>CM068279.1:40031979-40374130 GCA_034703905.1 Chenopodium berlandieri | reverse complement strand
AATTATTATAGGCCATATTTTCGGCCACCCCAATAACTTAGTAAGAAAATTGATTTTTATTCTTCCAAATATTATAAACTTTATTGAATCATTAATTTTAGACAAATAACTTATTTTACAAAATCCCTAAACTAACATAAGAGGACCGAAAATATTGAACAATATTTAGCTCAATATTTTCGGCCACTCATGATTTTCTAAAGGATTTTTAATTTATTTTATTAAAAATAAAATCCTTTAAATTTCCTTATTTCTATTCTTAAATCTAAAAATTATTTGATCCTATTCTATACTTGCACTCCAAGCTCAAAACCTACCAAATTAAATTTCATGATCAAATAAAACAAATATCCTTCCATACATTTAAAACCCTAGTTTCTATTCTTCAAAACTTCCATAAATCATAAACCCTAAATTGTCATAAACCCATCACCTAAACATCTATAAATACCCCCTCGTACCTCTCATATTCTTCACACAAAAAAAAAAAAAAACTCAATTCTCTTCTTCTCTTTTACTCTTCTTTTCCCTCAAACTTTTCTTAATTTCTTTTCCTCTTTTCTAAAAGAAAATCTGCCCGTATATCTTTAGATCCAATTTTAGGGCACTTCTGGTCAGTTTTAGGATCTTGCTATTTCACAGAAAATTGTTCCTCTCGAAAAGTCCTTGAGTTTAGGCTCAAGAATCACCCAATTCGGAGTTATATCGAAGGAATTATGACCTCTGCAAGTTCTGCCTATTCTTTCCAACGCACATTCAATTCTCTTTAATCCTATTCCTTTATTTTCTTCATGGTTAGTTTTCTAAAATATATATACCTATTCCAAAGTTATAATTTTATATTAAAGTATTATTTTAAAATAGTTTTATAATCCATGCACATTAGATTTGGGTTTATGTCTAAAGATGTTGTGATAACCGTATGGTTATGTTAATTGCAAGGTGTATTCGTGATTGAACTTTGAAAGTGCGAAGTGTTGATTGATATTCGGAATTAAGGTACGTTATGTGGTTTGATACCTTCGAAAGTTGTCTATGAAATCATGTTTTAATATATGTTTCTTATGAAATTATGATTTATTATGCTTCTTATGAAAATATGATTTATTAAGAAATTATGTTTGTTATGTTTCTTATGAAATTATGTTTTATGATGGCTTGAAATTAATGATTTTGGTTAATCAAAAGAAACTTTGAATTACGATTGAAATTATTAAAAGGATTGGATTAAAAATGATTTACAAGTTTATTGATGTCCAAGTATAATGGATTTTTTTTAAGGTGCTTTTAAGCAATCAATCGATATGGTTATGAATCCCACTTAGGGAATGGATTAGAGAAGACTATGGACTTTGCATGACCTAGTCTTTCCCCAAGAATAGCCTTGAAATAGTAGGAGACTAGCTTGGGGGGGTGTGGACACTTAGTGAGGAATTGGTTTTGGATTGTAATCGATTGAGTTTTAAACTTGTCTTGAAAGCATTGAATTGGAAAAGCTCTTACATGAGTATGACATTGGAATTCTTTGAATTAAACTTAAATGATTTAAATTATGTTTTACTTATCTTACACATAATCTACTTAGCATAATTTGCTAATACGTGCTTTTGTTTTGGCTTTGCCCTGTTTACCATTTTATGGTAAGCAGGTGGATGTTTCAGGTGGAAGTTGATTGATGCATACGGGAGTCCACGGGAATTTCATCTAGCTTAGGAAAAGTTGGAGTCGTTTTTGTGTCACAAATTATGAACAAGTTTTATTTAAAGTTTTATTAATAAGAATAAAGAATTTTTCCGCTGCAAAAGTATTGTTAAAGTATAAGCCTTGCGTTATCACGCGGCGGTAATACGCCCAAGTCTATCTCTACGGTATTTATACGTATTCTCTACACATTCCGTAGAGGGAGATTTGGGGTGTTACATGCAACCCCTAAGTTTTCCTATGGTGGCTAGGTTTGAAGAGAGAGAACATAGAAAATTTTTAGGGTTTTTTTAAAGAGAGAGAGTTACGGGTCTATTGAGGCTTATGCTTCTAATTTGCCTAATTATAGGCTTAGAGAATGAAAACGAGTTTGAAATTACTAATGACCTCATCTCTATTGACTATGAACGTGTTCGACATTAGGTTTTGAATAACTAGATTAATTCCCGTGCGATGCACGGTAATAATCACTTTCCCAAAATTAATTGTAATATATAAAAATGAGACAACTCATGTAGAATAAACAAATGCAATGCATGTAGAAAAATAAAAAGAATGAGCCAAAATTTATTAAAACTAAAGGAAAAAAAAATTTATTGTTGATTAGTTGTATTGAAAATATTTAAAGTAGTATATATTATTTTACATAAATGATGCATATTATTCAAATAAAACTATACAATCTAGTGACTCTGACTAAAGATCAGACTTGTTTATGAATTCCTTATAAACTTCTACACATTAGTCAAACAACAGACTAAAATCTAATTAAGTAAAATTATTAGTACAATATACATGTAAATTAAATATATAAATTACAAATAATATATCACCTTGATATCCAATAAAATAATTTTAATGTAAATAAATACTTCTCGAGTCATTAAAGGCAATAATAATCCCTAATTAGGCAATACTAACCTATATTATTAGTAGTACATAATATGTTTATGGATTGATGCATGCTTTATATGATAATGTCGCTCCTTATTATTATATGAAATTGTGTTTGAAGCTAACCAATAATTGTAGTTTGATGATTGTTTGTTTATGCCTTAAAACTTCATTTGTAAATGATAGCTATTTAAAAAAAAAAAAAAAAAAAAAAAAAAAGATATACAAGAAGATGTCAATTATTGTCACTACTTCCAGCGTGTCTTTTACTATGCAGCTTATGTATGAATGCCGAATGTAATAAATTTATCATCTCAATCAAGTGTTTCAACAAAAGATAATAATTTTTTTAATTACGTAATAACAAAAACTTGATTGATACTTTATATTTTCCCAAAATGAAACATATGATATAGTTGTCGAGCACAATATTTATTATATAGCCATATTTAATACTCCATTAGTCTAAGAAACAAAATATAAGAGTTACTTGAAAAAAAATAAAAATAAAGTGATGTTTTACAGTAATTTCTTTAATATCAATTATATAAATCAATTTTATTATACTTTTTTTGCAAAATTCAATAATATTCCGTTTAAAAGATGTTCAGGCGGTAATGATAGTATATTGTACCCAAACCAATGGCTCACTTTTTTTATAACTTAAAAAGTTTTGGAATAATATTTGCGAATTGCCAAGGCATCACGTTCATGTTTACCGTGATTGGGTGCACCATAAATGCATGTTGTAGAACGCGGATGTCATCAGCCATGACCCAGTAAATATACTGACTCTGTCTCGCCAAATAAAGAAATTGCTGAATAACTCCTCTGCCTTCAGACTTCTCCGTTCTCAAGTCATTCCGGCAATTGTAAATGTGTCTAATGTTTGGATGATCATTAGAAAACTGCTCTGCAATAGTTGCCATGATGTTACGCGGTGCAACCTTGGACTTTGTCATGTCACGCACAACCTTTTTTGCATCGGGCTCAAGCCACTAATTTTACGATGACCCTCCTGATACACAATCATTGGATGGTTATAGGTCCCAGCTTTTATCATTTTTTGCACGGATCTTCCAACTGTCTGTGATGAATTTATAATGTATCTTGATGTAGAAAGGACAAGCATTAGCTTTGGTTTTTATGTCCTTTTGTATTGCGTTCTCCAAATCTCTCGGCTTGCTCTTCTGTCCCCGATCACATTTCAAATATCGATACGGTCGACAATCTCTAGTTTTGTTGTAAGACGATTTAACCAAAATAAATCCTAGATTTATGAAAAAACATCCGCCCATTTAACAGCATCATCAAACGTTGGAAATAACGTGTCCGTAACAAAATTCACACTATAATTCACACCATCACCACCGTCTTCAGACTCCAAATCATATAAAAATAAAAGAAAACACACAAAATTCTCCAATATTTTTTTATTATAATATTAATAACAATATTAATAAAACAATAATAATACTATAATATCACTAATCACAAGTTAAATAATAAGACTTATCACAATAATATATTTAAAACACACTAATAAGCAAATAATAAATAAACCAACATTAACTAATATTACAACATTGATCACAACAACAATAATAATACTAATACTAATTACTCAAATTATCACAAAAATAATAATAATCACAATAAAAATTATATATAATAATACAAAGATTACATTAATAAATTTGATTAATTGGTTTTAAAAAAATTGATTAATTAATCAATACAATACAAAAAAAAAACAAAAAAAAGACATCCACCCAGAATTTCCGGATCCACCCAGGAAGATCCGAAAATTCTGGGCGGATGTGTACATCCGCCTTAAATTTCCGAATCTACCTTGGTGGATCCGGAGATTTTAAGCGGAAGGTGGATCCGGATATTTTAGGCGGATGTTTTATTTCAAAAAATAATAAAAAGGTACGAGGACTTACAGAATCCTCCGATGATGCCTCCGGTGTACGATCGTTGTCGTCATCCATCGTCCTAAACCTATCGGTAAAGCTTAATTAAAAAAAAATTATAAAAAAAACGGATTTTTGGTGGTGGATCGAATGTAGTGGGGTTGGATGTCGTGGGCTCGGAAATTTTTTTAACCACGTGGTACTAAGTGGAGGGATCGAAATAATATTATAATGCTCATATGTCTCATAATGGACCATTATATAGTCCAACTTACACAAAGGGCAATATCGTCCTTCCAAGTCAAAAAGGGAGCGATGCATTGTAAAATAGGAGCATTGTTTAGCTGTTCACTTTTTCTTAATCGGTAACTTATGTAACATAGACTCTCAATAGTTATATTATTGGGGCTAACCAAACCTTGTTAGCTCGTTGGTCCACATTCACCACGAAATCGAGTTAAACTTTTATCTTTTTCTCAAAACATAGGGGGACCAATTTGGCTACTCCTATAGTTCTATATGTGTAGGACTCTAGAAGAATTGGTATGGTCACACACTCACACTAATTCTAGTAATCATTGTTTGTTTGTAATAAGGCCACATTATTGATTCTTCCAAATAGAGTAAATTACACATTTTGTGAACAATTTCTAATTTAGTTGTCTGCCATTATTGTGATGTTCTTATTTGAGATTCCCTCTTCTTCAATTACAATAGTTGTAATCTAGAAAAACTCAAATGAAGCATGCTTTTTATTTGGATATGATTATTTGTACGAATGATTTGTGTTGTGCAAATGTGTACATGCATAATGGGAAACTGGGAATGTAGGGGTGTTGATAATGAGACTGAAGAGTGCAAATCTATCTAGAACATATAGTGATATTTGTTTCTATTTCATGTTTTTACTCTTATCTATTTTTATCTAGACTAGAACTTGTGAATCTAAATCTGACTTGAAATCGACCCAATAAAATTATTTTTGGTGTGCCAAAATTGTTGTACACATGCATGTGGATGATCTTCTACACTAAAGGATAGTTTAGTTCAAATGCGATTTAACAAAGTTAGTTTATTATGTTATTAGTGACCCAAATTTGAGCTAATGTAATAATCAACCTATTTTTCAGCTTTATTTGAAAATCGTAATTTTGTATGACCAGATGTGGCTATTAAATTGGTGGAACTTCTCATCTACCACAACCAAAGTATATGCTCTTGATTTGGACCATATTTGCCTAACTTTGCTCCTTTTGCTATGCATCTATTTGGATGCTTGTTGGTGATAGCATAGTAGCAACATTCCTTAGCTAATTTAAAGTTAATATATATTCAAATGAATACTCCTTAAATACTTATCGGAGTATTATATATCTGAAAGGAATAGTGTCCTTCCAACAAGTGTATTATTCTGATAGAGGGTTCAGAATGATTACAGAGTTAATTCTTCAGTAAGGTCAAGTGATCGGGATGCCTAGGTGGAGGCCGCTTCCGATCAGTAATATCGAGGTACAATTGATATTACAACTTAATCTTAACTGAACCCTTCGGGTCGAACCCAATCAAATCTCTGATCCGAGACGTCAAATTAATCCGAAAGGATTTAATGAGTTGACAGAGTTTTACGAATACAGACGTCGGAAATCGAGCTTAGGGCGTCGATACCGAGCAACACAAAATCACAAGCGTAGCCGTAGCTAGGCTAGGCTAGCTCATCGCAAGACTAGGTGCACCATGTGTGTGCTAGGCGCACCATGGTGTGCTAGGCACCATCGCAGCCTAGGCACGCCCTAGCAACCCATCGCAAGCTAGCATGGGTGCCTGGGTGCGCAGGGCAGCTATCGCAAGCCACTCAAGCACCAGGCAGCCCATCGCAGCTAGCAGCGTGCTAGCGAGGATGCCTGGGTGCTCATGGGTGCTATCGCTAGCCCATCGCACCATGCACAGCCATTGCAGTGCTAGGCACTGGTGCATGGGCTTGTGCATGCATGCCTCGCACCATCGCAGCCCTATCGCACCAAGCACAGCACCCTCGTGTGCGTGTGTGTGCATAGGCGCTCTCGCAACACCCTAGCATCACGCACAGCACTATCGCAGTGTTAGGAACATGCGTATGTGTGCGTGTGCACCGTCGCCCAGCAGCCTCGCAATGAGGCACCTAGCTGTGTGCTTGCGTGCGTGCCTTCGCATGGCAGCACCAAGCACAACATGCTGGCAAGGAGCACCAAGCCCAGCATGCGTGGCTCGCTAGCAGCACACATGCTAGGCCTTGCGTGCGTAGTGCGCTGGCTAGGTGTGCACATGCTGGCCTAGCTGGCTGGCAGTGCGAGAGGCCCTGTGCGAGGGGCCATGTGCGAGAGTGTGTGTGTGAGGGAGTGTTGGGCAGCAACACTAGGCTAGCAACACCAGCGCCCAGCAGCTCGCAGCGTGCTAGGGCTGATGCGTGCTAGGCCAGTGCGTGCCAGCACTGCTGGCCAGCACCATGCTAGCTGGCGTGCTGGCTGGCAGCAGCCCAGCAAGCCCTTTGTATGTGGCGGTTTGAGGGAGTGGGACCAATTGGCTTAGAGCATGCCTTGGGGATCAAGGCTATGGCCCCCCCAAGGATCATGGTCCTCACCTAACCTTCTCTCTCTATTTGACACTTGTTGCATTGTGATTAGTTTTGTTTAATAATTTATTTTAGAAATAAATTAATTAGCAAATAAATCATTCTCCTACATTGGTTGGGGAATGAGAATCAAGGGATCATTTCCCTATAAATACCAAGCTTGGTATTGGGATTTGATACAACCTTGAGTGGAATTAAAAAGGCAACTCTAGAAAGAGTAAACCTTTGATTCGTAAAACTCATAGTTTTATTTTGTCCGGGTCTTGACTAACCTTCAAGACTTAGGACGCTCGGGTCGGGTCGAGGGTACGATCCGTCGGAGATCTCGTATTTTCGGGATTTGAAGTAAGAGCTCTTTGGGAGCGAAGCACGCGACAAAGGTATAATTTTTGTTCTTAATCTTGTTTGATTAAGTTTAATATGCTTGTTAATTGCTTTAATTAAGGGGCGGGTCTTGGTGGGTTTCCTTTCGCGTAGTGCCGGGTCACTACGAAACCCTACAGCGGTATCGGAGCCACGCTCCTTTTAATTTTTGCAATTATTGTTTAATTAAGGTGTTTTAAAGAATTTATTTTCTGGTTCATGTTCATCTAATTAGATTAGATGCTCGTTTTAATTTAATTTTAAAACTCTACTTTATTTTCGATTTGGCTGTCGAACCCAGATTTTGGCTCAAAAATAGTGATTTTTGGGTGGAATCGACATTCTGGAACTGTTTTAGTCCTTTAGGGTTGCCCAGAAGCCAAATTCGAACCAGAAACCCAGTTTTTCTGGGGTTTTTTGTTTTTCAACGAAAATTTTAATTCTTTTATGCCTTGATTAATGCAAGCGTTACAAGGTTAGATTAAATGCACATTTGCATCACTAATCTTCTGGTTTTAAAATATCCTTGAGCATAATAATGGAGTGTTTATTAGTGCTTAAGTTGATATACCAAGTTATCACATAAACTTGTTTTTCACAATTATGCAAATAAATTGCAATAAGGTGTGAAAACTTGTTGTGATTTTGTATTTTAAGTTCCCAAGTAATGTTAAAGTTCTAATCTTTAAGTGTTTAAATGATTGGAACCCTAACCCTAAATTCCATGTTGAACAAAGTTTGGATTTTTCATGTTTGGTTGAATAAAATCCATTAAGTTCAATTACTTGTGAGTAAAATTTGATTAATCTTCATATTGGAAGATGTAATCTTGGTATTTTACACAAGTATGAAAGTTGGAAAATTTTATCATTGGATGATTAGTGTATTTTTCCAATTCCCCTTTGTCAGAACCATTATTAATTTGCATATTGGCAAGATTAATTTTGGACATAGCTCATTTTATTTTAAGCATAAAGATTGACCTAATTTTGTTCAAAATTGAAATTTTGGATAAATTTAGGCTTGTGCGCCAAATAAAATAAATTTTTTTAAGTTAGACTTAATTTGTTTTATTTTATTTTCCCTCAAAATTGATTCTAAAATTTGATTTAGAATTGAAAATTGTCACACACAAATCGGAATTAAATTCCGAGAAAAGGCCTGCAAATCAAGGCACAAACATCCAAGCGCCACCAAGGCTAGCCGGGCTGCCTAGCAGCCCACATGTGGCTGCCTATGGTGCGCACAGGGGTGTGCCATGATGCTGCTGTGCGTGGCTGTGTGGCGAGGAGGGTATGCGTAGTGCGTGTGCTGGTGCATGGGCCTTAGGCTGCTGGTGTGCTTGTGCGGCTGCTGGGCAGCAAGGGAGCAAGCCCCAGCCAGCCAGCCCCTAATGCTTGTGCTAGCAAGCTGCTAGCATGCGTAGCATGTGTAGCACGCTGCTGGTGCTAGCAAGCTAGGCAGGCTGTGCTAGGCGCACTTGCTAGCTGCCAGCACCACGCACCATGGCGCAGGAGCCATGGGCTGCCTAGCAGCCATGGTGCGCCATGCATCATAGGATGATGCCATATTTTGCTTAGTACTTGAGCTATGATTTTGCGATTTTTCCCGTGTTAATATTTTTAATTAATTATTTTAACGAGGCTAAAAACCTCGATTTTCGATTTGGAAAAATTTTGACAAGATTTGGGTTATTCCGACTTAATTAATCGGATTAATTAAGTACGGATGCGGAATTTAGTGGGAGCTTAATTAAATGTGTTAGCTTTTTGCGTTTAGAAATAATGGATTAAACAATTTTGACTAGTTTTAATTAGGTGCGTTAATTGGATTAATGACCTAAGTTAGTTACTAGTTTTGCGTGTTTAATTATGTATTTCGTAAAATTGCATGGGCCGTTCACAAATAGTGAACGGGTGAATGAAAGATTGTTTTCAAAACAGGTTCTTTGAAAATGGCAACTAGTGGGGCCCGACTAAGATAGAAAATACGGACTGCGTTCCGTTATGTATTTTTGTAAATCTAAATACGGTCTGCGAACCGTTAAGTATTTTTGTACTTTAGATTAATCTTAGTCGTTCTAGCTAGCTTCTTTTATTTCATTTTGGCCAAGAAGTCTCAAGACGGCGCGTTCGACGAAGACGAGCCAAGATGAAGACCCATGGAAATAAAGATTTCAAGGGGTCATGCTAGTTGCCAATGGATCTATTTTATGCCTTATATATATTGTTATTATATATGATTTCTAGATGCATGTCTAGGATTTCTATGTGTTGCGACGATTAGTTAAGTTCACTTAAATCAACCAACATAGAAACCCTAGGTCCCTTAATAATATTGAGCTAAAATTTGCCGTTCCAAGAACAACACTTACCGAACTAATGCGCGTACGTGATGGATTATGCCAAAGCGAGGCATCACTACTTCCCTAGGAACGTAAGGTATACTAGGTATACAAGTTGTCTTGGTTAAGCTCAACGATATCAGTAAGGAGTCCTTAGATGTCGTGGCAAAAGAGATAAAATGTCAAGTATGCATTAGATGCGACATTTTATCAAACCGAGAGTAGCTTGGAGCTATTAGCAATTGGATTGCTTACCTTAAGATATTTAATAGGTAAGACAAGCCAAAGCATTCTTATCCATTTCTTGATCTTTGGGATCTCGGAATCATTTTATTCTCGACAATAAGGGACAATCTTAAAATGCGTGGATAAAATGTTCAATAAGTGTGAATAAGTGCATGAACGCTTTAAAATTCAACTTATTGATGTATGAATGGTTTTTCATTTCAAATTCTTTCAATTGTAGAACAATGTCTGCAAGTAACTCAAACAACAACCAATTGTGCCCGGAACTCCCCGAAAAGTTGGACTTTTCTTTAAACTTGATCAACTTCAAGGAGTGGGAAGAAGAACTTAGGAAAACTCTCCGGAGTTGTTCCAAGGAGTATGTTCTAGACTCTTCCTTCTCATCCCACTTCAAAGAAGATGATGAAACCTTTGAAGCATGGTGCAATGATTGCAAGATAGTATCACAACTCATGGCTAACTCCATTCCGGAAGATTGGAAGGTTAACATCCCCTTCACTTTTCCGGACTTATTCCTTGGAGGACTAAGGAGTGTTGTCGGTGTGAGACTCTCTAAGAGTCCTAATGACAACAGCAACGGTCTAGTATTTGATGAAGCAAGATCACTCGCAGACATGAATGTCAAGCCATCGGAACAAGGTTGTGTTGCAAAAGAAAGGTACCATGTTTGGTCTACGGTCTGCAACACCAAGTTGAGACCGGGTATGCCCCTCCGACCCCATGTGGCAAGAATGACTAGGCTCTTCAAGCACATGGAACTCCTCGGAATGCCATTACAGGATGAGATGGCTGCTCATATTATGCTTATTTCACTCCATTCGGGATATGATGCTTTGAAAGCATACATTTCTGAGGATAAGGAGACACACTCTTTGAAGAGTGTGGTGGAGCTACTATACCGAGCTAACTCCATTGGGGCAACCAAGAGATCATCAAGAAAGAGGGATTTCAAAAAGGTCAAGGAAAGGATGCGTTGCTTCTATTGTGGTGGGCAAGGCCACTACAAGAGAGAATGCAAGCTCTTTCGGGAAGAGGAGGAGAGGAATGGAACATCCACCTCAGGTATCTTCCTTAACACTTGTGAATTAAGCTTATCATAGGTATTGGATACCAAGTATGACTCACTTAATGTTGCCTTTTCAGGGACCAAGTGAGAAGCTTATCAAGTGTTGGTGCATTGACAAGTAGACGACGAAGAGGGTCTTTCGGTCGTGCTTGCATGCACTATTTTGTCTATGACATGTAATTAAACTATTTCTAGTTTTCTTCATGCTTTGAACATATTATGATCCATGGTGTTGGACACCTAGGAATTTAATGTAAGACTTTTGACAATAGTTGTTTCAAGTTTGTCTTACAAATTTATGTTCAATTAAATTGCATGATTTTTACATATGACAAAAGTTGATACCACTAGCTAAGACCATCGAGTCGAATCAAACCTACTTGTGGCGTTGTCATCTTGGCCATATTAACATCAAACGCATCAAGAAGGTGTTCTTGACTCATTCGACTTAGAGTCGTTTGAAAATTGCGAAGGATGTCTATTAGGCAAGATGATAAAACAGCCATTCTCCAAGTTGGGAGAAAGGGCAAGTGACTTAATAGGTCTAATACACACGGATGCATGTGGACCAATGAGCACACCCGCAAGACAAGGTTATCGATATTTCAGAAAGAAGTTGAGAATCAACTTGGCAAGAAAATTAAAGCACTTCGATCGGATCGAGGTGTCGAATATTTGAGCCATGAATTCGACGATCACTTGAAAGAATATGGTATTCTTTCAGAGTTGACACCTCCTGGAACTCCTCAATGGAACGGAGTGTCCGAACGGAGGAATCAGACCTTGTTAGACATGGTTCGATCAATGATGGGTCTTAGTGAACTCCCTATTTCCTTTTGGGGACATGCGCTACAAACTGCGGCACTAACACTGAACCGCGCTCCGTCAAAAGCTGTTGAAAAGACTCCATATGAATTATGGACTAAGAAACCTCCCAGGTTGTCTTTTCTTAAGATTTGGGGATGCGAAGCATATGTCAGGCGATTAATTTCGGACAAACTTCACCCCAAATCGGATAAGTGTTTCTTTGTGGGATATCCAAAAGAAACCAAAGGGTATTACTTCTACAATAAATCCGAGAACAAAGTATTTGTTGCTCGTGATGGTGTCTGTTTCGGGGTTTTCTGAGGTGTCCTGCGGGAGTGTTACAACACCGGGAATGCACGCCTGACTTCTGTACCTGCAAAACCACGAAACTCCGGTTGGGTGGAGTTCCGCCTCCGAAGATCAAGTTAGATTCCGGATGGGGTAAAGAGCGGAAAGTAAAGTGGGTTTCTCTCGGGTTCCGGGAGACTCTGCAATTAATATTGCTCTGATTTCTGGTTTTTGGGATTTGGTGAATTGTATTCAATTGTATTGAATGTTGTGAATTCTGTGATCTCCCCAAATCTGTCCCAATAAATGAGGACCTTCCTACTATTTATAGTGGGGAAGACATGTCCCCTGATTAGGGTTTTGATGCCACGTGTCAGCATCCGATTGGATCCCGTTGGGCCTCTGGTGGGCTGCCACATGTCGCGACATGATTGGGCCACGTGGCCAGGGGTATTTTTACCCCAAACATTTGCCCCTCACAGGTGTGACGTGGCTAGGCCACGTGTCACTTGTGACAGGTGTCATGCGGAGGGGGAGCGACGGTTGGCTGTCTTCCCTCTCTTTTCCTTTTTGAATTCGAACTTGAATTTTTGGAAGGGCTCGAGGCACCAGGTGACGATTCGCCTCCTGGCTTGGGCCTATAAATAGCGAACTCCTTCCTTCTTCCCACCACTCTTTGCAAAAATTCTCAAAGAACTTCGAAAAATACTCTGATACCGGCTGCTATTTGCATAACAACTTCCTCGCAGACGCATCCGGATTACGTTTGAGTTCTCCTTCAACCGTCTTTCCATGGTACTGGTTAAGTCTTTGAAATTGCTTGAGTAGGGTCACAGACGGTCTTCTACCGTCTGGGTTGCAATACTTGATTGAATTTGCCCTTTTTAAATCAGACCCCCAGACGACATTTGGCCGCCTGGGTTACATCCTCTTCATGAATGCATTGTTAAGGCCTACAGGCGGTTTCCCACCGCCTGGGTCATTCTTCAACTGTTGTTCGAAAGGACCATTCAATAGATCCACAGGCGGTAATATGCCGCCTGGGGCATCTTCAGTCAGCTTCCCCTTTTATTGCTTGCATGGACCCCAACCGGGTATAAACCGCCTGGGGCATCTTCAGACCATAGTCTAGATCATTCGCATAGGATGAGCCCTCAACCGATGTATTTCCGCCTGAGGGGTCTTCATTTTTATTGAACTACATCCAATAGACACCCAGACGGTATGATGCCGACTGGGGTTACTTTGGGTAATTGCCCCTTGCATTTGATAGACCCTCAGACGGCTTGGTGCCGCCTGGGGTATCCTTGGGCAATTACCATACTTGCAATTGATAGACCCTCAGGCGGCTAGGTGTCGCCTGGGGTATCTTTAGGTAATTACCATACTTGCAATTGATAGACCCTCAGACGGCTAGGTGCCGGATGGGGGCCCTAAGAATTTGCCAATCTGCATCTGATAAACCCTCAGGCGGCTAGGTTCCGCCTGGGTGATCTTTGGATAATGATCTCTGAACCTTGGGCCTCAGACGGATATGAGCCGGCTGGGGTATCATTATACCTTAGATGCATGAACATAGAGCCCCAGACGGCAAGGTGCCGACTGGGGTATCTTTGCACCACATTTGCTTGAACCTAGACCCTCAGACGGCGAAGTACCGGCTGGGGTATCTTTGCACCACACATCTTTGAAATTTGACCCCCAGACGGCTAAGCACCGCTTGGGGTATCTTCTTGCAATTTTGACCATAATTCACCCAAAATGTGCCCAAACACACACACAACCGGAAATAATCCGCATGGGGGTCTTTTGAGCAACCTTATCTTCTCTGCATAGATGATAAAACCTCAGACGGCTAGGTGTCGTGTGGGGTATCTTTGCACAATATTTTTCTGAAAAATGCCCCTCAGACGTCTAGGCACTGGTTGGGGTATTATCCTACAATCTTAACCTTAATTTGCCCAAACTTTGTGAAATAGACACCCGGAAGTTAACCGCATGGGGGTCTTTTGGGCAACATTCTATTTCAATTAGCTTGTAGGAGCCTCAGCCGGCTTACTGCCGTCTGGGGTACTTTTGGGCAAGATTCTTGAGTAGCACTTGGGATACTTTTGAGTAGAGTGCTTAATTACCGCTTGGGGTATTTTTGGGTAAGCTTTATGCAAATCCCCTGACTCTTCATTTCTGTTGCAGGTACTTAAGCAACCGGATTTGCTCCGTCTGTGGTGTTCTCAAGTCACGCTTCAAGATCTCCATCTTCAAATCTTCTAACTCAAGGTATCATCTTCGCCCTTCTATTACCTTTTGAGTTTACCGGTTGCCTAGGCTTAGAATAATGGACTCTACCAACTCACACATGGCACGACCTAGGGCAGTTGTCAACCGGTCACCGGGTACGGCTGAATCTAGGACTGGGGATGCCGTTTGGGGGTGTTTGGACCACCCTTGCTTTTCTGTGAATCCGACCGTCTCTGTTGTTGTGCAGGACGGAATGGCTCGGACAAGGAAAACGGCTGTAGACCCCGAGTACCAGTCAGGCGATTCAGCCGGAACCCCGGCTAATGAGGAGCCGTATGATCAGCTAGTTGTTCCTAGTACGCCTGGTGATGAAATCCTTGAGGAGTCCGACAGCTCAAGGAGGGAGCAGTCGGGCCAGGCAGCCGGGTCAAGCGACTCTACCATGACGCCGGATGTCCCAGTTGTAAATGAGGAGGAATACAACTGGCCCTCAATGAATAACCCCATGGAGGCTGCTATGAGCGCCCGGGACATAGTGACCTTGAACGCCACTCTTCCAAGCTTTCTGAAAATCAAGCCGGTTGGGGAGAGATGGAATATAATTGTTCCCCCGGGTGACTCATCCGTCGTTTGGGACGACAACCTTGAGCATGCGGACAATTATTTCGGCTGCTACGAGGCGGCATTCAAAGCCGGCCTCCGGTTCCCTCTTCATAAGTGCATTCGAGCCCTGCTGCGGGGCTACGAATTGGGAGTATGGCAGCTCACACCCAACTCTTGGGTGAATATCATGGGATATATCTCCGCCTGCGAGATGCAGGAGATTACGCCTAGCTGGGAGGCATTTGCCCACATGCACTACCTCAGCCGGGCACCGGGTGGTTGGAACGCATGGTATACCCTTACGACCCACCCGGAATACATGAAGACCTTGGAGAAGCCCTCCAAGTGGACGAGCTGGAAGAGCAAGTTTTACTACGTCACTTCCCCTTCACAAGCGTTCAATCACCGGATGCGCCTGTACAACAAGAAGCCTGATCTTCTAGGGAGGAAGTGCGCCCTTCCCAGAGTTCCGTCTGAGGCCTGGGATGCCATAATGGCGTCCGGCTTTTTCACCAAGACCACCCAATCTCTTGATGACGGGACTCAAATCATCGTTCCCAAATTCTGGGTTCCTCACCCGGATTGGTTCAAGAACGAGGCGTTCCTTTCCGCCTGCGGTCTCAGCAATTTCTGAGACAAACGTATGTTTATGCCCTCATCCGGTGAGTTTTTTCCGCTTGCATTGTTTTTTATTATCTTCTCTTGTTTTGCAGAAAAAGGTCTGGAAATGGCACCTCCAGAGATGACGCCGGCTAAGTCAGCCGCTGAACTCAGAAAGGAGGCTTTTGAAGCCAAACGGGCTCAGCTTGCGGCCAAAGCAGGCGGGGTAAGTACCAGATGCCTGTCAATACTTTACATATTTTTGCTTAATCTGCTTGCTAACTTGTCTTTTGCCCTTGTGCAGTCGGGGAGCCAGAATGTGCCCCGGTCCATTCGCCAGCTGGTCCGGAGACCGGCTGGGGAGCTCGAGCAACCCGCCTCCCAAAGGCGGAGAACAGCAACCGGGGCTACACCGGTTGACCCTGCAAGGCCCACTACTGCGGGCAAGAGCTTGCAAACCTCGGGCCCATCTGCTGAGGCTCAATCAGGCCGGTTGCACTCTGCATCCGGTCCTTCTGCGGCTGGGGGTGGTGGTCCCCCACAGCCGGAAACCCAAGGTATGGAAATTCTCAATGACCCCCCCTGGCCGCTTGGGCTACTCCGAGTGAAGTCCCATTCTTCGCAGTCGGGAGAGCCTTCCGGCAGCCGGCTGAATATAGGACCCGCCTATGTTCAACACTTGTCTAACATCTCTACTGATGCAGATACCGCCTCCCGGTTCCCTGACATGCAAAACTATGCCAGGCGGATGATAAGGACCCTCACCCGGTCCGAAAGGGAGGAGATTCCTGGCATCAGCCAGGTCAATATTGACCGGATCAACTCACTGCTGGTTGAGGTAAGATTTCCGGTTGACTCAGCAGGCTTTCTTTATTTCTTTATTTGCCGGTTGAGTTACTGACTTGAATCCACTTCTTTTCCGAGTGAATATACAGGCGCTGCTGAGGGTGGATGCCATGAAGACACCCTTCCGGAAGAAGCAGGAGGAGGTAAGGGATGCCCAGAAATGGGCAGCCGACGTACTTGATGTTTGTCAATACCGATCAATTATGTATGAGGTCGCAACTAATGCCAAGGAGATGAAACAGGAGGACCTCATCCGGGAACTGACGGATGCCGTTGATAAGACAACCAAGACGGCTAATGACCGGCAGCTTCAGATCGAACAACTTCAGAAGAACCTTGACGCTTCTAAGGATGCGGCCAAGGCAAATGAAGATCTGAAGAAGGAGGTCTCCCGGCTGGGGCAGGAGCTGGACCAAGCAAAGGGGGACTTGGTGAAAACCAAGAAGGAATGCTTGGACCAGCTGGCGGCCGAGCAGAAACGGCTGGTAGAGGAGAACGAGCGTGACTGTGAGTCACGGATGAGGATAGCCTGGTCTCTCATACATCCGGAGACCGACTATGCTTTTTATGACTTGCGGTTCAGATACGCTACCGAGGTATTTGACGCCCAAGTCCTCGGTCTTCCCAAGCCGGCTGACTTCGACGCGCATGGGCAGCCGCCGAGGAGGAGCAGGCGGCCGAGACTGCGCCGGGTGCGGATGATCAGGTCCAAACCCAGGAGGGTCAGGGTGCCCAAGCAGCCGGAGAGGCTCAGCCGTCTGGGCAGCAGCAGCAGCAGCAGGAATAGCAGCTTACATTTTTCTTTTTTCCGACCTGCGTGCCGAGTATTTCTGTAACATTCCTCGGACGTTGTTCCGGTTGACAATCCAACATTCCCGGCTATGCCGGTTTTTTTATTAATGAATGCGCCGGCTGTGCCGGTTTGATTTGATAATACTTTGCACTATTTTTGAATTTTCCTGCTATTTTCGAATTTTTTGCAATTCCGTAACAGGAAAGAGTAATCTACCGGATGCGGTTGACTACTGCCCCTGGTCGGTTGGTTGCTTGATTTTCCAAGTAAGCAATCGACCAAAAGCATCCGGCTTAGCCTAGGCGGCGTAAAGCCGGTTGGGGATTCTTTGGGTAAGAAATCACCCAACGTTCATATCCCACCAACAAAGATATCCGGTTAAGCCTAGGCGGCATTGAACCGGTTGGGGGTTCTTTGGGTAACCAATCACCCAAAGTTCATATCCCACCAACCAAAGATATCCGGTTAAGCCTAGGCGGCATTGAACCGGTTGGGGGTTCTTTGGGTAACCAATCACCCAAAGTTCATATCCCACCAACCAAAGATATCCGGTTAAGCCTAGGCGGCATTGAACCGGTTGGGGGTTCTTTGGGTAACCAATCACCCAAAGTTCATATCCCACCAACCATAGATATCCGGTTAAGCCTAGGTGGCATTGAACCGGTTGGGGTTATTTGGGTAACCAATCACCCAAAGTTATTACTTGTTATATCTTTTTAGAAAAATTTGAAGTTTGAGATTAACTTCAGAAATGAAGCGGCCCGGTTGACATGCTTTTTGGCAAAACCGGGTGCTTAGCAAGATTTGCCTTGCCGTCTGGGGTGCTTTTGAGCAACAGACGGCTGTATCTTGCTTGCAATAGGTCATTCAGATGGCCAAGGGTTATCTTTAACCTAGACGGTTAAAGCCTTCTGATTGTATGACGCGCAGAACAATGTACCACCCGGAAGGGAGATGCTCTCTTCGACGAATTCACCCGGAAGGGCGTCGCCGGATGCCTACTCGAGGGTAGAGTAGGCGGTTAATTGATTCTGGCTAGGTTTGGTACTTAGTGCACTTGAGCAGATTGGTGCCCGGATGTGCGCTGTACTGGACCTTTTAGGTGCCGGCTGTGCATTGCACAGTGGACTTTTGAGGTGTCGGCTGTGCATTGCACAGTGGACTTTTTAGGTGCCGGCTGTGCATTGCACAGTGGACTTAGCCTTTACCGCCCGGTTGTGCAATACACGCGGTACCTGGGCGGTGACCGTAAGTGTATTGCTCGTGGGACTTAAACGGTGCCCGGTTGTGTCTTGCACACGGGACTTAGACAACAACTGAAATAGGGTATTTCTCATTCATATATTCATTACAAAAAGTATTTACAACGACTTCTAGAAGTAGTACTTTTTCAAGTTATCTACATTCCAGGTTCTGGCTAGCTGCCTGCCGTCTGGTGTTTCCAGGCGGTAGGTGCCGCCTCTGACTTCTTCAAAAATCCGGTAGGGGCCTTCCCAATTAGGGGTTAGCTTTCCCTGCTCATTTGCCCTACCGGTTGCTTCCATCTTCCGTAACACAAAGTTCCCAACTTTGAGGGGCCGCTTGTGTACTCTTTTGTTTTAAGCCCTCGTCATTCTCAGACGGTATATCTCATAACGCAAGGCAGCATTGCCCCTGCGCTCCGGGAGAGAATCCAATGCTAGGCGCATGGCCTCCAAGTTAGCCTCTTCATCATAGAGCATGACTCGGAGTGTTGGCTCATAGAGTTCTATTGGCAGGACGGCTTCTGTGCCGTATGTCATGAGAAACAGGGTTTCGCCGGTTGACCCCTTCTCTGTTGTCCGGATGGCCCAGAGGACGTGAGTTAACTCATCCGCCCAAAGACCACCGGCTCTTTCAATTTTCTTTTTTATGCCGTCTGATATGAGCTTGTTGAAGGCTTCAACTTGACCGTTTGCTTGGGGCCGGCCAACTGATGCAAAACAATGCGAGATCCCCTGATCTCCCAACCAACTCTTGAGGGTAGGCGTCTCAAATTGAGGCCCATTGTCAAAGACCATAGACATAGGGACCCCAAACCGGGTGACTATGTTCCTCCAAATAAAGGAGATGACATCCTTTGTCTTGATGCCCTTGACCGCCTCTGCCTCAACCCACTTGGTGAAGTAGTCTACAGCCACCAAAATGTATCTTCTTCCGCCTGGGGCAGGCGTATAAGGACCAAGGATGTCCATGCCCCATTTTGCAAAAGGAACCGGGCTATAGATTGCCGTGAGGTCTGTTGCCGGACGGTGTATGAGCCGGCCAAACTTCTGGCACTTGTCACACCGTTTCACCAAAGCCATGGCGTCTGCCTCTAAAGTGGGCCAAAAGTAGCCCTGCCGCCTGGCTCTCTTCGCCAGAGACCTGCCGCCTATATGCGACGCGCAGAATCCCGCATGCAGGTCCTCTAGCACCTCTTGCCCCTTTTCTGGGGTGACGCACTTCAGCAATGGCTAGAGGTAACCTTTCCTGAAGAGTTCCCCCTTGTGCATTTCAAAGCTCAATGCTCGCTTTTTCAATGCTGTCGCCCATGAAGGGACATCCGGCAAGGTGCTGTCTACCAAATAATCCCGGATGGGGTCCATCCAGGTGGAGCTTCGGTCAAGAACTCCAATGGGATCATGCTCAATACTTCTTTTTTCCATGACCTCCCAAAAGACTGACCTAGGCGTATCACAAGTGGCGGATGAGGCCAGCTTGGACAAAGCATCCGCCTGGTTATTTTCGGACCGGGGCACCTGACTTAGATGGAATTCGTCAAATGCCCCCGCCTCTTCTTTGACCGCCTGCAGGTATTTGATCATTGCTGGATGGGTGGCTTCGTAGTCACCGTTGAACTGGCTAACGATCAGCTGAGAGTCAGAGCAGGCGTCAACCTTCCTTGCCCCGGCTGCCTTACACATGCGTATACCGGCTAGCAGGGCTTCGTACTCAGCTTCATTGTTTGAAGCTTGGAACTTAAACCGTAGTGCATACTCATACGTATCCCCTTCCGGAGATTTACAAATTACGCCTGCACCACAGCCGTTCGCCGTAGAACTACCGTCTACGTATAACCTCCAAACCTGGTCGGCATTCTCCGGCTGAGCCGGCCTAGTCATTTCAACAATGAAGTCGGCAAACGCCTGACCTTTCACTGCCCGCCTGGGTTCAAAGGTTATCTCCAGGCTTTGCATTTCAACAGCCCACTTGATCATTCTGCCGGATGACTCTATGGTGGTCATTGGACGCTTGAGTGGCTGATCAGTGTAGAAAGTCACCGGATGGGCTAGGAAGTATGCCTTCAGCCGCTTGACTGCCTTGTAAAGAGCCAACCCAAATTTTTCAATTGTTGGGTACCGGAGCTCAGCATTTCTTAGAATGTGGCTGATGAAATAAACCGGGAGCTGCTTGCCGTCTCTCTCAGCGAGAAGAACGGCACTAAGGGAGTGATCCGAGACGGCTAGGTACATATAGAGAACCTCCTTGGGCAGGGGGCTCACTAGCCTTGGCAACGAGTGCAGATGTTGCTTCAGCCGCTGAAATGCCGCCTCAGCCTCTTCTCCCTATTCAAATCTAGACTTCTTCCTAATTGCTTGGAAGAAGTAAAGGCATTTGTCACCTGACCGGCTGAGGAACCTTCCCAATGCCGCCAGGCAACCTGTTAACTTCTGGGCCTCCTCGACGGTACGGGGTGACTCCATGTCAATTACCGCCTGTACCTTTTCCGGATTGGCCTCTATGCCTCTTTGATCAATTAAAAATCCGAGAAACTTCCCAGACTCAACACCAAAGACACAATTTTTTGGGTTAAGCATGACCTTATGCCGCCTGAGTGTGGTGAAGGTTTCTCGGAGGTCGGCTATGTGATCCGTCTGGAGTTTGGATTTGACTATCATGTCATCAATATACGCCTCTACATTCCTTCCAATTTGATTAATGAAAACCGTGTTGATCATCCGTTGGAAGGTAGCAGGCGCATTCTTCAACCCAAACGGCATCACCGTGTAGCAGTACAACCCCTGATCAGTGACGAAGGCCGTCTTCTCCTGATCCTTCTTCCATAGGGGAATCTGATGAAAGCCTGAGTAGGCGTCCATGAAGCTCATCAAGGCATGGCCGACTGTAGAGTCGACCAGACTGTCAATCTTTGGAAGCGGGTAGCTATCCTTTGGACATGCCTTGTTCAGATCCGTGTAATCTACACACATCCGCCAGGTACCATTCAGCTTTTTGACAAGAACGACGTTTGCTACCCAATCCGGGTAGTAGCACTGCCGAATGAACCCAGCATCGAGGAGTTTTTTTACCTCAGCCGCTGCCGCCTGAGACCTCTCCTCGCCATGATCCCTCTTCTTCTGCCTTACTGGCTTCATTTTGGGATCAACGGCTAGCTTGTGAACGGCAAGATCCGGGCTGACGCCTGGCATCTCTCCTCCACTTCAAAGGCGAAGAGACCTTTGAACTCTCTCAAAAGTTGCAGCAATCCTGCCCCCAACTTTTCAAAGGCAACCGTCCCAACCTTGACTGTTCGGTCAGGACGGCTGTCGTCCAGGACGACATCCATGCTTTCACCAGCCGGCTGAGGACGGGAGTCGTCCGGCCTTTCCCCGGCTAGTGATTGCTATTTCTTCTTTCCGGCGGGGGCCAATTGGTCCGCCTTTCGCTTTTTGCCGCCTGCCTTGGCGGCAGGCTCATCCTTATCTGCGAGGCCAGCAGGCTCCTCGCATAGACCGGCTGCTTGGGCAGTCGGCCTGACGTCTGAGAGGTAGCACTCTCTTGCCGCCTTCTGGTCCCCGTTTAGGGTTCCCATCGATCCATCATCCTTCTGAAATTTGATCAACATAAGGGAAGGGATGACGACCGCCTTGGACTCATTTAGGGTGGGGCGACCCAATATTAGGTTGTAGGCCGTCAGCTCCTCAACAACCAGAAACTTGACGACCATGTGCCGGCCCTCGCCCTTGCACCCCAACCGGATGGGGAGGTCAATGCTCCCCACCGGATGCACTACTCCTCCCCCAAAGCCGACTAGGGGGTGAGGAGCCTTGTGCATGCTACTGGACTTGTACTTGAGTTTCATCAAGCAACGGTAACTTATCAGGTCAGACGAGCTCCCGGTATCGATTAAAATCCGGCCAACCTTTTGATTGGCTACTTTGCACTCGATGACGATTGGGTCATCGTGGGGCCGTCTGACCATACCCCTATCTTTCTCAGAGATGAAGACATCAGGAAAGGTGTCTTTCGACGCCTGACCCTCATCCTCTGAGCCAGACAACTTCCGGAGGTTATCCTTGGCACCCCGGATGGTAGGACCACCGCTGGCGAAGCCGCCTGCAATGGTATAGATGGGCTCTTCATCAGTATCTGAGCTTACAGCCGGCTTCTTTGCCGACTGCCTACCGGATCTGGGGTTCCCCTTGGATTTTACCAGATAGGAGTTCAATGCCCCCTCATCAGCCAGACGGTCTAGCTGTCGCCTGAGGCTGTAGCAACCATCGGTGTCATGACCGATGTCCTCATGGAATTTGCAAGTACTTGCTCTTGTCCTTATTTTTGACAGAGCTTTTCAAAGGAGCTGGCTTCTCTAAGGACAGCCGGTTCTTGACCTCCATGAGGATGGAGGTGCAATCCTTGTTGAACTCGTACTTGGGGACGTACGGTTCCAACTTCTTTTGCTTTTTCTGGGACGACTGACCTGGGCGGTCAGCTGCCCAGACTTCCTTTCTCTTCTTTTCTTCTTTCTTTGCCGGCTGATGAGGCCGGCTGTCTTTCTTGTCAGACCGCCTGGGTTCTGACGAGTGCTTTACAGCTCAGAGCTCCGTCGCCTGTATGTAGGCTTCGGCCTCCATCAATGCCTCCTGGAGGGTAGCAACCCTCTTGCGGACCAGGTCGAACTTGAATGTTGACCCGTCCTTCAGACCCTTGAAAAAGTCCGTGTAGGCAACTTCATCAGACAGTCCTTGTATCTGAATTCTCATCAGATTGAACCGCCTGACATAGGACCGAAGTCCTTCCTTGTCTCCCTGCTGTATAGCCCCTAAGTCGAGGCTTGTCTTCTTGGCTGGGATGTTCATGGAAAGTTTGACGCCAACAGGTACGCAAGCGTCTTGAAGTTGATGATGCACCCAGCCGGCAGGTTGCCGAACCACCGCTGGGCTATGCCCTTCAGCGTTGCTGGGAAGCATCGACACCAGGCGGCGTCATCCAACCCCTGTAGGTACATGAGGTTGGTATAGGCCATCAGATGGTCTTCCGGGTTGGCGGTACCGTCGTAGGTTCCTACCAACACGTTCTTAACCTTGGCCGGCTGTGCCGCCTCGGTTATCTCCCGGGAGAAAGCGGAAGGCTGCTCCCCTAAGTTCTGCAGCCGGAGCTGCTAGTCCATGGGCTGGACGGTATTTGCTACCATTCCCCCGAAGGGAGATAGCTGGATATAGGGTGATCCGGCTCCATATGGTTGTTGGGGCACATATGGAACTTGATGGATCACATGAGGAGCAGTAGGACGGAAGTACCGCCTGCCTGGCTCCTTGGGACGGTTTCCGAGTGCTTGATGGAAGTACTACGGAAGCTGTCTGGGTAAGTCGACGTGGAAGCCGACTGAGACGCACTCTGACTCCTCAAGGAACATTCGGGCGTCGGAGAATGTCTTCTTTGACCCATCTGGCTGTATATGCCGGATGGCTTTTCGCTGCCCTGACTCAGGGAAATGAAGCTTTGAGAGATCGATCAGGGGCCCCCTCCGTCCCCTTAGGCTTAGGGTGAGGAGTAGGCACCCGGTCTTTGACCGGCTTCTTTCCCGAAGCTCTTTTTGCCGCCTGACCCTTGTTGGAGCCAGAGGACTTTTTAATTATATCCCTGATCTCTCCCTTGAAACTCGTCATGAGCTTCATGAGTTCATCCCGGGTGACGGGGGCAGTCCCCTCCGCCGCCTGGGTGCGCCCAGCAGGCTTGCCGCCTGGGTTGCTGGGTCTAGCTTTGCCTTGGTTCCGTTCCTTTGTTTCCTTGGAACGGAGACGCCGGGATCAAAATGACCCGTCTGGGGCCATATAGGTTTCGACCTCGCATTCGTCGCCACTTGCGCCCTCATGGTCCGTATGGACCTCAGGGTCAGCCGTAGGCCGGCTGCCCTCTGCATTCGACACAGTGTCAGATGTCATCCTAGCGGTACTCTCCCCACAGACGGCGCCAAATGTTTCGGGGTTTTCTGAGGTGTCCTGCGGGAGAGTTACAACACCGGGAATGCACGCCTAACTTCTGTACCTGCAAAACCACGAAACTCCGGTTGGGTGGAGTTCCGCCTCCGAAGATCAAGTTAGATTCCGGATGGGGTAAAGAGCGGAAGTAAAGTGGGTTTCTCTCGGGTTCTGGGAGACTCTGCAATTAATATTGCTCTGATTTCTGGTTTTTGGGATTTGGTGAATTGTATTCAATTGTATTGAATGTTGTGAATTCTGTGAATCTCCCCAAATCTGTCCCAATAAATGAGGACCTTCCTACTATTTATAGTGGGGAAGACATGTCCCCTGATTAGGGTTTTGATGCCACGTGTCAGCATCCGATTGGATCCCGTTGGGCCTCTGGTGGGCTGCCACGTGTCACGACATGATTGGGCCACGTGGCCAGGGGTATTTTTACCCCAAACAGTGTCTTTTTGGAGAAGGAACACCTTTCCAAAATGACAAGTGGGAGGAAAATCGAACTCAACGAAGTTCGAGAGGACGAGCAACAATGTCAACCTGATAAAAATGACAATCTAAGTGCTTTGGAAGCAGCTGGGAAGATTGGTCAAAATCAAACAGACAATGTAAATGCTCAACCTATTACCCTTCGTAGGTCGCAAAGGCAAAGATCTCAACCAGACAGATACCTCGGTATTGTCTTAACCGATGATCAGGACATCCTAGTTGTGGATGGTGATGAGCCGGCGACATACAAACAAGCTATGACGAGCCCCGACTCTGCTAAATGGCAAGAGGCCATGAAATCCGAGATGGACTCCATGTCTTGAAAATCAAGTCTGGGACTTGGTGAATTTGCCCGAGGGTTACACACCCATTGGTTGCAAATGGATCTTCAAATTGAAGACAGACAAGGATGGAAATGTATCGATATACAAGGCTATACTGGTGGCAAAAGGTTATAGACAAGTCCACGGGATTGACTATGATGAAACTTTTTCACCAGTTGCAATGCTAAAGTCTGTCCGGATTATTCTAGCGATTGCTGCATATTACGATTATGAAATATGGAAGATGAATGTCAAAACCGCCTTCCTAAATGGGATTTTGGAAGAAACTGTGTACATGACACAACCAGAAGGTTTTGTCGATCCAAGCAACGCTGGAAAGGTTTGCAAGCTTAAGAAGTCAATTTATGGACTAAAGCAAGCCAGCAGGAGTTGGAATCTGCGATTTGATGAAGCCATCAGTAAGTTTGGTTTTATCAAGAATCCAGATGAATCTTGTGTGTACAAGAAGGTCAGTGGGAGTGACATCGCATTCCTAGTCCTATATGTCGATGACATACTGCTCATTGGAAATAGCACAAAATTACTGGAGTCCGTAAAGGGCTGGTTGGGAAAGTGCTTTTCAATGACGGACTTAGGAGAGGCACAATACATATTGGGCATCAAGATCTACAGGGATAGATCTAAGAGGATGATCGGATTGAGCCAGAGTACTTACATTGATAAAGTACTGGCACGATTCAACATGGATAATGCCAAGAGAGGGCATCTACCCATGTCCCATGGCGTAACTCTCAGCAAGAAACAGTGTCCACAGACACCTGTTGAGCGAGAGAAAATGGATCAGATTCCATATGCTTCGCTGATTGGGTCGATCATGTATGCCATGATATGTACAAGGCCAGATGTGTCGTATGCCTTGAGTGCTACGAGCCGATACCAATCAAACCCAGGAGAGGCGCATTGGACTGCGGCCAAAAATATCCTAAAGTACCTGAAAAGGAACAAGGATAAATTCCTGGTTTATGGTGGCCATAAAGACCTGGTTATTGAAGGTTACACTGACGCTAGCTTCCAGACTGACAGAGATGACTTCAAGTCACAGTCAGGGTACATATTTTGTCTAAATGGAGGAGCATTTAGCTGGAAGAGTGTCAAGCAGAGCACAACTGCAGACTCTACAACTGAAGCCGAGTACTTGGCCGCTTCGGAAGCTGCCAAGGAAGCTGTTTGGATTCGCAAGTTCATTAGTGAACTTGGTGTTGTGCCCTCTATCAAGGGACCGATAGACCTCTATTGTGATAATAATGGAGCTATCGCTCAGGCCAGGGAGCCGAGAGAACACCAGAAGGTCAAACACGTGCAAAGGCGATTTCACATGATAAGGGAATGGAAATTCGAAGGTGAAATCAGAATTTGTAAGATCGGCACGGATGATAATGTAGCCGATCCTTTGACTAAACCTTTGCCTCAAGTGAAACACAACAAACACGTTGAGGCAATGGGAATCAAGCATGTTGGAGACTAGCTTTGAAAATTCCCTGTACATGTGTTTTAATTAAACAGGGTTGATTTAATGTAAGACACTGTACTAAAACCATTCATTAATGGAGTAATTAATTTTTGTGCAAAATTGTCATTCACTCCATTACTATTTAATTGTGGTTTAGAATTAAATAATGAGTCCATTCGATTTATGGAAATATTCAAAACAGGGTATCAAGACCATGTCTTGGATAAGGAAACACCTGTTAAGTGAACATTGAATATTAAATCGAAAAGTATCCCTAATCGAGGTCATCTAACAGATGGACGATTGATGACCGAAATAGATTAGTGTGTAGTATGATTTACAGCACCGTTTCTTGTGCTGCAAGGACATGATGGTCATAAATCATTTACATAGGTGCCAGTTTGGAACTGCACTGGATCGACCTATGAGAGTACTTTAAGAAAGGTTAAAATCTTTTCATAAGTACATTTCTCATTATAGCTATCGGAACTCGTTTCCTCCGACCATGAGTATTGTGAAGTTTTCTTGTTTGAGTACTGGACTCTTTGATGTTTCCTAACGTCTGCCGTAACTGGGGATCATAATGGGAACACTCGGGAATCTATGTCCTCTTAGTAAGAAGAACTTACAATGCAAGACTGGGAATGTCCCCCTATCAACAATAGGGAATATGTCTTTGTTGTTAACAAGGCCGCTCGAAGAGTGAGACTGTGAAAATGCATGGCCATGCTTAGATGGATTTTAGAAATCATCTGCTTATTGACAGTCGAACTCGGAGATCGAGAAACACTTCTGAACGTAATAAGGATGACAAAGAATCTTACCTTATAGTTCACGAAGAGACATTAAGCGACATAGGAAATGGGCTATACACTGTATGCACACTTGTCCGGAAGGACAAGTGGGAGATTGAAAGGAATAGTGTCCTTCCAACAAGTGTATTATTCTGATAGAGGGTTCAGAATTATTACAGAGTTAATTCTTCAGTAAGGTCAAGTGATCGGGATGCCTAGGTGGAGGCCGCTTCCGATCAGTAATATCGAGGTACAATTGATATTACAACTTAATCTTAACTGAACCCTTCGGGTCGAACCCAATCGAATCTCTGATCCGAGACGTCGAATTAATCCGAAAGGATTTAATGAGTCGACAGGGTTTTACGAATACAGACGTCGGAAATCGAGCCTAGGGCGTCGATACCGAGCAACGCAAAATCACAAGCAACAAGTAGGAGCGTAGCCGTAGCTAGGCTAGGCTAGCTCATCGCAAGCCTAGGTGCACCATGTGTGTGCTAGGCGCACCATGGTGTGCTAGGCACCATCGCAGCCTAGGCACGCCCTAGCAACCCATCGCAAGCTAGCATGGGTGCCTGGGTGCGCAGGGCAGCTATCGCAAGCCACTCAAGCACCAGGCAGCCCATCGCAGCTAGCAGCGTGCTAGCGAGGATGCCTGGGTGCTCATGGGTGCTATCGCTAGCCCATCGCACCATGCACAGCCATCGTAGTGCTAGGCACTGGCGCACGGGCTTGTGCATGCATGCCTCGCACCATCTCAGCCCTATCGCACCAAGCACAGCACCCTCATGTGCGTGTGTGTGCATAGGCGCTCTCGCAACACCCTAGCATCACGCATATCACTATCGCAGTGTTAGGCACATGCGTATGTGTGCGTGTGCACCGTCGCCCAGCAGCCTCGTAATGAGGCACCTAGCTGTGTGCTTGCGTGCGTGCCTTCGCATGGGAGCACCAAGCACAACATGCTGGCAAGGAGCACCAAGCCCAGCATGCGTGGCTCGCTAGCAGCACGCATGCTAGGCCTTGCGTGCATAGTGCGCTGGCTAGGTGTGCACATGCTGGCCTAGCTGGCTGGCAGTGCGAGGGGCCATGTGCGAGAGTGTGTGTGTGAGGGAGTGTTGGGCAGCAGCACTAGGCTAGCAGCACCAGCGCCCAGCAGCTCGCAGCGTGCTAGGGCTGATGCGTGCTAGGCCAGTGCGTGCCAGCACTGCTGGCCAGCACCATGCTAGCTGGCGTGCTGGCTGGCAGCAGCCCAGCAAGCCCTTTGTATGTGGCGGTTTGAGGGAGTGGGACCAATTGGCTTAGAGCATGCCTTGGGGATCAAGGCTATGGTCCCCCCAAGGATCATGGTCCTCACCTAACCTTCTCTCTCTATTTGACACTTGTTGCATTGTGATTAGTTTTGTTTAATAATTTATTTTAGAAATAAATTAATTAGCAAATAAATCATTCTCCTACATTGGTTGGGGAATGAGAATCAAGGGATCATTTCCCTATAAATACCAAGCTTGGTATTGGGATTTGATACAACCTTGAGTGGAATTAAAAAGGCAACTCTAGAAAGAGTAAACCTTTGATTCGTAAAACTCATAGTTTTATTTTGTCCGGGTCTTGACTAACCTTCAAGACTTAGGACGCTCGGGTCGGGTCGAGGGTACGATCCGTCGGAGATCTCGTATTTTCGGGATTTGAAGTAAGAGCTCTTTGGGAGCGAAGCACGCGACAAAGGTATAATTCTTGTTCTTAATCTTGTTTGATTAAGTTTAATATGCTTGTTAGTTGCTTTAATTAAGGGGCGGGTCTTGGTGGGTTTCCTTCCGCGTAGTGCCGGGTCACTACGAAACCCTACAATATCTTCCAAAATTTTCATAATTCATGCAAATTCAATTAAGAAAACAAAAGCCTTTCATAAGGGTGTGTAGTGTGTTTCCTCTAATTAAAATCATCTGAGGTTATATCACTAATATTAATTGAACTTAATTCATGCCGATATTTACTTTTCCATGCTAAAGTATAAATCGATCAAGACGTATTTTAAATGAATTTCGGAAAAAGAAAAAATAATGCAATAAGATTTTGGATGACATGCAATCAAATCCTGCTACATCACATCTAGTCAGTAGTCTTGTAAGTGCTGAGTGTTGAGGAGATTATTGCCTTATTGAATCTAGTGTTACTATATGGTTCTATTATTTGAATTATTGAATGATAAAATAGCAAATCGTGTGGACAACAAAAACAAAAAAAATTTAAAAGCTAAAAACTTCTATAACATTTTTATACAAACCAATGAAAATAACATTTTATTAGTGGAAGGTATATTAACTTTCATGAATATCATTTCACAACTCCCAAAATTCACAAATTTTGCAATCCAAAATAATTATATAAAAAGAAAATCACCACCATTAAATAACCAAGTGATAATTACCTAACCAAAAACTGCTTCTTGGTGAACATAAAACTAAAACTTAACAACCACCAATTTAAAGACTTGAGTTATATCAATTCACCAATCTTGAATACTTAAAGCCGGAATTCAATCAGATAATAATAAAGCTAAAGTTAATATCTTTTCCCTAGGATCACACCAAGAACTATGGACACCAATGCAACTCCCAGGATAAACTTGATGTTCAGGCTGGAAGAACCTTCGGCTGTTGGAGTCTGAACCACTGAGGATGATGGTGAGGCTTGTGCAGACAATTTTTCTGATATGTTGCTCTTACGGTATGTTGGGCTAGAAATCATTGATCCGATATCTCTGGACCTCACTTCTGTCGTTTCTCCCTCTTTGGTATCAGCATTGCTTTCGTCAACCTATAAATAATAAAGGCAGATCATTCAACATATGCTACTTTGTTCTCCTATACAGCAATCATCATACTTTACAGTCAAGGCAGAAGAGAGTATTAACTGACTAGGCTCTTTTTACCAAGGTCATCCCTCAAGGACGGCCTTGATAGTAATTTACATTTCTAATTATGATTATCACTGAAGGAAGCTTACTATTTTAACATCAATCAAGTTGGTAAAAGTATCTTAACAATGAATGCAAGCATAATGGTAATAATTAACATGAAGCCATTAATATATGATCATATGGTAAGTTGTTTACTAAAGAGTAGAAGCAATACAAAAATATTTATGTTAAAGGTATATATTCTCAAAGACGCCTTTGGTACTCTATCGGTAATCCTACCCTTTGTCCAACTGCCAAAGTCCTATTATCAATCCACATGGACATGATTAGTGTGTGAAATTGAGGTTTTTTCATCAAACTCTGTGCCTTTTTTTCTTATTCCTTTTCAATTTGTTGTAACTGGAGTTTTAGATTGGATGTAATAATATACTAATAGCAGTATCAAATTTTATTTTAGATTGATGATTCGATGACACAATCTAACTTTGTCTGATACTTTATTTTAGAGGCATTTGAGCAACTTTAGGCATTAAAAAAAAAAGGCCAAAATGGCTCTTTTTTGTTCTAACTTTGATTTTATGGCTATTTCACCAAATGCCATTGAACACTTTAATAATTCACCAAATGTGGTTTTCAAAATTCACCAAATGCCACCGAGTATTTAAAAAATTCACCGAGTGTCATTAATTAATAATAACTAACGGCACATTAACTCCGTTAGTCATTAGGGTTTAATCATGACACATGTCATGATATGATTGGTTCAATTTTTAAAAAAAAATCTTAAAAAAAGAAAAAATATAATTTTGTTTTAAAATTCCTAACCCTAACCCAGCCCCACCACCACCACTGCCGCTGTCGGCAGCCCAACCCCAGTCGCCGGTACTCCCTGTCCCACCTTCACCGTTGAAACCAGCCCAACCACCACCCCTAAAACTAGCGACTTAGCGCCTTCCGCTTTATCCACCGTTTTCCGACCACCGCGCAAAACCGCCCCTCCTATCCTCCACCCTTGAAACGATGAAATTGGCCATAGAAATCGAGCATTCTAGATTTCCATGGTTGATTTCGATCGTTTGAGAGTGAAGGGTTTCCATGGTCGGGTTTTATTCTGGGTTTCCATTGTCGATTTCGGTGGCTACGGTGATGCGTCTTGTTGGTGCATCAAGTGGTTGCGGGGGCTGGGGTGGGGATCATGGCAGGGTCGTCGGGCAGGCGAAGTTCCGTGGGTCGTCGTCTGGGTGTTGGAGTCGGGCTGGCGGAGTTCTGGGCATTGCGTGAGACGGTTGCGGTGGCTGGGGTGTTTTTTCGGGAGGAGGAAAAGGGGATTAAGTGGAGTCGGCGGTTTTGGTGGGGTCAAGGGGTTCAAGAGGGAGGTCAGGGGGTTCTGGCGGGTTCTGACGGGAGGTTAGAGGGTTCCAGGAGGAGGTCAAGGAGTTCTGGCGGTTGGCTTTGGGTTGTCGATTGGCTTTGGTAGGTGGTTACAGTGGTGGGGCTGGGTTTGGTTAGGATTTAGGGTTTTTTTTTTTTTTTGTTAATTTTTAATTTTAATTTTATTTATCTTTTTTTAAAACAAATAGCTGACTGACACGTGTTTACATGTGTCATGATTAAACCCTAATGACTAACAGAGTTAACGACCGTCAGTCATTAATGACATGACACTCGGTGAATTTTTTTAAAACTCGATGGTATTTGGTGAATTTTGAAAACCTTGATAGCATTTGGTGAATTATTAAAGTGCTCTGTGGCATTTGGTGAAATAGCCATTGATTTTATAGTTTTAATAGAGGTGATCAAAGTTAGCCCGGCCTGGCTCGAAAATTTATTTTTTTGGGCGGGTTTGGGAATGCGTCTTTATGCATATTTAGTTTATTTTTTAGGGCCGGCCCGACCGTTTTGGGCGGGTTTGGACACAAAAATTCTGGTCCGAAGCTTGGTCTGGCTTGACCCGGCCCGCCTAATGATCACCTCTTAGTTTTAATTAACGATGTTATCTGTAGTATTACAATTTTATCCTTAATTAACGAGTTTTGTTTCTCAATAGGGCGGTCCCATCAATTATTGAAAGCCCCAATTATAATTTGAGAGGAAGGAGGAGAGAGAAGAGACGCCTTTGTAAATCTGCCGTCACAGCAGAGCAGGACCGTCTGAATCCGGTAATTATTAGTTCCTCTGTTATATATAGTGGCGGAACCACATTGTGGGGTCCTAGGACACACTATTTTTTTTTCCTTTTTTTTTTAAAAAATAAAAATAAAAATAAAAATAAAATTGATTCGTGATGTTATTTTCTTTTTTCCCCTTTAGATCTATTTCACGCAGGACACAGTACTCCTTCCTCTCTCTCTCCCCCATTGAAGCGTACTCGAAATTCTCCATTGAAGGGGCTTCTGAGCTTTCTCTCCTCCATTGAAGCAGTCTTTAAGGTTAGATGCTTCTTCTTCTTTAATCATCTAATATTAATTTTGACAATCTAGTGTTAATCGTGTATTTAATTGTCAGTGTATACTCAATTTAGGGTTCTTCGAAGTTGGATAATTGAACTATTGGTTATAGATACTCGAAGATAATTGAGTCAATTTTGGTTGCTAATGTGTTGCAGGGTTTGGTTTGTCAAGCGTACGCGAAATTCTCAATTGAAGCGGCTTCTGAGCTTTCTCTCCTCCATTGAAGCAGTCTCTAAGGTTAGATGCTTGTTCCACTTTCAATTTCATTATCCTAGGGTTTCCACCTTTTCGCCAGATTAATTAAGATTTTTCTGGGAATTGAATTTTTTGGTTTGTTGTTTTATTTGTGATAGTGTTCAATTGAGGAATTGGACCCCTGATTTTTTTTAGGATTACATAAAGTTTCTATCTTAAATTTGTAGGTGTTTTGAAGACATGGCTAGTGTAATTTCTGGAAAGAGAACAGTAACGCCGCTTGAACTTCAATTTGGTAAGGTCAATTATACTTGTAATATATCAAAATTCTAGGGTTTTCACCCTTTTTCTCATGTGATTTGCAAATTATCTTCACTCACTGTGTTATTACTGATTAATAACATATTATTATTATTTCCCTTTTACTTAAATGATAAAAAAAAAATTTACATAGAAAATTTAAATTCCCAAATATTTTGCAAAATTTATTCACCGCAGTGCTGTTTATTTTTATTTTAATTTTGGCCACGGGATCTTGTAGGTGGAGCTTTTACCCTAGATGTTTCTGATGACGATGAGTTGGATGAAATAATAGAATCCCAAAAGTCTCCCTCAGAAGAACAACTAAAGAAAGAGAGAATGCGGAATTCAATAGAGTCGATAGTGGATGATAATAGGGTTTGGCAACATCTTAAGCATACTAGATCTGAACCAGTGATTGAGGTTCTTTCTGTGAGGCTCCGCAACCATAACCAAACCGACTACACTTCAGAATCATGGGAGCTCTATGGTACTATTTATGTCCATGATTCTATGGGCCGTGTGGGTATAGGCAGTAATCGTGTTGTATTATTTGAACGAGAGGAGGAAGTTGATGACCCGGAGATCATCCCTTTAACTGGCGGTGCTTTAAGCCTATTTGGGCCTCATAGTGTGATGTCAATGGATAAACCAGTTATTGGCATACATCTTTCAGACAAGGTTACAGGCGATACCCTCATTTTTAACTATGCTCCTTTGCTCATGACTACTGATACACCTCAACTACATCATCAGTTCGAACAATTCCACAAAATTACTGTTCCCGGTGCTGCATGTAGTGCTGAGGTGGAGTACCTTGCACTTACATTTGCTGTTTATGCCCATGTTGAGGTCCAACTCTTAAAACAAGTTGCGGGAAGTGTGATCTATGAAGAGGACGAACAAGATCTTGATATTTATGGCACAATTTCTGCTGCATATAATCTTTATGATTCCGAGCACAAGATTAATTGCTTTACTCTTTTTGATATCAACAAGGATTCAGATAAGACTGAAAAGGTGAACCTTATATATCCTACTAATGGAATCACCCTGTCCAGATCCGTGGTTGCTGTACCCTCATATTCACTTCTCACAATTCAATTAAAATTATGGGATCGTGCTAAGAACAAGTTAATTGTAGAGGGCAGCTATGACTTTCTAACTTCTAACTATTCAACGGATAAGATCATTGTTGGTCGAAATTGTGTGAATGCTAAAGTGACTATTAAATGGAGGGAACCATTTCTTCTGGATGAGCCATGTGTCGAATCTCATGGATATCTGAACAGGATACGCTTCCGTTTGCCGGTATGTGTTCGTGTGTTTTGTTTTGTCCTAGTTGGCTTTTCCATTATCAATTTTAGCTAGTCTATAATGTATTTTCTTAACGCTGACTTTAGTCACTTTTATGTTCAGCCCAACGCACCAAATATCTCAGTATTTTCTGTAGTAGAGGTGTTTTCTGTTTTTATAGGTCGCCAAAATGATGAGCAGTTGAGTCTCTATGGCATGGTTAACTTTGACGGCACCTTTGGTCTACTTAATCTCTTTGAAAGAGACGAGACTGATCCCTTTATTTTGTCCTCTGGCTGCAATTTCTTACCTCTGAAAGGTCCCAAAAAAGCTCTAGTACCAGGGGACAGGTATTTTGTGTCAGTAGACCTACAGGATGTTGAAGGTCGTGTGTCGATCAAAGGGTTAGCTCAAACGAATCTTGGATATCCTGGTCATTTGGATCATTGGCAAGATTGCCTCTTGTGTTCTGTTATTGGGCATGGACAAAAGAATAGCTTTGCGGCTATTCATTACACACTCTTCTCTCATGCATTGAAGGCTACGCTAAAAATTCGTTTCCTTTTCAATGGTGAACAGTCTGTTGATGCTCGTTGCAAAATTTATGGGAATCTTGTTGCTTGCTATGGTAAATATGGGAGTAGAACGCCTTATGAGAAATTATATCATCGGATTTTGCTTTTTGAGAGGCCCGAAGACAATTCGTTAGAAGTATCATGTAAGGAATTTGACATGGAGCTTTCAAGACCTGTGGTTGCTGTTCCGATTGATTCGTCTTTGCGTATTGCTGTAAATTTAAGTTGTCAATCAAGTGGTTTTACTCAACTGTTAAGGGGCACAAGGGAATTTCAAGTTGTTAATGGTGTTGGTAATAGTGTGAGCGTTGAAGGAGATCAAATTGGCATCAATATCACTGTTGAATGGAGTCAACCACTTTGAGACCCGTTGGGAATCTCAATATCACATTAAGGTGGATGATTCTTCCTTTTTTCTGTTTACTTGATTAACATTTTTAAAATGAAATGTTATATTATTTGTTTCATAGTTTCATACTATATTTGGTAAGCTATTAGTAGACAAATTCTCTAAGTTATCCTTATAAAGTATATGTGAAGATAGCGGGTACATACCCGTGATGTATGAGCCTCATATATCGCCGGGCATATTGGTCATTATCTGTGAAATTTTAAATTTCAATGGTATATATTTTTTGCACCATTAGAAACATATATATAGTATCATTAGAGTCTTAATGTAACTTTCAGATACATCATTAATATCATTAAAATTTACCACGTCCATGAAACTCTATATGTACTACTAGAAAAAATGTAACTTTTAGTGGGACTAATGTGATATCTAATAGTACCATTAAGACTTTAATGGTACCTATGTATGTTTGTAATGGTATATAAAATATACTACTGAAATTTAAATTTCACAAAAAATGACCAACATACTCTGATATGTACGGGTATGTACTAAGACTTTCCTGACAGCATTTGAGGATAATAAAGCAAATCATGTGCACTAAGGGTCACCATCTATAAACTCTCTCCCTTGTTAAATATTGAGTCAAAGACTATGGATCAAGTAATTAGAAATGAAGGAAGTATAACTTTTCTCTAGCTAAATCACATTTTATTCATGTTTGTGGACTTTAATAATTGAACTTGTGGACTTTATATGTATTATCTACTGGCTACTAGGCATCATGTGACAATTGAATGGTCATTTGACGATTATTTTATTGCAAAAAAACTATTATTTTTTTTTTTTTGAGAAAATGCAAAAGGACTATTATTTTGTTAAAATATCTTTACAACTTAGGGATAAAATTAGAGAACAATCATTAAATATTAACCAATTGTAATTAATATTAGATAACGGATATTGGAAAACGGATACCGCAATATCCAATCCGAAATATTTCGAATATCTGAAATTTTCGGATTAGATTGATATACGAGGATTCGGAATAGGCCCAAGTACAATACATTACAAGTTATACTATAATTAGCAAACACGGTACAACTTACGCACAACTCCATTCAATAGTGATGTTGATGCCAATTTGATCTCCTTCAATGATCAAACCATTAACACCACTACCAACATGAAATTCCTTAGTGTCCCTCAAGAGTTGTGTAAGACCACTTGATTGACAACTCAAATTTATTGCAATACGCAAGAAGGAATCATGTGGAACAACAACGACGGGTCTAAGCAGCTCCATATCAAAATCCTTGCATGGAACTTCTAAAACATCTTCTTCTGGCCTATATTCACCATAGCTAACAACAAGATTACCATAAATTTTGCAACAAGCTTGAGTAGAATGTTCACCATTGAAAAGGAAACGAATCTTTAGTGTAGCCTTCAATGCATGAGAGAAGACCGTGTAATGTATAGCCGCAAAGCTATGCTCTTGCACACTTCTTATAACTGAGCACAAGAGGCAATCATGCCAAAAACTCAAATGTTTATCAATTCCAACACTCGAGTGAGCTAGCCCTTTGATCGACACACGACCCTCAACATCCTCAAGGTCTACTGACACATAAAAACTGTCCCCTGGTATGAGAGCATCTCCAGGGCCTTTTAGAGGTAATAAATTGCAGCCAGGGGGCAGGGGATAAGATAACAGGATCAGTTTTGCCTCTTTTGAAGAGATTAAATACGCCATAGGTGCTGCAAAAGTTAACCATGCCATAGAGATTCAACTGCTCCTCATTTTGGCGACTGATAAATACAGAAAACACCACTGCTACAGGAAATACTGGGATACTTGGTGAGTTAGGCTGAACATAAATGCGAGTAAGTCAGCATTGAAACAGTAATTACATCCAAGACTAGCTGAAAGTGATAAAGGAAAAGCCAAATGATATTAAAATGAAAATGATCGATAAAAACAAACAAAAAAAAAAAAATACAGACATTTACCGGGATAGAGAGGGATTCCTGAGGGTCAAATTCATGCTGTTTGATAAGTGGTTCATCCAGACGAAATGGTTCCCTCCAATGAATAGTCACTTTAGCATCTATATAATTTTGGCCAACAATAATCATATCTGTAGGATAGTTACACGTTTCAAAGTCATAACTGCCCTCAACAATTAACTCATTCTTAGCATGATCCCATAATTTCATTTGAATTGTGAGAAGTGAATACGCGGGCACAGCAACCACAGATCTGGACAGTGTAATTTTAGTAACAGGAAACCTAATTCTCACCTTTTCAGACTTGTCAGAATCCTCCTTGATTTCAAAAAGATTAATGCAATCAACTTTGTTTTCTGAATAATAAAGATTATATGCAGCAGAAATTGTGCCATAAATATCAAGATATTCCTCATCTTCCTCATCCTCTTCATAGCTTACACTTCTCACAACTTGTTGCTTAGCGAGTTGGACCTTGACATGGGCATAAACACCAAATGTTAGACCAAGATATAGATAAAATATAAAAGACTGTTTCTTCTATCTTGATCAACTGGTTTACAAGGATATTTATACACTCAACTTGCCATATTAGTTCCCCTTAATCACTCCTGTAATCAAGGACTAATTTGATACAATAAACTAAGTATGACAGGTAAATAAATCTAATTACAAGAATGTATACAAAAAATATTCTGTCAATATTCTAACACTCCCCCTCAAGTTGGGTCGTAGGATCTCTAACGCCCAACTTGGACAATGCTCTTTCAAAGGATTGAGATGTGACAGCCTTTGTTAAGATATCTGCCAACTGGTCTTCTGATTTGACAAACGGAAGACTTATCACCTTCGCCTCTAAGTGATCCTTAATGAAGTGTCTGTCAATCTCAATGTGCTTAGTACGATCATGTTGTACTGGATTTTCAGAAATACGGATTGCTGCTTTATTATCACAATACAGTTTACAGCTTTTCTTAGGAGCCATTCCGAGTTCTGACAAAAGTTTTCGAAGCCACAGAACCTCAGTAATTCCTTTTGCAATTCCCCTAAACTCTGCTTCAGCACTTGACATAGCCACTACCTTTTGCCGTTTGCTTTTCCACGTGACTAAATTTCCTCCAACCAATGTAAAATAGCCAGATGTGGATTTTCTGCTATCTCGGTCACCTCCCCAGTCTGCATCTGTGAAGGCATGAAGATCCAAATGATCATTTTTTTCATAGACAACTCCTCGCCCAGGTGTTCCTTTTAAATACCTCATAATACGGTATACCGCCTCAAGATGTTGTTTTTGCGGTTTATGCATGAATCTGCTAACTACACCTGTTGCATAAGCTAGATCTGGACGAGTATGAGATAAGTAGATCAATTTTCCAACTAATCTCTGATATAATGTCTGATCAACTAACTCTGCTCCTTCAATTATCTGAAGTCCATGATTCATCATCAGTGGAGTTTCAATAGGTTTGCAGTCTATCATCCTTATTTCTGTCAAAAAATCAAGAATATATTTCCTTTGGGAAATAAAGATACCCCTTTTTGATCTAAGTACCTCTATTCCCAGGAAATACTTAAGATTTCCAAGATCTTTCATTTCAAACTCCTGGAATAGCCTTTTCTTCAGCTGGGCTATTTCTTCTTCATCATCACCTGTAATAATCATATCATCAACATAGATAATTAGGCATGTAATCAGTTTCCCTCTTTTCTCGATGAACAAGGTATGATCTGAGTTGCTCTGTTTATAGCCAAATCTCCTCATTGCTGTAGTAAACCGCCCAAACCATGCTCTAGGAGATTGTTTCAGACCATATAGAGCCTTTTGCAACCTACAACCTTCTCCGGCTGAAAAATTCTGAGAGAAACCTGGTGGTGCTTGCATATAGACCTCCTCAGCTAGGTCTCCATGTAAGAAGGCATTTTTGACATCGAACTGATGCAGTGGCCACTCTTTGTTTGTAGCAATTGAGAATAACACTCTAATGGTGTTAAAATTTGCCACAGGTGAGAAAATTTCTTCATAATCAATTCCATATGTCTGAGTGTACCCTTTTGCAACCAATCTTGCTTTGTATCTTTCAATACTGCCACCTGCTTTGTACTTGATTGTAAAAACCCATCTACATCCCACTGGTTTCTTCTTCTTTGGTAAGACACACTTTTCCCAAGTTTTATTTTGGATAAGTGCGTTGATCTCATCTTCCATTGCTCTCTTCCAGTGCTTACTTCTAAGAGCTTCTTCAGTTGTAGTGGGAATAGTTTCAGAGTAGATGGTTGCACTATATGCTTTGGCTGTCTGAGATAGATTTCCTTCACTTATTTTGACAACAGGATATCTGGATCGTTGTGCTTCAAATTCAGGATCATATCTCCTGGGCGGAATACCTCTTGTGCTTCGGGGAGGAAGGCTATACTTCCCAGTCTGCTCTTCAGTTGACTGTTCAACAGTGTTTCCAGGGGAAACTCCTGATATCATATTTCTTTCAGGAGAATTAGCAGACTCGGGAGGAATATCAGAATTGTTATGAGAGGAAATACTAGATGGAGTACATACCTCCCTTTCAGGATTCTCAGACAGGGTGACAGAATCACTAGGCACAGTTTCTGAATCATTGTTGTTTTTGAATTGTATTATGTTATCAGTCGTTTCTGTGGTTTTGCCTACTTGTTCTTTTGGATCAGGATCAGTCAACTCAGGATAAACAGGATAAACTAACCAACTTAGATCATCACTCAAACTCTCCCCCTGTGATCTAAGGTGGAAGTAATAGTATTCAGTTTCGACAAAGTCACAATCCATGGTTACATATAATCGTTTTTTGACTGGATCGAAACATCGATATCCCTTTTGGTTGACTCCATAACCCACAAACACACATTTGACTGCTCGAGGTTCTAACTTATTTCTGCTACGCTTAGGCAGATGAACATAGACAACACATCCAAAGACCCGGGGAGGCAGGGAATGGGAAATAGGCACACTTATATGGTTATTGAGGGTGTCTAATGGGGTAGCAAAGTTCAGACTTTTTGTGGGAAGACGGTTGGTTAGGTAATTTGTTGTAGCAATTGCTTCCGGCCAGAAATAAGCGGGAACATATGAGTCAAACATCATGGCTCCAGTCATTTCTAAGAGGGTTCGGTTTTTCCGTTCCGCTACTCCATTTTGTTGTGGAGTATCGGGACAGGTAGTTTGGTGTATGAGACCATGGGTTTCTATGAAAGAGGTTAAGTCCAGATTTTTGTATTCTCCCCCATTATCCGACCTAAGGATGCGTATTTGTGTTTGGAATTGTGTTTGGGCCATTTTATAAAAAGACACAAATACATCATGCACATTAGATTTATTTTTCAGAAAATACACCCAACTCATTCTAGTGCAATCATCAATAAAAGTGACATAATACAAGAAACCATGATTATTAAATTCAGGGGCTGGTCCCCAAACATCTGAATGAATCAACACAAAAGGAATTTCAGTCTTACTACTACTTTTAGGATAAACATGTTTATGACTCTTGGCCAGAATACAAGACTCACAATCAAAAGAAATATTTGAGCTAGCAAGGGAAGGGAAAAGTTTCTTTAAGTACCCTAAAGACGGATGTCCTAATCGCCGATGCCACATCCAGAGTTGATGTTCAACCGATCCATGGACAAGCGCTGCGCTACCCTGTTGAGACATCCGATCAACATAATACAATCCATCTTCTTCAGTACCATGCCCAATGATCTTCCCCGTTTGAGATTCCTGTATAACACAACCAGTAGAATCCATTAAAACAGTACAATTCATCTCCATAGTTAGTTGACTGACAGACAATAGTTTATGAGCCAACTGAGGTACAAGAAGACAATTAGACAATTTAATGTCATCTGAAATAGCAATTGAACCCGAGCCTTATGTTTTAATTTTTTCCCCATTGGCTGTTTGAATATGTTTTTTTGTGGGTTCATTTATTTTTCCAAGGTCGGAGTCATCAAAGGTCATAGTGTCAGTTGCCCCGCAATCAAGTATCCATTTCGTATTTTTGTTACCACTACTAAGAAGTCCCATGGACTGACTATCAATTGGGTCATTCAAGGAAGTGGGCTTGGTATTATAAATAAAGTTGAGGGTCCCATTTTTCATACCTTCCCCTTTAAAATCAAAACTTCCCAAACCTGACATTTGAGAGGAGGCGGTGGCCACCATTGCTTCTCCTTCCTTCTTGCTTCTGACCACCGGTTCTTCGATAGCCCCATATGCTGCTTTGCCCGGCCGGTTCTGAATTTCTCCTCCTTTCTTCTTCCTGTCGGCCCACCAAGGAGGGTATCCAATAATTTCGAAACACCCATCCTTGGTATACCGGGTTCCGCCGCAGTGGGTGCATCGGAGGCTTGCCTTGTCGTCATCTCGCCGGAACCTTGATTTCTCCGTTCTTCCTTTGGCCGCGAGACCACTGCCGATGATGCTTGTGAGGCCTTCTCTCCGGGTTTCATAATGACCCGTCTAGAGATCTCTCGTCGGACCGCCGCATACGCCGCCTCTACTGTCGGAAGTGGGTCTTGGTTCACAAGGTCCCTTCGTTCTTTGTCCATGGACTCATTGAGTCCAGCCAAAAATTGGTAAAGTCGGTTGTTTTGGTTTATTTGGTTGTAGATTGTTTGGTCTTCCGAGTAATGCATCGGGTTTGGTACTCTCCTATCAATCTCTTTCCAGATTGATGAAAGTTTACTGTAGTAAACTTCAATTGGGTCGGTTCCTTGCTGGATCTTATTTTCTTTGACCGTTAGATCAAATATCTGTAAGCCATCTTTACCACTTCCAAACATAGTTTCAATTCCTTGCCACAATTCCTTCGCTGTCGGATAATCTAGGAACTGATTTTGCAGTTCCGGTTCAATACTTTCGATTATCCATGTAATGACCAGTGAGTCCCGTTGAACCCACCGTGGGTATTCCGGGTCATCCGGAGATGGTGGGGAGGCAGTGATGTGATTGAGCCTCCCTCGCCCTCCGATGCCCAGATGCATCAGTTTTGACCAATTTGTGTAATTTGTGTGGTTCAGTTTTTCGGTTATTTGGATTGGCTGGTTTGTGGTTTCTGTGTTTGGTTTATTGGTGTTTAACTGCGAGAGCAGTTGCAATAAATCATCCATTGTTACTGGTTTTGGAACAATGTCCTGGTTGTTGGTTTCCATGGTAAATGATGATGCCGATAGCTTTTCCGGTCACCGGAAACAACCTGCTCTAATACCAAGATAAAATATGAAAGACTGTTTCTTCTATCTTGATCAACTGGTTTACAAGGATATTTATACACTCAACTTGCCATATTAGTGCCCCTTAATCACTCCTGTAATCAAGGACTGATTTGATACAATAAACTAAGTATGGCAGGTAAATAAATCTAATTACAAGAATGTATACAAAAAATATTCTGCCAATATTCTAACAGATACTCCACCTCAGCACTACAAGCAGTACCAGGAACAGTAATTTTGTGGAATTGTTCTAACTGATGATGTTGTCCGGCCGTTTTCGTAGTCTTGAGCAAAGGAGCATAGTTAAAAATGAGGGTTTCACCTGTAAGCTTGTCTGATAAATGTATGCCAATAACTGTTTTAACCATTGACATAACACTATCAGGCCCAGTTAGGCTTAAGGCACCACCAACCAAAGGGATGATCTCCGGGTCATCAACATCCTCCTCTCGATGAAAAAAAACAATACGGTTGCTGCCTATACCCATATGATCCATACCATCATGGACATAAACAGTACCATAGATCTCCCATGCGTCTTTGTTGCTGGCGTTCAAAGTGCAATCGTTTTGGTTTAGGTTGCAGAGACTCACAGAAAGAACCTCAATCACTGGTTCAGATCTAATATGCACACGATGACCGTCAATCCCTTTATCCATTCTCTCTTTCTTTTGCTGTTCTTCATAGAGTGGATCTTGAAATTCTTTCTCTAGATCCTTAAATGATTCATAGAGGGATTGTTCTACGTAATCTAGAGGATTAGGTCCACCTACAAGAATCACACATTTTGTAAACCATACAAAAAATTAAGTTAAAAAAAAATAATTAAGTTCAAATAAACATATGAAAAATTGAACATGAAATACTTGTTGGGAAATCGGAAAGAATTACAGGCAAGAAACTACTCTATTCATATGACTGACAAAGGTGCGTGTGGCAGCACAACCTTTCAAGGATGCGTCCACATCACAAACTATGTACTTGGGTGCACATAACAACATAAATGACACCAACAAACTAAGATTCCACGAGAAAAGTGGATTTTTCATTATTCTATTATTCTTTAAAAAAAAAATTAAACTTAGATGATTTTCCATCGCACGTGATTAAGCTAGCCTTCCCTTCTATTAGTTATTTTCATTTAAACACTTCTTAACCTCCACCATCAAAGTGGATTCCTTCAAAAAAAAAAATTGCTATTATTTTCTTCGTTCGTTTCTTCTGTTACTTTTTTATTTTTAAATATCAATTTCATGTGATTGACTTAGGTTCCTTTCCCTCTCCACATAACAAATACTAAATTGATAAATAAAAGAAAATTATCCGAAAACCATTTTATTCCACCAAATTTCAGGATACATAAGTCAATTTCTAATACCAAGCCCCACAAAATGCTTCAAAATACTTAATTCAAACAACAATATCAGAATTAGACTTTAGGTTAAGCCAAATTGATTTTCTGGTTTTTGATGTACAACACTTTAATGGTGGAGGTTGAGAGAGATACTCCCTCCACTTTGTAATAATCGCAACACTTTCCTTTTTCATCCGTTTCATAATAATTGCAGCACTTCCTTATTTGTTAATGACTCACTACTATTTTATTATTTCTCTCTCCTCCCAGCCCCACTTACACTACTTTTTCATTATTTCTCTTTCCTACTAACAATTAAATATATTCCCTCTAACTATACTTTATACTATAAAATTCTCCATTTGGTCCCACCCTATAATTTTCCTAAACCTTTATCCTCTCTAATATTAAGATTATTACAAAATAGAGGGAATAATAATTTAAAGGGAGAAAATTAAATACAGTGAAAGAGGAAACTAAGTCAATCATGTGAGGTGTAAGGAAAAAAAAAAAAAAAGTAACCGAAGAAGCAAACGAAGGAAAATAATGGCGATTTTTTTTTTTTTTGAAATAATCCACTTTAATGGTGGAGGTTGAAAAGTGTTTAAAGAAAAAGAATTAATGGAAGAGAAGACAACTTAGTCACGTGAGATAGAAAATCAAGTAGGATGAAATCAAACAAAAATATATTAAAAAAATATGTATAAAAAGCATTAAAACTATTGAAGATTTCACTTTTCGAAGAAATCTCAGTTTTGTCGGTGTCATTTATATTGTTATATACACCCAAGTGCATAGTTTGTGATGTGGAGTGCTCCCTCGAAAGGTTGTGCTACTACGTGCACCTTTGTCATATTTGGTGTTGTTGCGGCCAATTTTTCCTTTTATATAATAACATTTGTTTTGTATATATTTATGAAAAAGTCATGTCAAAGTGATGCAACTACTTAGAAAAGAAGGGTGTTTCTGATTTAACTAACTTATTGCAATAGCAATTTGGAAGAAGAAAAACGGGGTAAATCTAGCAATCTACTTTGTAATTGATAGTACAAATTGACCTATTGGCAAAATTATTGGACTTTTTGTTAATTATATAAATAGTGAACTTTTTAGATACTCCCTCTGTTTTTTAAAAAATGCATCAATTCCATTCACCCTAATTTTAAGAGAGTTTATTTGCTCTATTATTATACTGTACAAGTGGAGAAGGTAAATGATTAATTTATTTTGATAAAAGTACCATGTGGACCATGAAAGAAATAGTATGTAAGAAAGTAGTTTTTTAATCATTTAAATGAGGACCAAGGAGAAGGCAGATAAAAACATATTCGGTGGGGTAATAAGGAAAAAAGAATAATAAAACATGGTGTAAAGTTACCTAATATAAAAGTGATGCATTAAAAAACACACTTGAATAAGGCAAGTGATGCATAATTATAATTATTATTATAATTAAAAGAATAATAAATAAAGAAAACAAAGGGAGTGTAAAATAAACTAACATTGAAATTAAAAGACCATCTATGTTCAAAAAATTATAGTCATGTGACTCATGTCTCATGTGTTTGGGTATAACCGAGTTAGTTGCTTCGTAAGTATGTAAAATAACAAAAAGAAAAATAAACATTTATTGTTTAGCACAATTAATTGTGGAGTATATATATAGTACAATTTTCAAACAAAACACTTATACAATAGATAAATATAAAAGAATATCTTAAACATCAAAATTATAATTATGCTAGAATGCTAAATATTTTAATTTGTATTTTACCACTCTTCATCTTCCTCCTAAGCCCACATCCCCACCCCTTAGTTCACCCTTGTTTGTTTTCTTTAGTAGTCCATCTTCGATTCTGCTCCCATATTTTCACTTTGTTTGCCTCCTTTCTTTCATCTTCAATTTTGTTTCTCCTTGCAATTTTTTTCTTTGGCCTTCACATATATAATAGCTTCAAGCAAGATCTAGAACTGAATTTTGTTTAAATCTCACATGCAACAAAAGTTCTTAAGGTTCATTTGTCTTCCTTCTATATCCCACATCTATTCTCCCTCCTTTATGAGATGGTAATTTTATGTTTCAGGTGGGTTGATAGTAGTGTTTTCTTTAATGTAAATCTATTTGAAAAAATTGATTTCACTATATTGATATTATTTTCTAATAACTCTACTAAAGCATGTAATTTTGTTTTAAGTATAAACTATTATTAAAGCATATAATCTTGTTTTCAAATATAAGTAGTTGTAGATTTTTGCAAACTATGGGCAATTTTTTTAGGGTTGAGGAAGAAGAATACTTGAAGATAAGACAAGGGCATTGTAACTCAAACCGCTCTATTGACCAACAGAATGAATGGATGGAAGCCACTACTCCAAACACTACTTAGGGCCTAGCTGAGTTACTGAAAACAAATTAATAGAACTGATTTGAACTGATTCTGATTTGTGTATAAGAGAAGGAAATTAGGAACTGAACTTAATTGATTGGAGCTGAAGTGAACTGAATTGAAATTAAGCGGAAGAGAACAGGCCCTAAGTACTTACCATATGAAGGGATTCAGTGTTTCAACGGTTAATATAGCCTCAATCCGTTAATTGACCCCAAACCTCTCTTTACCAAACAGGCAGAGTATGAAAAAAAAAATGGGATTTAACTTTTCAAGAAAATGTCTTTATTTTCTCCAAAAACGTTGCAAAAATTCTATCACTTCTACAATAAAACCAAACATACAGTGATGAAATAATAATATGGAAATATGAATGAATAATCATCAATTCATACGACTATAAGTGTATGTAATATCTAATTACACAGTGAGTGAATATAATTTGCAAATCTCATGAAATAAGGGAAGCGGGGTGAAGTGGAAACCTTAAAATTTTGAATGAAGAAGGCTTACCAAATTCAGGCGGCACTGTTGGGTTTACAGTTGTTCCTTTTCTAGAAAGTATTCTCTCCCTCTCTTTCTTTTCTTTACCAGAAACTGAAGCCATGTCTTCGAAATAAATAAGTTTACCTACAAATTTAATGGGAATAGTAATTGTTTGGGGTCCAAATAACTTGTATTTGGGCCCAGTCCATATATGAAAATAATAAAAGCCCAATAGGCAAGGTTCAACCCTCTATATTCACAAGCCAAGTCAAGGGATTCAAGGCCCAGTCAAATGGCAACCCATTTGACCTCTCAAGACCATCCCATTAAATTGGGACAAGGTATAAAAGCACATGTTCATGCAAACTTACATTCATTCATTAATATTTCCTCAAGCAACAAACTCTCTTGCATAGCTTTTCTCTCCTTACCTTACACTCGTATTGAATTCGGCATCGAAGGGGCCTTCCTCGACACAACCCCCCAAGGCCAGTTTACGTTTATTTTGCTGTGCAGGAAACTCTCAATTCGGTCATCACTCAAATTGGGCTTCATCTCCGCTTATCCGAAGGGCCTGCCGAAGGTCCCTATTGTTTTTACCGAAACAATTTGGCGCCGTCTGTGGGGACTCTTACAAAAATTCAGCCAAAAGCCTTGAACTCGCTAGATAATTCAAAAAATGAAAAAGAGTGCTAAGAGCTCTAAAAAAGCTAGGAAGATGGGTCTTATAACGGTAAGGGCCGGTAGAACACCTTCACCGTCCCCTGAACCGACCGCTTCCAACTCCCCGAGGGGAGAAAACTTGCGTCAAAGGTCACCTTCCTAACGGGATTACCAAAATTCGCCGAGGGATAATGAGGTTCACAAGCGTGATCCTTCACCTAGCATGTGTTCAACTCCTCCTACCGGACCGTCATTCGAGGAGGTTATGAAGGCCATGGCCGTGTGCATGGACTTTATGAATTCTTTGGGAGGACGTTTCCCAACAACAAAGAAATCACTCTCTCCCCCTCCTAGATCAAATGATCGAAAGAGGAAAAGTATAACCGAGAGGGAGAGGCAGGCTCCATCCTCGAAAGGGGAAGGCAGCCGAAGGGTTGGGCATCCGGGCGGTTCGGGGCAGGATCAGGTTAGAGGCTCCGGCCACTCCTAAAATTCCAAAGCTCGGAACTCCGAGGATCATCATGACAGCCACAACGTATCTCGCCGAAGCGTTCATGAGCGCTTAGGTGGCAAGGAAGGGGGGGTGCATAGTCGCCTCACCTTCCCGGAGGGGTCTCATCCCTCAATGTCACACGGGGGGACAACCCCTGCGTCCCCCTCTCCGAGAGAGAGAAGCAGGGTTCCTTCGGCGCGGCAGAAGGGAAAGGCCGTAATGGTTCCGACTAGTTCCCCGTTCCAAAGGTGGATAATGGAGGAACATGTGCCGACGGTTAAAGTTCCGACACACATTACATATGACGGTACTTCGGATCCGAAGGACCATATAGCCTCTTACGAGGGGCATATGTACCTTAACCCCAGGTCCAAAGCTACCTGGTGCAAGTAGTTCCCAACAACCCTCAAAGGTGTGGCCCAATCATGGATCACCAAAGGGCTGAAGGAAGGCTCAATAACTGGCTGGAGTGATCTAGCCAATAAATTCAAGAGCAAGTTTTCCACGGCTAATCGCCGAGAGAAAACTACTGTAGAGCTCATGGGTCTGCAGCAAGCGAAGGACGAAAGTCTTCGAGACTATTTGACTCGCTTCAGCAACGAGTCGTCCAGAATCACAAGTCTGGACCAAAGCCTGGCCGTATTCTCACTACGGAATGGCTTGCAAGCTGGTAAATTTCTGGATTTCATGGTCATGCATCCTCCGCAGACCTTGGAAGAAGCCCTCGACGCTTCGGATAAATTCATCCGAGCCGAGGAATGGAACAAGGCTAAGCTGCAATCTCAGGCAGGGGCTACAAAACCAAAAGCCCAGCCAGTCGAAGTTCCTGGGTTGAGGAAAGGGAAGGCAAAGGCCTCAGAACCCCCCTCGACCGCGGAGCTGAAGAAGGATAAGGCTCCCTACGCGGGAAAATTTGAATCTTACACCCCCTTGACCCTACCACGTGCTAAAATCTTTAGTACCACTAAGGACGAGGGAAGATTCAGGAAGCCGAAGCCACCTCCTTCTTGGCACCAGAAGAAGGGGAAAGATCATTGGTGCGAGTTCCACGAATCCCGTGGACACCGCACCGAGGATTGCCTCCAGCTGAAGGACCAGATCGAAGAACTGGTCCAAAAAGGGTATTTGAAAAATACGTCGCGGAGCGCCGCGAAGAGAGGAAAGCCGAGAGAGACTCTCGGCAGGATCTAGATTACCTTCGAAAGAAGGATAAGCCAAATGAAGGGGGAAACCTGGATATTCTCACCATTTATGGAGGGATTTCTCGGAATGCGTTGAAACGCCATCCGAGAGGGTTGACCCACCGGATACATCATGCCGAGTTTCGGGAACCGCAGTCTCCAGTGCCGAACATGATGTTCACAGCCGAAGACTACAAGGGGGTGGTGTACCCTCACGATGACCCTTTAGTAATTATGATGGGCATTGCGAACCACAACATCTATCGGACGCTGGTGGACGGTGGCAGCGGAGCGAATATACTTTTCCGAAAGGCATTCGACCAGCTGAAGCTGGAGAGCAAGCACCTAACTCCAGTTCCCTACCCGGTGACTGGGTTCAATGGCTCCCCTTCATATCCATATGGAAAGATCCTTATTTCCATCAGCCTTGGCCGAGACCGAGCAAAAAGATGTATCATGGCCGAATTTTTGGTCATTGATGCCCCTTCGGTATACAATGTCATTATGGGTAGAACCCTCATCCATGATGTTCAAGGAGTTGTCTCAACGTATCATCAGGCCATGATATACGTATCAGACGAAGGACGCTCCGAAAAAACATTGGGCAGCCAAAAAGAAGCCCAAGAATGTAACTTCCTCAAACCATCCAAAAGTCGCCGAAGCGACAAAGATGATGAGGAAGAAGAAGAGAGAGAAAAAGAGCGAGGTACCAAACGGCCGAAAGGTCTAAGTGCTTCAGCTCAGGGACCCACATCCAAAAGAACGTCTTTGGGGACCGGAAAGGCTAGTTCCTCAAATGAGCCAAATGAATCAGAAGAAGAAGAACAGCCGAAGCAAGGAAGGTTTGCCGATATCGACAGCAGACCCGAACCAGAAGAGCTTGGCTCCAAAGCAATGGAGTCACACAAACCAATTGAATCAATACCTCTGACCGAAGGAAATGCTGACAAATGTGTCAGCATCGGACAGGGGCTCGATCCGAGCTTTCGGGTTGGGCTGATCCAGCTCCTTCGGGACAACCGAGATGTGTTCGCATTCTCAACAGCCGACATGCCGGGAATCGATCCGAACCTCATCTCTCATAAGCTTAATGTCGACCCCACATGTCGACCGGTTAAGTAGAAGAAGCGGAACTATTCCGCTCAAAAGAACCAGGACATTGCAGCCGAAGTCAAGAAACTTCTAGAGGCAGGATTTATTGAGCCTTGCCAATATCCTAAGTGGCTGGAAAATGTAGTAATGGTTCAGAAGGCTAATGGCACCTGGAGAATGTGCGTTGACTTCACGGATCTGAATAGGGCCTGTCCGAAGGACTTCTATCCCTTGCCGAGAATTGACCAGCTGGTTGACTCGACAAGTGGTCACGCTCTGCTCAGTTTCATGGACGCATTTTCTGGGTACCATCAGATTTTCATGCACCCCGATGACAGAGCAAAAACGACATTTGTTACAAGCGCCGGGGTGTACAACTATAAAATGATGCCCTTCGGCCTCAAGAATGCCGGGGCTACATATCAGAGACTGGTGGACCAAGTGTTTGCTGAGAAAAAGGGTCGCAACATGGAAGTTTATGTTGATGATTCCATCGTTAAAAGCAAAGAGGCGAAGGACCATGTTGCGGATCTAGCCGAAACGTTCGCCACTCTGAGAAAGCACCAGATGAAGCTGAATCCGAAGAAATGTGTCTTCGGCGTGAGGTTTGGGAAATTCCTAGGCTTCATGGTCAGTAAGAGAGGGATTGATGCCAATCCCGCAAAAGTACAAGCAGCTCTTAATCTTCCCGAGCCGAAGACAAAAAGGGACATTCAGCGTGTTACTAGGAGGATGGCAGCCTTATCTAGGTTCATCTCGAAAGCCTCGGAAAAGGGTTTGCCCTTCTTCAAGGTGCTGAAATTTCCGAAATCCAAGGAGCTCATATGGGAAGATGAGCAAAAAGTAGCCTTCCAGCAGCTTCGGGAGCACCTGGCTAATCTTCCAACGTTGGAAGGGCCAGCCGAAGGAGAAGTCTTGTATTTATACGTGGCAGTTAGCCCTGCCACGGTAAGTGCGGTGCTGCTGAAGGAGGAAGAAAAGGTTCAGCAACCGATCTACTTCGTTAGTCATACTTTGACTGATGCCGAAACACGCTACCCCCTGCTGGAAAAAGTTGCATACGCAGTGGTAGTGGCGGCTCGGAAGTTAAGGCCTTATTTTGATTCACATCAAATAGTGGTTTTAACAGATCAACCGCTGGAAAAGGTACTTGGCAAGGTTGAAAAATCAGGCAGACTAACGAAGTGGGCCTTCAAGCTCACTGAGTTCAGCATAAATTATCAGCCGAGGGCAGCCATTAAGGCCCAAGCCTTAGCAGATTTTCTAGCCGAGTGTTCCTATCAGGAAACCCTCGACGAAGGAAAGAAGACTTAGACCGTTTTCACGGATGGCTCAGCCACCGTGAATGGTTCGGGGGCAGGGGTAGTGATCACCTCCCCAGAGGGTCGAAACTTTGAATATGCACTAAAATTTTCATTTAGGGCCTCTAATAATGAAGCCGAATATGAAGCAGCAATTGCTGGCTTAGAGCTGTGCATAGCCCTCGAAGCCGAACATGTCTGTTTGAAGACAGACTCTCAGCTTGTCGCTAATCAGATTCGGGGCGAATATGAGGCAAAAGAACCCTCCATGATCTCCTATCTCGCAAAAATCAAAGCAGTCATAGCGAAGCTGAGAACTTTCGAAATTGAGCTTATCCCAAGAGGTCAGAATGCTCAAGCCGATGCACTTTCTAAACTTGCAAGTTCGACTCTCACCGAGCTGAACCGGTCAGTTTATGTGGAGGTGCGCCGAAATAAAAGCATTGACTAGGAAATTGAGGTCCAATGTGCTGAAGCTGAGCCGAGCTGGATGGATCCCATCCTCGCTTACAAGCTCCAGGGAACGCTCCCCGAAGACAGAGTCTTAGCTTCAAAAATGAAAATAATCGGTTCAAGGTTCATTGTTTACAATGGTGAACTCTTGAAGAAATCCTTCTCAACGCCACTGCTGAAGTGTGTGGGTCCAACAGATGCGGATTACATCCTTCGGGAAATCCACTTTGGCATCTGTGGAAACCACATCGGGGGAAGGACCTTAGCCCATAAAGCATTAAGGGCAGGATATTATTGGCCAACCATGATCTCGGATGCCAAGGAGCTGGTGAGAAAATGTGAAAAATGCCAAAAATTCGCACCAGTCATCCATCGGCCATCCCGAGACCTTCAGCCAATCCTGAACCCTCTTCCCTTTGCCCAATGGGGATTGGATATTCTAGGACCATTACCTGAGGCTCCTTATTAGAAAAAATGGCTGATAGTTGGCGTTGACTATTTCAGCAAATGGGTTGAAGCCGAAGCAGCTTCAAACATAACTGAGTAAACTGTCAGAAAATTCATCTGGCAGAATATTATCACACGCTTCGGCATTCCAAAAGTGTTTGTCTTCGATCATGGAAGACAATTCGACAATCTGCCGCTGAAGCGTTACATAGATCAATTCGGTATAAAGTTGGCATATTCGGCAGTCTGTCATCCCCAAAGTAATGGCCAAGCCGAAGCCGCAAATAAACAGATACTCAACGCTCTTAAAAAGAGAGTTGAAGATCAGAAATCCAAGTGGATAGAGGAACTCACATGAACTCTATGGTCACTTCGGACAACTGAAAAAGAGGCCACTGGACATTCACCTTTTGAATTGGTGTATGGATCCGAATCCGTTCTGCCGGTGGAAATTGGCTCAGAAAGTCTCCGTGTTAATCAGTTCTCGGCCAAAGAAAATGAGCATCTCATGAAAGAGTCCCTCGATTTTTTGGACGAGATCCAAGATTCGGCAAGGGACAGAATGGCGGCATACAAGCAGAGAATTAGCAAGTTCTACAACCGAAGAGTCCAGTCGAGGCTCCTCAAGGTTGGAGACTTGGTTCTTCGAAATGCCGCCGCAGTTCAGAAAAGTCGCATCCATGGGAAACTCTCAGCTAACTGGGAAGGGCCTTATGAAATATATGATGAGCTCCAACCAGGAACTTATCGCCTTCGGCAGTTAGATGGAACTGAGTTGAAAAACCACTGGAACGCAGATGTACTTAGAAAATTTCATGTTTGAAAAAATCCGTGTAAGTACGTTCCCTTCAGATTAATGAAAGGCCTTTGAGCTGCAATTGTTCATAATTTTATAGTTTCATGTTTGCCGATTTTTGAAAAAACTCAAGGTTTACACCCGGTGCTGTCCGAAGTATTGCATTGTGATGCACTGTACTTCGGCAAGCCGGAGAACCTACCGATATGAGTGGTAAATAGAACCTCGAGGTATTACATAAATAATGCACCGTACCTCGGACGGTTTCGCTGCTCTCGGCAAAGAGGCCATAGGCTCATCTAGGACATAGCCGAAAATAGGAATTGATAAAATGCCGGAGCATTGCATAACGATGCCTTGTGCTTCAGCAAGTCAATTCCGGGTGGTGATTGCACCTCTGCAAGTATTGCATGCTTATGCCTTGTGCTTCAGATGATCACTACCCTGGCATGGTGTCTAAGGTATCGTTCCCTCAGATGAGTTAAAATTAGGCAAAATACAAGGAATAAACATGTGCAACCTATAACAAAGCTTCGGCCACACCAGAACAATCAACAGCAGTAGCACTCAGAACCCTGAAGACATCATCTTCAAAGTTCTGGGGGGGCAGAAGGTACTCGCATGCCGAGCTCCTATCTGAAGCTCCGCGATCCGAAGCTTTGTACTTAGAGAATTTTTTGAAGAAATTCGAAAATCAAAACAATAATTAAGAAGCTATTCCATACTTCCAAATATTCATGCGTATTACAAGTATGATCAGCAAAAGTTTTAAGAGACAATGAAAGTTCAGAATGAGTTAACAGAAAATCGAAATCGGCAGCCGCCCACATAGCGGAAAACACAGCTGCCGAAAGTACACAAAAATAAAGTAAGTTTGTACATAGGCAAGCTGAAGACAAAAGAAACAGGCAAAAGCTGATGCGGCGTTTACAAGTTAAGCGCATGTTGATCCGCAAGATTCAGAAGACGGCTGCCCGAGTTCCTATGCTTCAGCGCCAGGCTGAGCTCAAGAAGGACCAGCATTGGCCGAAGAGGAGGCAGGAGCAGCTTCAGCTTCCCTAGCAGCTTCTTCAACTTCCTTGGTCTCGGCTTCAGCTTGCCGAACCAAGAAGTCAATTTCAGCCTGACTAGCCTCATTAATTCGAGGGTTGTCAGGATCCATTGACCAAGCTTCAACCTGATCCCAGTTCAGATCAAGAGCTACATGAAAGGCCAAGCGCCGAGCTGACTTCCAGCCATTCTCAAACCCTTCAGCGTATTCCTCTTTGGTGTAGACGCGGGTCTTGAGTAGCTCTTTGGCATCTTTCAGCTCAGTCTGCACAGCCTCCAGATCGTTCTTCAGCTTTTGGCTGGCTGTAAGGAGATCATTCTCTTTCTTTTTAGCAGCTTCTCGAACTTGGGCCAGCTGCTCTTCATGGGCAGTAACCAGGCGCTGCCGAGATTCAGCCTTTTCCTTCACCTTGTCCTGAATGCGGACCTTGAACTCAGCTATACTCTCGGCGCCATACTCTTGGATGAGAGCACGCCCTTCCTCCAGCCAAGGAAAGAGGGTGGTCTCCAAGTTCTGGCAGACCAAGAGGAAGTTGGCTTTCATCTCTTCAATGTCCCGTTTCAGCTGGGACGCGTCTTCTTCAGCCCTGCACTGCTTCAGCTCGGCAAGGTGAGCTCGGGCTTCAGACGCCTCGGCCTTCTCCGCCTTGGCTTGCAGCTCATCAAACATTTCCACAGAAAGGAAATGATTGTGCACATCCTGCAAATGAGAACAACACTTAGAAAATTTCCGTAAAAAAAAAAAAAAAAAAAAAAAAACAAAACAAAACAAAACAAAACAAAATAATAACGAAAAGCAAATAACAGAAAGTGTTGGAAAGGCTATTACCTGCTTCAGCACTCTTTGGTTTTCCAGAAAAGGGTTCGGCACCTTCTCCAGAGACTCAGCTGCTCCAGCGGCAGCACCTATTATCCAGGCCCGGGCCCTCTCTTGAGCTGAAAGGTTGCCCAGATGGCCGAAGTAGGAAAGGGCCGAAGCGTGCCTGTCCTCGAAGACTGCACGAGCATGTGCTGGGACAAGGACTAATGGAGCCAATCCGAAGCCCATCTCCGAAGACTGGAAAGTCTTGATAGAATCCCCAGCCGAGATGGAGGGCATCTCGTGACCCTTCGGCTCATTAATCTCAGCCATCCGAGGCTCATCCTCCACCTTGGCATGACCAATGCCCCCATCATCGTGGCTCAGCGCGTCTACTTCCCGCTGAATACCATCGGCAAATGGCCCGGGATCTTGTCGAGGAGAAGTAGAGGGAGTCTTCAACTCAATCACCTCGGCTACAAAGTCCCGAGATGGAGAGGTGACCTCCCTGGTCTCTTCTTCATGGACCTCCTCGAGCCGAGGCCTCTTAGCAGGCAGTTCAGGCGCTCTGAACTGACCGAGCCGAACCAAAGGTCTTCTCCTTCCACCAGCCATGTCTTCGGCAATGGGCTCAGAAGGGGCAGGGACTTCTTCTTTCTCAACTTCTTCTTCTTCGAACTGCAGAAGAAAAGAAAGAGGGGGCAGGAAGGTGTATAAGAAACCAAAAACAAACAGCAAGCAAGCTCAAGACAGAGATGCATCCGAAGACCTACACTTAGCAAACTATCCATACAAGTTCAAAAAAAAAAAAAGTTATATGTAACATGCATGCTCAAAAATTGAAGCTGCGTAACAACATACTTAGAAAAATACTTCGCAAGCTAAAAAAATCAAAATGCTGAAGTTCTGAACTTGGAAAATTGTTAAGTGAAGAACTTACCGAAGGACCGAACAACTCTTCGGTATCTTCTGAACCTGAATCTCCCTCCCTTATAGGCTCGGATGGAGGGGGCGGTGGTTGTATAACGTCACCTCCTTCGGCAGCAGCAGCAGCGGCGGCAGCTTCAGCTGAGGGCAGGAAGAAAGGGTCAAGCTCCTTGTACCAGGGCTTCTGCGCCAGGTACTCAAAGGCACTGACCACTTCAAGCTTCCTCGGCTGCAACGTCAATGGCCGATCCTTCACAACTGTGATGAGAGGAGTATTAGTGATCGACACTCTGGTCAGGCTGATCCCCAGCACCTCGTAGTCGATACCGGAGTTCTCTTCGCAGATCTCTGAAAAATTGTCAAAAAGAGCATTAGTTCAGATAAAAAGCTTCAGATCGCGAAAACTGAAAATACAGAAAGTAAAAGCTTCGGCCCCAGCCGAATCACTTACCACCTTGGTATCTTCGGCTGAGGCCGACAACTGCAAGCATCTTCTCTTGGAAGATATAATGACAGCATGGTAGCCAAACAGTTGGCACGACTGTCATTCGGCCAGTCGCTCCAAGATTTGAGGATCGGCCAAAGAGCTCCATCTGCTGACGATCCGCCTCTGTGAAATCGTCAGGGCCAATGCTCGACATTGATGGATCAGGCTTCCTAGTATAGCGAGGTCCCCCGAAGTAATTAGGGTGGCTCTCGTCCGAAGGAGCTCGCACCCAGATCCATTGACCTCTCCAGAATTTGTCCGAAGTATCATTCGGATACGAGGTCAAATAGCCCTTCTCATCTTCTATATGCCACCAGCCTCGGCCATGCAATCTGAAGGATTGGGAATTCGGCGATAGCCTATGCGTGTACCGAAAGCAATGGACGCTCGGCTCCAGCCCATAGAAAAGGCACACCCATAAATACATCGTGATCCTCTTGACGCTAACTGGGGTCAGCTGGGCCAAAGAGATATTGTACCCATTCAGAATTTTGATGACGAACAGGTGAACGGGAAGCCGCATCCCATTCTGCAGTTGCCGAACATAAACCCCGATATAGCCAGGAGGGGCCTGATAGATCCTCTCCAGCTTTGTGGGCATACGGCACCAATACCCATCGGCTTCCATTACGCCGTAATAAACTTCTAGCTGCTCGGCGAAGCGATACCGAGCATTATTCTCCAGCCACCATGAAGATGGCGCGGTCGCCAGCAGACCTTTGTTCTCATACTCATTGGTCCATTCCTGTTCTTCGGGAGTCAAAGGCCGAGGTCTTGAGAAGGTCGTTCGGCCAGAAGTGCTAGCTTTGGCTGGTTCATTAGGAGGAGCATTGTTCAAAGGGACGACCCTCAAACCCTTGCTACTCGAGGATGACCCGACATCAGTTCGGGCATTAGGGTTACGGCCGCTCAGAAGTGGCATAACTGGTAGAGGACGGTTGCGCTTCAGGATTAGTTGCGGGACCTCCACCTAAGAAGCTTCATTCTCTGGTTCCATCGGTCTCTTTCCAGGATTGCCGGCCATTGCGAAATCGGCGGCGACGCAGAGAAAAAACAGGAAAAAAGGGGAAAAGCTTAAAGAAAGGGGAAATCCGAACAGAATTTGGGGAAAGTTACCTCTATTAGGCTCGGAATTCGCCGATTTAGCAGTTCGGAGCAACGAATTTCGCTGAAAAGCTTCGGAAATGTCGGAAGTTGGTGAAAGAGAATAGAGAACTTGCGCGAGTTTGCTGGGAAAGTGAGAGCAAAATGCGAATGCGTTTTGATTTGGGAATGCCGGATGTGATTATGCAAAAATGAGTTAAAAATCCGGTAAAAGACCCTCACTCATTTAATTTCAATCAGCAAACTCTTCAAATTCTTCCCAAGCCAATTGCAAACCGCCAAAATCAATTTTCCACTAAGTCCACTCCGTTTCCCCACCTTCATTAGTTAATCGTCATTAAGGCTAATTAATAATCATTAACGGTTACTAAACCATGCAAATTCCGCAAAACAAAAATTTATATTATTTTCATTTATTTCCCTCCAAATTCCTCAGCAGCTGAAACCCGACCCGTTATCCTCACGAATCGGGTCTGGGGGGCAAGTTATTTGGGGTCCAAATAACTTGTATTTGGGCCCAGTCCATATATGAAAATAATAAAAGCCCAATAGGCAAGGTTCAACCCTCTACATTCACAAGCCAAGTCAAGGGATTCAAGGCCCAGTCAAATGGCAGCCCATTTGACCTCTCAAGACCATCCCATTAAATTGGGACAAGGTATAAAAGCACATATGCAAACTTACATTCATTCATTAATATTGCCTCAAGCAACAAACTCTCTTGCATAGATTTTCTCTCCTTACCTTACACTCGTATTGACTTCGGCATCAGAGGGGCCTTCCTCGGCACAACCCCCCGAGGCCAATTTACGTTTATTTTGCTGTGCAGGAAACTCTCAATTCAGTCATCACTCGAATTGGGCTTCATCTCCACTCATCCGAAGGGCCTGCCGAAGGTCCCTATTGTTTTTACTGAAACAGTAATGAATAACAATCATCCACAAACCCATAAAAAAAAAAAGATCAATTCTATTTTTTTTCAAAAGAAAAAAGCTTTTACTTTGATTACAATTTAGCATTATAAAGAAAACCCTAAAAAAAAGACATAATCAGGGGTCCAATTCATCAACCCCTTAATTGAACACGATTACAAATTAAACAACAAACAAAAAAAATCAATTCCCAGGAAAAATTAGGGAAAAGCTAGAAACCCTAGGATAATGAAATTGAAAGTAGAACAATTATATATAACAGACGAACTACTAAGGTTACCAGATTCAGACGGGTGATGTGGCCGCTGCTCTACTGTGATGGCGGATCGGAGTACCAGCGGCGTCTCCTCTCTCAAATTATATTTAGCAGTCGTGAGGAGGAAAAGTATTGAGGTTTTTTTGGTTTTTTTTTTTTTTTTGTAAAGGAACAAGAGGGGTGATTTCATTAAATAATATTATGTAATAGTCATTCGGCACTTACAATCGTCCCTTAGTGATCTAAATTCTCAATACAAGAATTAAACATCCATAAACTAATGGCATCGCTTCTGCACTGCTTCTGGATAAATCTAGATGTCATTACATCGTGTTTTACGGAGCTCCATTGATGTATAGTCGCAAAAGTGATAAAACTTGATTGGTCATCAAGATCTGCAAATTTGCAAGACGAATCTTCTAAATTTGCACCCCAATTCTAACAGACTCGTAATTCTACAAATTTGCTAGACAAATCTTCCAAATATGTATCCCTATACACACATTAAAAACAAACAAACAAACTATGTTAAACCCTACATGGAGAGACTAACAAAACCATACACAGAGGGACAAACAAAACCCTACACAGAAGGACTGACTATAATCACCACACTGTTGGTGATCTTTATCGGCTAAAAATATTAAATTAAGGAAGAATTTGGGGCTTACCATCGATAAAAAAAATAGAATGCAGCCCCTAAGTTTTCCTATGGTGGCTAGGTTTGAAGAGAGAGAACAGATAAAATTTTAGGGTTTTTTTTTAAGAGAGGAGTTACGGGTCTATTCAGGCTTATGCTTCTAATTTGCCTAATTATAGGCTTAGAGAATGAAAACGAGTTTGAAATTACTAATGACCTCATCTCTATTGACTATGAACGTGTTCGGCATTAGTTTTTGAATAACTAGATTAATGCCGGTGCGATGCACAGTAGTAATAATAATTTTCCAAAATTAATTGTAATATATAAAAATGAGACAACTCATGTAGAATAAACAAATGCAATACATGTAGAAAAATAAAAAGAATGAGCCAAAATTTATTAAAACTAAAGGAAAAAAAAAATTATTGTAGATTAGTTGTATTGAAAATATTTAAAGTAGTATATATTATTTTTTTATATATTAATCTAGTTAGTTTTTGAATAACTAGATTAATGTCGGTGCGATGCACAGTACTAATAATCACTTTCCCAAAATTAATTGTAATATATAAAAATGAGACAACTCATGTAGAATAAACAAATGCAATACATGTAGAAAAATAAAAAGAATGAGCCAAAATTTATTAAAACTAAAGGAAAAAAATAAATTATTGTTGATTAGTTGTATTGAAAATATTTAAAGTAGTATATATTATTTTACATAAATGATGCATATTATTCAAATAAAACTATACAATCTAGTGACTCTGACTAAAGACTTGTTTATGAATTCCTTATAAACTTCTACACATTAGTCAAACAACAGACTAAAATCTAATTAAGTAAAATTATTTTTACAATATACATGTAAATTAAATATATAAATTACAAATAATATATATATATATCACCTTGATATCCAATAAAATTATTTTAATGGAAATAAATACTTCTCGAGTCATTAAAGGCAATAATAATCCCTAATTAGGCAATACTAACCTATATTATTAGTAGTACATAATATGTTTATGGATTGATGCATGCTTTATATGATATTGTCGCTCCTTATTATTATATGAAATTGTGTTTGAAGCTAACCAATAATTGTAGTTTGATGATTGTTTGTTTATTGCCTTAAAACTTGATTTGTAAATGATAGCTATTTTTTTTTTTTTAAAAAAAAAAAAAAAAAAAAAAAGATATACAAGAAGATGTCAATTGTCACTACTTCCAGCGTGTCTTTTACTATGCAGCTTATGTATGAATGTCAAATGTAATAAATTTATCATCTCAATCTAGTGTTTCAACAAAAGATAAAAAAAATTTTTAATTACGTAATAACAAAAACTTGATTGATACTTTATATTTTCCCAAAATGAGACATATGATATAGTTGTCCAGCACAATATTTATTATATAGCCATATTTAATACTCCATTAGTCTAAGAAACAAAATATAAGAGGTACTTGAGAAAAAATAAAAATAAAGTGATGTTTTACAGTAATTTCTTTAATATCAATTATATAAATCAATTTTATTATTACTTTTTTGGCAAAATTCAATAATACTCCGTTTAAAAGATGTTCAGGCGGTAATGATAGTATATTGTACCCAAACCAGTGGCTCACTTTTTTTAATTTATAACTTAAAAAGTTTTGGAATAATATTTGCGAATTGCCAAGGCATCACGTTCATGTTTACCGTGATTGGGTGCACCATAAATGCATGTTGTAGAACGCAGATGTCATCGGCCATGACCCAGTAAATATACTGACTCTGTCTCGCCAAATGAAGAAATTGTTGAATAACTCCTCTGCCTTCAGACTTCTCCGTTCTCAAGTCATTCCGGCAATTGTAAATGTGTCTGATGTTTGGATGATCATTAGAAAACTGCTCTGCAATAGTTGTCATGATGTTACGCGGTGCAACCTTGGACTTTGTCATGTCACGCACAACCTTTTTTGCATCCGGGCTCAAGCCACTAATTTTACGATGACCCTCCTGATACACAATCATTGTATGGTTATAGGTCCCAGCTTTTATCATTTTTTGCACGGATCTTCCAACTGTCTGTGATGAATTTATAATGTATCTTGATGTAGAAAGGACAAGCATTAGCTTTGGTTTTTATGTCCTTTTGTATTGCGTTCTCCAAATCTCTCGGCTTGCTCTTCTGTCCCCGATCACATTTCAAATATCGATACGGTCGACAATCTCTAGTTTTGTTGTAAGACGATTTAACCAAAATAAATCCTAGATTTATGAAAACAACATCCGCCCATTTAACAGCATCATCAAACGTTGGAAATAACGTGTCCGTGACAAAATTCACACTATAATTCACACCATCACCACCGTCTTCAGACTCCAAATCATATAAAAATAAAAGAAAACACACAAAATTCTCCAATATTTTTTTATTATAATATTAATAACAATATTTATAAAACAATAATAATACTATAATATCACTAATCACAAGTTAAATAATAAGATTTATCACAATAATATATTTAAAACACTAATAATAAGCAAATAATAAATAAACTAACATTAACTAATATTACAACATTGATCACAACAACAATAATAATACTAATACTAATTACTCAAATTATCACAAAAATAATAATAATCAAAATAAAAATTATAATAATAATACAAAGATTACATTAATAAATTTGATTAATTGGTTTTAAAAAAATTGATTAATTAATCAATACAATACAAAAAAAAAACAAAAAAAAAAAGATATCCACCCAGAATTTCCGGATCCACCCAGGAAGATCCGGAAATTCTGGGCGGATGTGTACATCCGCCTTAAATTTTCGAATCTACGTTGGTGGATCCGGAGATTTTAAGAGGAAGGTAGTTCCGGATATTTTAGGCGGATGTTTTATTTCAAAAAATAAAAAAAAGGTACGAGGACTTACAGAATCCTCCGACGATGCCTCCGGTGTACGATCGTTGTCGTCATCCATCGTCCTAAACCTATCGGTAAAGCTTAATTAAAAATTTTTTATAAAAAAAACGGATTTTTGGTGGTGGATCGAATGTAGTGGGGTTGGATGTCGTGGGCTCGGAAATTTTTTTAACCACGTGGTACTAAGTGGAGGGATCGAAATAATATTATAATGCTCATATGTCTCATAATGGACCATTATATAGTCCAACTTACACAAAGGGCAATATCGTCCTTCCAAGTCAAAAAGGGAGCGATGCATTGTAAAATAGGAGCGTTGTTTAGCTGTTCACTTTTTCTTAATCGGTAACTTATGTAACATAGACTCTCAATATTTATATTATTGGGGCTAACCAAACCTTGTTAACTCGTTGGTCCACATTCACCACGAACTCGAGTTAAACTTTTATCTTTTTCTCAAAACATAGAGGGGCCAATTTGGCTACTCCTATAGTTCTATATGTGTAGGACTCTAGAAGAATTGGTATGGTCACACACTCACACTAATTCTAGTAATCATTGTTTGTTTGTAATAAGGCCACATTATTGATTCTTCCAAATACAGTAAATTACACATTTTGTGAACAATTTCTAATTTAGTTGTCTGCCATTATTGTGATGTTCTTGTTTGAGATTCCCTCTTCTTCAATTACAATAGTTGTAATCTAGAAAAACTCAAATGAAGCATGCTTTTTATTTGGATATGATTATTTGTACGAATGATTTGTGTTGTGCAAATGTGTACATGCATAATGGGAAACTTGGAATGTGGGGGTGTTGATAATGAGACTGAAGAGTGCAAATCTATCTAGAACATATAGTGATATTTGTTTCTATTTCATGTTTTTACTCTTATCTATATTTATCTAGACTAGAACTTGTGAATCTAAATCTGACTTGAAATCGACCCAATAAAATTATTTTTGGTGTGCCAAAATTGTTGTACACATGCATGTGGATGATCTTCTACACTAAAGGATAGTTTAGTTCAAATGCGATTTAACAAAGTTAGTTTATTACGTTATTAGTGACCCAAATTTGAGCTAATGTAATAATCAACCTATTTTTCAGCTTTATTTGAAAATCGTAATTTTGTATGACCGGATGTGGCTATTAAATTGGTGGAACTTCTCATCTACCACAACCAAAGTATATGCTCTTGATTTGGACCATATTTACCTAACTTTGCTCCTTTTGCTATGCATCTATTTGGATGCTTGTTGGTGATAGCATAGTAGCAACATTCCTTAGCTAATTTAAAGTTAATATATATTCAAATGAATACTCCTTAAATACTTATCGGAGTATTATATATCTGAAAGGAATAGTGTCCTTCCAACAAGTGTATTATACTGATAGAGGGTTCAGAATGATTACAGAGTTAATTCTTCAGTAAGGTCAAGTGATCGGGATGCCTAGGTGGAGGCCGCTTCCGATCAGTAATATCGAGGTACAATTGATATTACAACTTAATCTTAACTGAACCCTTCGGGTCGAACCCAATCAAATCTCTGATCCGAGACGTCGAATTAATCCGAAAGGATTTAATGAGTCGACAGAGTTTTACGAATACAGACGTCGGAAATCGAGCCTAGGGCGTCGATACCGAGCAACACAAAATCACAAGCGTAGCCGTAGCTAGGCTAGGCTAGCTCATCGCAAGACTAGGTGCACCATGTGTGTGCTAGGCGCACCATGGTGTGCTAGGCACCATCGCAGCCTAGGCACGCCCTAGCAACCCATCGCAAGCTAGCATGGGTGCCTGGGTGCGCAGGGCAGCTATCGCAAGCCACTCAAGCACCAGGCAGCCCATCGCAGCTAGCAGCGTGCTAGCGAGGATGCCTGGGTGCTCATGGGTGCTATCGCTAGCCCATCGCACCATGCACGGCCTTGATAGTAATTTACATTTCTAATTATGATTATCACTGAAGGAAGCTTCCTATTTTAACATCAATCAAGTCCTATTATTGGTAGGCGTGTCGCGTACCTATCAAAAATAACCTAACAGACCAATACTAATGTAGACTGGCAAGTAAGGGTCGGATCCCAAGAGACTAAGGTTCAAAAAATAATTAAATAGACTCGAATTTCTACTAAGCAAGAATCAATTAAAATCAATTATCTAAGGAACTAAGTATGAAAAATTCGAAAATAAACTAAAGAATATGAAGAAATCAAATAATTAAAACATCCAAGATCTAGTTCACCACAATTATTATTGATGCAATTGTAATTCTACCCTTAACATACGATTTCAATCGAACGGGGAAAAGTAAACCCTAATAATTACCAAGGATCTCTCTCGAGTATCAATGGCTTCCCTAACATACAATCAAGCCTATTCTCATGGTCTCATGCATATTAAAGACATTAAACACAATACTCTAACTTCCCAATTATCAAACATAACTACTCTCGTGTTATGAATCAAACCCTAAATTAATTTATTCAAATCCGTTTATACCCAACTCTCGCTGTGATAAAAACAATGGAATCATCGCAATACTATAGTTACGTCTAACCTAGCATTGGCATAATCACAATCAATTTAGCAATTCAATTGTTAAAGTTGTTAAAGAATTTAAAGATTTAATTCATGCATCAATAATAATTGGGCTACACTAGATCTTGAATTAAAGAATCTACTCACACATGATTAAAGAAACAAAAACAATAATAAATAATGAAAACATAATTAAATAACAAAGGATGAAAAATAAATACCAAATCTTGAATAAAATTGAAAATAGAAAGCTTGAATCTTGAATCTTGAATTACAAAAACTTAGAAAATAATAATGGAGAACTAGTTCTTAATGAGAGAATAAAAAAAAATAAATAAATAAAAACAAGGCTTAATGAATGAATGAATGACCCCTAACAAAGCCCTCAAAAGATATAAATATAAGCTAGAAAAGATAAATATTCGATCTAAACTGGGCGCATTGCGTATCAGGGGGGCACGGACGTGCCTAATAGGGAGGCACGGACGTGCCTCTCTAAAAATAAAAACGCTGCATAGTCTGTCTTCCAGGCACGGACGTGCCTGATTCCTGGGCACGGACGTGCCTGCTCTGCTGCGCGTATCACTCATCTTAAATCAGTCATAACTTCATATCCGGAGCTCCGTTTGAGGCGTGTAATATATCATTGGAAAGGTCTTCAAGTCTACTTTCCAATGAAATTTGAATCACTCCGTTATCATTTGTATATCAAAAGTTATGAGCATAATAATGAACAGGTGTCATATTTGTCAAGTATTTCATCAACGTTTTGCTTCATTTTCACTCAAGTTCGTCTTGAACACATGATTTAATATTCGTGGGCCTCGGCATAGCTTTGTGACTTCGTAAAATCTCCAAATTAGCTCCGTTAATCCTGAAATACATCAAAAATAACGAAACTACCCATAAAAGCATCGAATCATCGAAACTAAACCAAATTACACCAAAACGGACTCAAATACTCAACTAAACTAACAAAACTAACTAAAAACAAGCTAAATAATATACACAAAACACGACTTATCAAACTCCCCCAAGCTAAACTGATGCTTGTCCTCAAGCATTTAACCATGAATCACAAAGGAGGAGAATGACAACTCCTCAAACAATCACAATGTGCCATCAAGTTCAAAACCGCGATAAAAAAAACGAAATCAAGTCAACATGCACAAAAACCACCATTCATCTCATATACTTGGACTTGACAACCAATCTTACCACACATCTCCCCATACCTACTCACACAAACATGAATAGTTCTCACTTTAGTTGTGAAAAAATAAAAACAATAACGCTCATGTGTTTTCGGGGTGAAAAATGAAGCCACTCAACCTAAGCATAGCATGCGTATCAACTTCACACAACCGGCCTCTTTAGGCTTGCAATGTGACTTTCTCCACTTTTAGTGATTGATGCAAACACGAAAATCATGAAATCCATATTAGGTAAGCTCGGTAAATAAGGGTTGGACGACGTATTTTGGGAATGTGGTGCTCAAAATAAAACAAATCCTAATCCCACTACACATTCAAATGTCGGGTTCAATCCAACCTTATTTCCTCCAACTCCATACAATTATAAACATAGCCCTTTATTCTTTCTTTTCTTTTTGTGTTTCTTTTCTTTTCACACAAAGAGGAAGGGATTAAATAAAAATAAAATGGAAGACTTCTCTATTTTTTTCAAGGGCCTTTAGGACCATATTTCTTTTCTTCCTCTTTTTTTTTCTCATAATCTCCCTTCTTTTCTCTTTGTTTTTTTTTTTTTTATTACTTTTCTCTTTTTTTTTCATTTTTCATTTTTTTTTCATCATTCACATTCATAGGGCTTAACAAATGTAAAACACCTTCAAAATAAACCTAGAAAAATAGCTCTAAAGCTTTAAATGTAGGGTATCAAGAAGGGGTTAATATGGCTCAAATTGGTTCAACCTACGGGTGAATGCAAAATAAAAATAAATAAAAACAAAAAGAAAAAAAAAACATGAAGGCCTAAAATGTGGAGGCTCTAATTTCTACAAGGAAATTTCAATCATCTTTTCGCGACATGCATCATAAAGTCTCAAATAGTCAAAAAGCAAGACCAAGAATTCGATTATATGAAGGACAATCTAATCACACAAGAAGAAACACGACTGAGGTAGAGTGAAATCAGTCAAATAAGGCTCAAGACTCTCACCGGGTACACAAACTATTCACATAAGTAGAGCGGGGAGACCATCCTGGCCACAAACCAACTCAAATCCAAGCACATCAATGAATGGGTTTTCAAAAACTCTTTTTTTTTTTTTTTTTTTTTCAAAAAAGCACACATATGTGATTATAATCATAGAAGCATAGTCATGCAATGGCATATTATTCGACACTAGAAAGAAATAAACTACCCAAAAACTGAAATAAATCTAATATATACAAGGTGAAAAGCATATCCTCCCCCAAGCTAAATCATACATTGTCCTCAATGTATGCATATAACAGTGTAGATGGACAAGGGGAAGGGGAAACAATCTTACCACAAACCATTGCCATAAAAGGTTATATACCGTCTTATATAATTAATAATCAATCCAATGCCAATCAACTCATGACAAAAACAAAGAAAAACAATTTATTTTCATTCATAATCACTTGTTTCACAAATTGAATTGGAAATTCAAATAGGACAAGGATGACATCTAATACTACACGGCATGAACAAATCCTAATCTCATAATCAAGTCAAACCAATATCCATGGAAAAAAGAGAGATAGATTCTCACAAACTTGAAAAGATAGATAAAGGGAAGAGTATACCAATGGTGTGGTGGGTGAAAACCCGCAAGTGAACCTCTTAAAATAAGATCAAGGACCTAGAAATAAACTGCAATGAACCATAGTAGGAACTCTTCTTAGATCATCACTTTCATAAAACACTAAAAGTTAGATAAAAATAAAAATAAAAAAAAATAAAAAGAAAAAAGAAAAGCAATGTTAGTAAGCTTGGTTCTCCTTGTTAAATAGCTCATCAATGCCCTTAATAGCTTGTCAAATGCATCTGCATGCATCTCACAAAATATTAGATAGCAAAATATAAGAGAAAGAATATACAAGACACAAAGAACTCTAATAAACTTCCAAAAAGAAAAACAAGACTCAAAAGAAGACTCAAAATAAAAAGAAAAGTTATTTACAACTGTATTAGACTCAATAGGAATAACAAAAGACATATTTACATTAGTGACACCCAATTGAGAATCCTTATCTGCAAAAGTATCATGGATTGATGGAGGTGAAAGGATGAAAGATGGAAGATAGAAAGGTAGAGAAGTAGGAACATCAAGTTTCCTTGAGAATGGGACGTGAGGCTCAAAAAACAACGTCTTGGATAAAGACTCACTAATCTCCTCTCTCAAAACCTTACATTCCTCAATAGTGGGCCTCTCATCCTTAAAAACATTTATTTCACCTTTACATTCCTCAAAAACCTCAAGATTCGAAATATTACCCTCATCAACTTGACTTTCATCCACAATACTCCCTAAATCATCATCATCATCATCTACATATCCAATCTCAAGAGGACTAACAATACCAACATTGGTCTCAAATTCACTAGAAAATTTATTAGACTCTTCCTCATTCAATTGAGCATTTTTAGTTTTAAGATCATGAATTATAGATGATAATTTAGAGTTCATACTAGTAAAACTAGCACTTATCTCTTGTAGAGATCTCTGGTTACTACTAAGGCTAGCACAAAACTCTTGTGTAGATCTCTCAAAACTCTCAGTATGATTTTTCATACTCTTCAAATGGTTTTTCATATTAAGTTCTGCGGAAGATATGAGCTCTTGCAGACGAGAGACAGTTTCAGAATCATATTGGGGCTCTTGTGGATGAGAGAAATTTTGGAAATCATAATAGCTGGAGGGGTCATAATTGTGCACATAAGAATCACTATACGGGACATGAGATAAATTATAGGAATCCATGCAAAAATTTTGAGAATTTTGATCAGATGTATCAAAATCAGAAACATGATAATCCCAAGCATTATAACCATAACCCCCATAATAACCATAAGGATAATCCCCATTATATTGATTCCAATCCATGATTTGGTAACAAATAAGCACAAGGAATTAAAAGAAAAAGGAAAAAAAAATAGTTACAAAAAAAAATAAAAAGAGGAAAAAAAAAATATTTACAGACTCAACTAATAAACTCAAAGAAAACCAAATTAATCCGTTACCTTCCCCGGCAACGGCGCCAAAATTTGGTAGGCGTGTCGCGTACCTATCAAAAATAACCTAACAGACCAATACTAATGTAGACTGGCAAGTAAGGGTCGGATCCCAAGAGACTAAGGTTCAAAAATAATTAAATAGACTCGAATTTCTACTAAGCAAGAATCAATTAAAATCAATTATCTAAGGAACTAAGTATGAAAAATTCGAAAATAAACTAAAGAATATGAAGAAATCAAATAATTAAAACATCCAAGATCTAGTTCACCACAATTATTATTGATGCAATTGTAATTCTACCCTTAACATACGATTTCAATCGAACGGGGAAAAGTAAACCCTAATAATTACCAAAGATCTCTCTCGAGTATCAATGGCTTCCCTAACATACAATCAAGCCTATTCTTATGGTCTCATGCATATTAAAGACATTAAACACAATACTCTAACTTCCCAATTATCAAACATAACTACTCTCGTGTTATGAATCAAACCCTAAATTAATTTATTCAAATCCGTTTATACCCAACTCTCGCTGTGATAAAAACAATGGAATCATCGCAATACTATAGTTACGTCTAACCTAGCATTGGCATAATCACAATCAATTTAGCAATTCAATTGTTAAAGTTGTTAAAGAATTTAAAGATTTAATTCATGCATCAATAATAATTGGGCTACACTAGATCTTGAATTAAAGAATCTACTCACACATGATTAAAGAAACAAAAACAATAATAAATAATGAAAACATAATTAAATAACAAAGGATGAAAAATAAATACCAAATCTTGAATAAAATTGAAAATAGAAAGCTTGAATCTTGAATCTTGAATTACAAAAACTTAGAAAATAATAATGGAGAACTAGTTCTTAATGAGAGAATAAAAAATAAAAAATAAATAAAAACAAGGCTTAATGAATGAATGAATGACCCCTAACAAAGCCCTCAAAAGATATAAATATAAGCTAGAAAAGATAAATATTCGATCTAAACTGGGCGCATTGCGTATCAGGGGGGCACGGACGTGCCTAATAGGGAGGCACGGACGTGCCTCTCTAAAAATAAAAACGCTGCATAGTCTGTCTTCCAGGCACGGACGTGCCTGATTCCTGGGCACGGACGTGCCTGCTCTGCTGCGCGTATCACTCATCTTAAATCAGTCATAACTTCATATCCGGAGCTCCGTTTGAGGCGTGTAATATATCATTGGAAAGGTCTTCAAGTCTACTTTCCAATGCAATTTGAATCACTCCGTTATCATTTGTATATCAAAAGTTATGAGCATAATAATGAACAGGTGTCATATTTGTCAAGTATTTCATCAACGTTTTGCTTCATTTTCACTCAAGTTCGTCTTGAACACATGATTTAATATTCGTGGGCCTCGGCATAGCTTCGTGACTTCGTAAAATCTCCAAATTAGCTCCGTTAATCCTGAAATACATCAAAAATAACGAAACTACCCATAAAAGCATCGAATCATCGAAACTAAACCAAATTACACCAAAACGGACTCAAATACTCAACTAAACTAACAAAACTAACTAAAAACAAGCTAAATAATATACACAAAACACGACTTATCAATTATCAATCCACATGGACATGATTGGTGTGTGAAATTGAGGTTTTTTTCATCAAACTCGGTGCCTTTTTTTCTTATTCGTTTTCAATTTGTTGTAATTGGGGATTTAGATTAGATGTAGTAATAGACTAATAGTAGTATCAAATTTTATTTTAGATTGATGATTCGATGACACAATCTAACTTTTTCTGATACTTTATTTTAGAGGCATTTGAGCAACTTTAGGCATTAAAAAAAAGGCCAAAATATCTCTTTTTTGTTCTAACTTTGATTTTACAGCTATTTCACCAAATGCCACTGAGCACACCAAAATACCAAATACCATCAAGATTTTCAAAATTCACCAAATGCCACTGAGTGTCATTAATAACTAACGGCACGTTAACTCCGTTAGTCATTAAAGTTTAATCATGACACATGTCATGATACGATTGGTTCAATTTAAAAAATAAATCTTAAAAAAAGAAAAAAAATTAATTTTTTTTTAATTCTTAACCCTAACCTAGCCACACCACCACCACTGCCGCTGCCGGCAGCTAAACCCTAGCCACCGGTACTCCCTACCTCACCTTCATCGTCGAAACCAGCCCAACCACCACCCCTAAAACCAGCAACTTAGCGCCTTCCACATTTTCCCCTCACGAGAAAACACCGAGCGTTTTCTGACCACCGCGCAAAACCACCCCTCCTATCCTCCACCCTTGAACGACGAAGTCTAGAAATCGACCATTCTGGATTTCCATGGTTGATTTCGGCCGTTTGAGGGTGAAGGGTTTCCATGGTCGGGTTTTATTCTGGGTTTCCATGGTCGGTTTCGGTGGCAACGGTGATGCGTTGTCAGGTGATTGCGGGGGCTGGGGTGGGGATCATGGCGGGGGTCGTCCGGCAGGAGGAGTTCTGTGGTCGTCGTCTGGGTGGTGGAGTCGGGCAGGCGAAGTTCTGGGCATTGTGTGAGACGGTTGCGGTGGCTGGGGTGGTTTTTCGGGAGGAGGAAAGGGGGATTAAGTGGAGTCGGCGATTTTGGTGGGGTCAAGGGGTTCCAGAGGGAGGTCAGGGAGTTCCGGCGGGTTCCGACAGGAGGTTAGGGGGTTCCAGCAGGAGGTCAAGGAGTTCTGGTGGTTGGCTTTGGCAGGTGGTTACGATGGTGGGGCTAGGTTGGATTAGGATTTAGAGTTTTTTTGTTTAATTTTTAATTTTATTTTAATTTATCTTTTTTTTAAAACAAATAGTTGACTGACACGTGTCCACTTGTGTCATGATTAAACCCTAATGACTAACGGAGTTAACGACCATCAGTCATTAATGGCACTAGGTGAATTTTTTTAAAACTCGATGGCATTTGGTGAATTTTGAAAAGCTTGATGGAATTTGGTGAATTATTAAAGCGTTCAGTGTCATTTGGTGAAATAGTCGTAATTTAAATTAATGAGTTTTGTTTCTCAATAGGGCGACCCCATCAATAACTGAAAGCCCCAAGTAAAATTTGAAAGGAAGGAGGAGAGAGTGGAGACGCCGTCGTAAATCCGTCGTCACAGTAATTTACATTTCTAATTATGATTATCACTGAAGGAAGCTTACTATATTAACATCAATCAATTTGGTAAAAGTATCTTAACAATGAATGCAAGCATAATGGTAATAATTAACATGAAACCATTAATATATGATCATATGGTAAGTTGTTTACTAAAGAGTAGAAGCTATACAAAAATATTTATGTTAATGGTACTCTATTGGTAATCCTACCCTTTGTCCAACTGCCAGAGTCCTATTATCAATCCACATGGACATGATTAGTGTGTGAAATTGAGGTTTTTCATCAAACTCTGTGCCTTTTTTTCTTATTCCTTTTCAATTTGTTGTAATTGGAGTTTTAGATTGGATGTAGTAATATACTAATAGCAGTATTAAATTTTATTTTAGATTGATGATTCGATGACACAATCTAACTTTGTCTGATACTTTATTTTAGAGGCACTTGAGCAACTTTAGGCATTAAAAAAAAGGCCAAAATGGCTCTTTTTTGTTCTAACTTTGATTTTATGGCTATTTCACCAAATGTCATTGAACACTTTAATAATTCACCAAATGTCATCAAGGTTTTCAAAATTCACCAAATGCCACCGAGTATTTAAAAAATTTACCGAGTGTCATTAATAAAAAATAACTAACGGCACGTTAACTCCATTAGTTATTAGGGTTTAATCATGACACATGTCATGATATGATTGGTTCAATTTTTTAAAAAAAAAATCTTAAAAAAAGAAAAAATATAATTTTGTTTTAAAATTCCTAACCCTAACCCAGCCCCACCACCACCACTGCCGCTGCCGGCAGCCCAACCCCAGTCGCCGGTAATCCCTGTCCCACCTTCACCGTCGAAACCAGCCCAACCACCACCCCTAAAACTAGCGACTTAGCGCCTTCCGCTTTATCCCCTCACGAAAAAACATCCACCGTTTTCCGACCACCGCGCAAAACCGCCCCTCCTATCCTCCACCCTTGAAACAATGAAATCGGCCATAGAAATAGAGCATTATGGATTTCCATGGTTGATTTCGGTCGTTTGAGGGTGAAGGGTTTCCATGGTCGGGTTTTATTCTGGGTTTCCATTGTCGATTTCGGTGGCTACGGTGATGCGTCTTGTTGGTGCATCAAGTGGTTGCGAGGGCTGGGGTGGGGATCATGGCAGGGTCGTCGGGCAGGAGAAGTTCCGTGGGTCGTCGTTTGGGTGTTGGAGTCGGGCTGGCGGAGTTCTGGGCATTACGTGAGACGGTTGTGGTGGCTGGGGTGTTTTTTCGGGAGGAGGAAAGGGGGATTAAGTGGAGTCGGCGGTTTTGGTGGGGTCAAGGGGTTCAAGAGGGAGGTCAGGGGGTTCCGGTGGGTTCTGACGGGAGGTTAGAGGGTTCTAGGAGGAGGTCAAGGATTCTGGCGATTGACTTTGGGTTGTCGATTGGCTTTGGCAGGTGGTTACAGTGGTGGGGCTGGGTTTGGTTAGGATTTAGGGTTTTTTTTTTTTTGTTAATTTTTAATTTTATTTTTATTTATCTTTTTTTAAAACAAATAGCTGACTGACACGTGTTTACACGTGTCATGATTAAACCCTAATGACTAACATAGTTAACGACCGTCAGTCATTAATGACACTCGGTGAATTTTTTTAAAACTCTATGGTATTTGGTGAATTTTGAAAACCTTGATAGCATTTGGTGAATTATTAAAGTGCTCAGTGGCATTTGGTGAAATAGCCATTGATTTTATAGTTTTAATAGAGGTGATCAAAGTTAGCCCAGCCTGGCTCGAAAATTTATTTTTTTTGGGCGGGTTTGGGAATGCGTCTTTATGCATATTTAGTTGATTTTTTAGGCCCGACACGACCATTTTGGGCGGGTTTGGACACAAAAATTCTGGTCCGAAGCTTGGTCTGGCTTGACCCGGCCCGCCTAATGATCACCTCTTAGTTTTAATTAACGATGTTATCTGTAGTATTACAATTTTATCCTTAATTAACGAGTTTTGTTTCTCAATAGGGCGGTCCCATCAATTATTGAAAGCCCCAAGTATAATTTGAGAGGAAGGAGGAGAGAGAAGAGACGCCTTTGTAAATCCGTCGTCACAGCAGAGCAGGACCGTCTGAATCCGGTAATTATTAGTTCCTCTGTTATATACAGTGGCGGACCCACATTGTGGGGTCCTAGGACACACTTTTTTTTTTCCTTTTTTTTTAAAAAAAATAAATAAAAAACTGATTTGTGATGTTATTTTCTTTTTTCCCCTTTAGATCTATTTCACGCAGGACACAGTACTCCTTCCTCTCTCTCTCCCCCATTGAAGCGTACCTCGAAATTCTCCATTGAAAGGGCTTCTGAGCTTTCTCTCCTCCATTGAAGCAGTCTTTAAGGTTAGATGCTTCTTCTTCTTTAATCATCTAATATTAATTTTGACAATCTAGTGTTAATCGTGTATTTAATTGTCAGTGTATACTCAATTTAGGGTTCTTCGAAGTTGGATAATTGAACTATTGGTTATAGATACTCGAAGAATTTAACGTAATTTTTGGATTCTAGTTTGATAATTGAGTCAATTTTGGTTGCTAATGTGTTGCAGGGTTTGGTTTGTCAAGCGTACGCGAAATTCTCAATTGAAGCGGCTTCTGAGCTTTCTCTCCTCCATTGAAGCAGTCTCTAAGGTTAGATGCTTGTTCCACTTTCAATTTCATTATCCTAGGGTTTCCATTTTTTCGTCAGATTAATTAAGATTTTTCTGGGAATTGTATTTTTTGGTTTGTTATTTTATTTGTGATAGTGTTCAATTGAGGAATTGGACCCCTGATTTTTTTTTAGGATTACATAAAGTTTCTATCTTAAATTTGTAGGTGTTTTGAAGACATGGCTAGTGTAATTTCTGGAAAGAGAACAGTAACGCCGCTTGAACTTCAATTTGGTAAGGTCAATTATACTTGTAATATATATTAAATTCTAGGGTTTTCACCCTTTTTCTCATGTGATTAGCAAATTATCTTCACTCACTGTGTTATTACTGATTAATCACATACATCTGCCATATTATTATTTCCCTTTTACTTAAATGATTAAAAAAAAAATTTACATAGAAAATTTAAATTCCCAAATATTTTGCAAAATTTATTCACCGCAGTGCTGTTTATTTTTATTTTTATTTTGGCCACGGGATCTTGTAGGTGGAGCTTTTACCCTAGATGTTTCTGATGACGATGAGTTGGATGAAATAATAGAATCCCAAAAGTCTCCCTCAGAAGAACAACTAAAGAAAGAGAGAATGCGGAATTCAATAGAGTCGATAGTGGATGATAATAGGGTTTGGCAACATCTTAAGCATACTAGATCTGAACCAGTGATTGAGGTTCTTTCTGTGAGGCTCCGCAACCATAACCAAACCGACTACACTTCAGAATCATGGGAGCTCTATGGTACTATTTATGTCCATGATTCTATGGGCCGTGTGGGTATAGGCAGTAATCGTGTTGTATTATTTGAACGAGAGGAGGAAATTGATGACCCGGAGATCATCCCTTTAACTGGCGGTGCTTTAAGCCTATTTGGGCCTCATAGTGTGATGTCAATGGATAAACCAGTTATTGGCATACATCTTTCAGACAAGGTTACAGGCGATACCCTCATTTTTAACTATGCTCCTTTGCTCATGACTACTGATACACCTCAACTACATCATCAGTTCGAACAATTCCACAAAATTACTGTTCCCGGTGCTGCATGTAGTGCTGAGGTGGAGTACCTTGCACTTACATTTGCTGTTTATGCCCATGTTGAGGTCCAACTCTTAAAACAAGTTGCGGGAAGTGTGATCTATGAAGAGGACGAACAAGATCTTGATATTTATGGCACAATTTCTGCTGCATATAATCTTTATGATTCCGAGCACAAGATTAATTGCTTTACTCTTTTTGATATCAACAAGGATTCAGATAAGACTGAAAAGGTGAACCTTATATATCCTACTAATGGAATCACCCTGTCCAGATCCGTGGTTGCTGTACCCTCATATTCACTTCTCACAATTCAATTAAAATTATGGGATCGTGCTAAGAACGAGTTAATTGTAGAGGGCAGCTATGACTTTCTAACTTCTAACTATTCAACGGATAAGATCATTGTTGGTCGAAATTGTGTGAATGCTAAAGTGACTATTAAATGGAGGGAACCATTTCTTCTGGATGAGCCATGTGTCGAATCCCATGGATATCTGAACAGGATACGCTTCCGTTTGCCAGTATGTGTTCGTGTGTGATGACTCCACCTTGATTGGATGATGATGGAAGTCAAAAATCCATAAGTGTATTATGGACAAAAGTCCTTTTTCTAATACTTAAAGTTATTGGACTATTTATTTTTGGGTTAGTATGTTTATCTTTGACTTTATTAAAGTCTTGCTATGTTGGACTAACCTTTGTTGGGCCAAGTATAAAATTGTTTTGGGCCAAGCTAGAACCTCTTGGTCATGTTTTTCATGCTCTTGACCGGTTCCCTTTATTTTGCTTTACTAAAGCTAAATTTGCATGTGACATGCAAAGTGTGACAAGTGTTAAGTCTTACTTCCATATGGCAAAAGCATTTCATGCAATTATACTATTTTATATTTGCCTTGTTTATAGAAGATTCTTTCTCAAAGAAATCTTCATATTTTTTGGTGTTGCCTTATTCGAATATGAAAGATTTTATTTCATTCAAAATATTCAATCAGTAATATTTTTATTGATTGATTTTATTCAACATACTTAAAGGTAAGTTAAGGTAATTAATTCCTTCTTAACTTAATTCAATTTATTTTGTTTATTTACCTATTCTAAGTCAATTCAAATTATATTATTTTTAAAAGATAAAATCAAATTGATTTTATCATTTAACATATTCGTTGAGTTGATTTTAGGGAATTTATTCAAAAGGTTGTTTTGGGATTTCCGGATTCAAAGGGATTAAGATTGAAAGCAATCTTTTCAAATGGAGGCCAAACCGTGTCCTATGATTATGGGAATTCTTGTTGAAGATATTCTGTTCAAATTTGTTTGCAAAAATTAAGGGATACAATCCTTTGAAGCCGTTGAGATTATATTCGTTGGGAGTTCAAGAATGTTCTTTTGGTATTCTATTTAAGTGGACTGATTTCTTTGAAGAAATTAAAGGAATTGAGAAGTGCGCTACATCAGTGAAATATACAAAAATCAAGAGCTACATACTTTAATATTTTTGAGAAAATACTTTGAGTGTTTACTTGAGCAATTACATTAAAAATCTTGAGTGTAAACACTTCGGAGTAAAATTTATAATACTCGAAGTTGTGATTGAGTGTTAGTTCTTTTATTTCAAGTAATTGAGTGACTAAAGTGTAGTGACTAGGAAAGTGCTACGTGAAGGAGAATAGTGAGTTTCTCTAAGGACTTTGGTGCTCTAAGTGAAGGAATAAAAGAAAGTTTAAATCCTACGGGTTGGACAACCCTAGGCGGAGACGTAGGCAATTTGCCGAACTTCGTAACAATTCGCTTGTCTTTTCTCTTTCTCTTTTATTTCTGTTTTTATTATTATTGTTGCTTGCTGCCTTTCAATACTTAGTCATATATATTTCTCTTATTTCAAGGCTTTTATATTCTCGTTTGAAAAGCTTTTCAAGGCCTTGAAATAACTCGTCAGTTGGTTTACTTTATTTTCAAAATTAGTCTCAAGGGTTTGAAATCCATTTCAAGGCCTTGAGATTATTACTTCCGCTTTTGAAAATCGATATCAAGGCTTTGAAACTCGTTTCAAGACCTTGAAATTGCACTGTTTTGCGAAAAACGCCCATACTCTATTCAACCCCCCCTTCTAGAGTATTGTTTCTATTTATTCCATTACCATTGTGATCCTTTCAGTGTGTTTTGTTTTGTCCTAGTTGGCTTTTCCATTATCAATTTTAGCTAGTCTATAATGTATTTTCTTAACGCTGACTTTAGTCACTTTTATGTTCAGCCCAACGCACCAAATATCTCAGTATTTCCTGTAGTAGAGGTGTTTTCTATTTTTATAGGTCGCCAAAATGATGAGCAGTTGAGTCTCTATGGCATGGTTAACTATAACGGCACCTTTGGTCTACTTAATCTCTTTGAAAGAGACGAGACTGATCCCTTTATTTTTTCCTCTGGCTGCAAGTTCTTACCTCTGAAAGGTCCCAAAAAAGCTCTAGTACTTGGGGACAGGTATTTTGTGTCAGTAGACCTACAGGATGTTGAAGGTCGTGTGTCGATCAAAGGGATAGCTCAAACGAATCTTGGATATCCTGGTCATTTGGATCATTGGCAAGATTGCCTATTGTGTTCTGTTATTGGGCATGGACAAAAGAATAGCTTTGCGGCTATTCATTACACACTCTTCTCTCATGCATTGAAGGCTACGCTAAAAATTCGTTTCCTTTTCAATGGTGAACATTCTGTTGATGCTCGTTGCAAAATTTATGGGAATCTTGTTGCTTGCTATGGTAAATATGGGAGTAGAACGCCTTATGAGAAATTATATCATCGGATTTTGCTTTTTGAGAGGCCCGAAGACAATTCGTTAGAAGTATCATGTAAGGAATTTGACATGGAGCTTTCAAGACCTGTGGTTGCTGTTCCGATTGATTCGTCTTTGCGTATTGCTGTAAATTTAAGTTGTCAATCAAGTGGTTTTACTCAACTGTTAAGGGGCACAAGGGAATTTCAAGTTGTTAATGGTGTTGGTAATAGTGTGACCATTGAAGGAGATCAAATTGGCATCAATATCACTGTTGAATGGAGTCAACCATTTTGAGACCCGTTGGGAATCTCAATATCACATTAAGGTGGATGGTTCTTCCTTTTTTCTGTTTACTTGATTAACATTTTTAAAATGAAATGTTATATTATTTGTTTCATAGTCTCATACTATATTTGGTAAGCTATTAGTAGACAAATTCTCTAAGTTATCCTTATAAAGTATATGTGAAGATAGCGGGTACAAATCCGTGATGTATGAGCCTCATATATCGCCGGGCATATTGGTCATTATCCGTGAAATTTTAAATTTCAATGGTATATTTTTTGCACCATTAGAAACATATATATAGTATCATTAGAGTCTTAATGTAACTATCAGATACATCATTAATATCATTAAAATTTACCACGTCCATGAAACTCAATATGTACTACTAGAAAAAATGTAACTTTTAGTGGGACTAATGTGATATCTAATAGTACCATTAAGACTTTAATGGTACCTATGTATGTTTGTAATGGTATATAAAATATACTACTGAAATTTAAATTTCACAAAAAATGACCAACATACTCTGATATGTACGGGTATGTACTAAGACTTTCCTGACAGCATTTGAGGATAATAAAGCAAATCATGTGCACTAAGGGTCACCATCTATAAATTCTCTCCCTTGTTAAATATTGAGTCAAAGACTATGGATCAAGTAATTAGAAATGAAGGAAGTATAACTTTTCTCTAGCTAAATCACATTTTATTCATGTTTGTGGACTTTAATAATTGGCCGCAACAACACCTACTATGACAAAGGTGTGTGTGGCAGCACAACCTTTCAAGGATGCGTCCACATCACAAACTATGTATTTGGGTGCACATAACAACATAAATGACACCAACAAACTAAGATTCCACGAGAAAAGTGGATTTTTCATTATTCTATTATTCTTTTAAAAAAAAATTAAACTTAGATGATTTTTCATCGCACGTGATTAAGATAGCCTTCCCTTCTATTAGTTATTTTCATTTAAACACTTCTTAACCTCCACCATCAAAGTGGATTCCTTCAAAAAAAAAATCGCTATTATTTTCTTCGTTCGTTTCTTTTGTTACTTTTTTATTTTTAAATATCAATTTCATGTGATTGACTTAGGTTCCTTTCCCTCTCAACTTAACAAATACTAAATTGATAAATAAAAGAAAATCATCCGAAAACCATTTTATTCCACCTAATTTCAGGATACATAAGTCAATTTCTAATACCAAGCCCCACAAAATGCTTCAAAATACTTAATTCAAACAACAATATCAGAATTAGACTTTAGGTTAAGCCAAATTGATTTTCTGGTTTTTGATGTACAACACTTTAATGGTGGAGGTTGAGAGAGATACTCCCTCCACTTTGTAATAATCGCAACACTTTCCTTTTTCATCTGTTTCATAATAATTGCAGCACTTCCTTATTTGTTAATGACTCACTACTATTTTATTATTTCTCTCTCCTCCTAGCCCCACTTACACTACTTTTTCATTATTTCTCTTTCCTACTAACAATTAAATATATTCCCTCTAACTATACTTTATACTATAAAATTCTCCATTTGGTCCCACCCTATAATTTTCCTAAACCTTTACCCTCTCTAATATTACGATTATTACAAAATAGAGGGAATAATAATTTAAAGGGAGAAAATTAAATACAGTGGAAGAGGAAACTAAGTCAATCATGTGAGGTGTAAGGAAAAAAAAAAAGTAACCGAAGAAGCAAACGAAGGAAAATAATGGCGATTTTTTTTTTTGAAATAATCCACTTTAATGGTGGAGGTTGAAAAGTGTTTAAAGAAAAAGAATTAATGGAAGAGAAGACTACTTAGTCACGTGAGATAGAAAATCAAGTAGGATGAAATCAAACAAAAATATATTAAAAAAAATATGTATAAAAAGCATTAAAACAATTGAAGATTTCCCTTTTCGAAGAAATCTCAGTTTTGTCGGTGTCATTTATATTGTTATATACACCCAAGTGCATAGTTTGTGATGTGGAGTGCTCCCTCGAAAGGTTGTGCTACTACATGCACCTTTGTCATATTTGGTGTTGTTGCGGCCAATTTTTCCTTTTATATAATAACATTTGTTTTGTATATATTTATGAAAAAGTCATGTCAAAGTGATGCAACTACTTAGAAAAGAAGGGTGTTTCTGATTTAACTAACTTATTGCAATAGCAATTTGAAAGAAGAAAAACGGGGTAAATCTAGCAATCTACTTTATAATTGATAGTACAAATTGACCTATTGGCAAAATTATTGGACTTTTTGTTAATTATATAAATAGTGAACTTTTTAGATACTCCCTCTGTTTTTTAAAAAATGCATCAATTCCATTCACCCTAATTTTAAGAGTTTATTTGCTCTAATATTATACTGTACAAGTGGAGAAGGTAAATGATTAATTCATTTTGATAAAAGTACCATGTGGACCATGAAAGAAATATTATGTAAGAAAGTAGTTTTTTAATCATTTAAATGAGGACCAAGGAGAAGGCAGATAAAAACATATTCGGTGGGGTAATAGGGAAAAAAGAATAATAAAACATGGTGTAAATTTACCTAATATAAAAGTGATGCATTAAAAAACACACTTGAATAAGGCAAGTGATGCATAATTATAATTATTATTATAATTACAAGAATAATAAATAAAGAAAACAAAGGGAGTGTAAAATAAACTAACATTGAAATCAAAAGACCATCTATGTCGAAAAAAATATAGTCATGTGACTCATGTCTCATGTGTTTGGTATAACCTAGTTAGTTGCTTCCTAAGTATGTAAAATAACAAAAACAAAAATAAACATTTGTTGTTTAGCACAATTAGTTTTAGAGTATATATATATATAGTACAATTTTAAAACAAAACACTTATACAATAGATAAATAGAAAAGAATATCTTAAACATCAAAATTATAATTATGCTAGAATGCTAAATATTTTAATTTGTATTTTACCACTCTTCATCTTCCTCCTAAGCCCACATCCCCACCCCTTAGTTCACCCTTGTTTGTTTTCTTTAGTAGTCCATCTTCGATTCTGCACCCATATTTCACTTTGTTTGCCTCCTTTCTTTCATCTTCAATTTTGTTTCTCTTTGCAATTTTTTTCTTTGGCCTTCACATATATAATAGCTTCAAGCAAGATCTTGAACTAAATTTCGTTTAAATCTCACATGCAACAAAAGTTCTTGAAGGTTCATTTGTCTTCCCTCTATATCCCACATCTATTCTCCCTCTTATATGAGATGGTAATTTATGTTTCAGGTGAATTGATAGTAGTGTTTTCTTTAATGTAAATCTATTTGAAAAAATTGATTTCACTATATTGATATTATTTTCTAACAACTCTACTAAAGCATGTAATTTTCTTTTAAGTATAAACTATTATTAAAGCATATATCTTGTTTTCAAATATAAGTAGTAGTAGATTTTTGCAAATTATGGGTAATTATTTTAGGGTTGAGGAAGAAGAAAACTTTGAAGATAAGACAAGGGCATTGTAACTCAAACCTCTCTATTGACCAACAGAATGAATGGATGGAAGCCACTATTCCAAACACTACTTAGGGCCTAGCTGATTTACTGAAAATAATTTAACAGATTCAACTGATTTAAACTGATTCTGAATTGTTTATGAGAGAAGGAAATTAGGAACTGAACTAAACTGATTGCAGCTGAAGTGAACTGAACTGAAATGAAGCGGAAGAGAACAAGCCCTTAGTATTTACCATATGAGGGGATTCAATGTTTTAACGGTTAATATAGCCTCAATCCGTTAATTGACCCCAAACCTCTATTTACCAAACAAGGCAAAAAAAAAAAAAAATAAATAAATAAATAAATAAAAAAAAATTGGGATTTAACTTTTCAAGAAATTGTCTTTATTTTCTCCAAAATCGTTGCAAAAATTATATCACTTATACAATAAAACCAAACATACAGTGATGAAAAAATAATATGGAAATATGAATGAATAATCATCAATTCATACGACTATAACTCTATAAGTGTATGTAATATCTAATTACACAGTGAGTGAATATAATTTGCAAATCTCATGAAATAAGGGAAGCGGAGTGAAGTGGAAACGCTAAAATTTTGAATGAAGAGGGCTTAACAAATTCAGGCGGCTTTGTTGGATTTACAGTTGTTCCTTTTCTAGAAAGTATTCTTTCCCTCTCTTTCTTTTCTTTACCAGAAACTGAAGCCATGTCTTCGAAATAAATAAGTTCACCTACAAATCTAATGGAAATAGTAATGAATAACAATCATCCACAAACCCATAAAAAAAAGATCAATTCTATTTGTTTTCAAAAGAAAGAAGCTTTTACTTGATTACAATTTATCATTATGAAGCAAACCCTAACAAAAAAAACATAATCAAGGGTCCAATTCATCAATCCCTGAATTGAACACGATTACAAAATAAATTGTATTTTTATATATATTGTAGGGTTTCGTAGTGACCCGGCACTACGTGGAAGGAAACCCACCAAGATCCGCCCCTTAATTAAAGCAATTAACAAGCATATTAAACTTAATCAAACAAGATTAAGAACAAGAATTATACCTTTGACGCGTGCTTCGCTCCCAAGGAGCTCTTACTTCAAATCCCGAAAATACGAGATCTCCGACGGATCGTACCCTCGACCCGACCCGAGCGTCCTAAGTCTTGAAGGTTAGTCAAGACCCGGACAAAATAAAACTATGAGTTTTACGAATCAAAGGTTTACTCTTTCTAGAGTTGCCTTTTTAATTCCACTCAAGGTTGTATCAAATCCCAATACCAAGCTTGGTATTTATAGGGAAATGATCCCTTGATTCTCATTCCCCAACCAATGTAGGAGAATGATTTATTTGCTAATTAATTTATTTCTAAAATAAATTATTAAACAAAACTAATCACAATGCAACAAGTGTCAAATAGAGAGAGAAGGTTAGGTGAGGACCATGATCCTTGGGGGGACCATAGCCTTGATCCCCAAGGCATGCTCTAAGCCAATTGGTCCCACTCCCTCAAACCGCCACATACAAAGGGCACGCACTGGCCTAGCACGCATCAGCCCTAGCACGCTGCGAGTTGCTGGGCGCTGGTGCTGCTAGTCTAGTGCTGCTGGCCAGCACTCCCTCACACACACTATCGCACATGGCCCCTCGCACAGGGCCTCTCGCACTGCCAGCCAGCTAGGCCAGCATGTGCACACCCAGCCAGCTGCCTACGCACGCAAGGCCTAGCATGCGTGCTGCTAGCGAGCCACGCATGTTGGGCTTGGTGCTCCTTGCTAGCATGCTGTGCTTGGTGCTGCCATGCGAAGGCACGCACGCAAGCACACAACTAGGCACCTCATTGCGAGGCTGCTAGGCGACGGTGCACACGCACACGCACACACACGCACATGCCTAGCACTGCGATAGTGTTATACGCGATGCTAGGGGTTGCAAGAGCACCTATGCACACACACGCACACGAGGGTGCAGTGCTTGGTGCGATAGGGCTGCGATGGTGCGAGGCATGCATGCACCAGCCCATGCGCCATTGCCTAGCACTGCGATGGCTGTGCATGGTGCGATGGGCTAGCGATAGCACCCATGAGCACCCAGGCATCCTCGCTAGCACGCTACTAGCTGCGATGGTGCCTAGCACACACATGGTGCACCTAGGCATGCTATGAGCTAGCCTAGCCTAGCTACGGCTACGCTCATACTTATTGCTTGTGATTTTGCGACGCTCGGTATCGACGCCCTAGGCTCGATTTCCGACTTCTGTATTCGTAAAACTCTGTCGACTCATTAAATCCTTTCGGATTAATTCGACGTCTCGGATCGGAGATTCGATTGGGTTCGACCCGAAGGGTTCAGTCAAGATTAAGCTGTAATATCAATTGTACCTCGATATTACTGATCGGGAGCGGCCTCCACCTAGGCATCCCGATCACTTGACCTTACTGAAGAATTAACTCTGTAATAATTCTGAACCCTCTATCAGAATAATACACTTGCTGGAAGGACACTATTCCTTTCATATATTTTTTTTTCACTAGGGGTATATTAGGGGAAATAAAACTCTTAAAAACTAATAAATAAAAAAGGAAATAAAGAAAAGGGGAAAAAGGAGAATAATTAAAAGAAAAGGAAAATAAAAGAAAATGAAACAAAGTAAACAAAAATCAGACCCTGTTCATCTTCCCCTTCCATTTCGTTGCTCTACTCTTCGACCCACCTCGAGAATCATCACCATTAGAGCACCAGCCCCGAATACCTCCACCCCAAAAAAAAAAAAAAGAAAAAACAGATAATAAACTCACAATTCGAAAGAAACCAAAATTCAACAAGAATTCGAAACAAATGAACTAAAATACTAAATGAAATCGAAAACAGTTATTTAAACTCAAAAAAACCAAAAAAAAAAAACATGAATTCGAATGAAATGAACTAAAAAAAAAAAAAAAGAAATTCAACATGCAAACATCAAACAATCATTATAAGCAATTGAAACATGAATAAACATATAAATTCTCACACTTAATTCAATATTTCGAATATAAAATACCCAAATATAATTAGATTTACATTAAAAAAAAAAAAAAAAAAACAAACATATAATGCCCGGATTTTTCGCGCGGTGGCTGATGCAGCGTGCAGAAGGGCGGTGGGCGTCTGGTGGACATGGTGGTCGCCTGAGAGAGTGAGGGAGGGAGGCTGGGCCTGGGAGGGTGTCGGCTCAGACTCTGAGAGAAAGAGAGAGTGAGGGAGTTAGGGAACTTAGGGTTAGGGTTAGAAATGAAAAGTTATTGATTTTTGAAAAAAAAGTTATTTTTTTTTTAAAAAAAAAGAACAATTTACCGGGTTTCAGGTTCGCCCTGGTTTTAGACCGGATCCGGACCGGAACTGGAAACCTTGATTTTCAAGGACTGGGACTGAACCTGAATCTACAGATCAAATCAGGTCCGGTTCCAATAGGTCCGGTTCAGGTCGGTTTTCAAGTCTGGTCCTGTTTATGTACACCCTATTTACAAATAAAACAACAAACAAACAAAAAACAATTCCCAAGAAAAATTAGGGAAAAGGTAGAAACCCTAGGATCATGAAATTGAAAGTATAACAAGTTTATATAACAGACGAACTACTAAGCTACCAGATTCAGACGGGTGATGTGGTCGTTGCTCTGCTATGATGGCGGAGTACCAGCAGCGTCTCCTCTCTCAAATTATATGTAGGGCTTTTGAAATTCAAGTATATTTGATGGTGTAGCTTAGGTAGTGACACGGTGGTCCAACGTTGGTGTTGGCGCTGCGGAGAAAGAGATAGTAGCAGTCGTGAGGAGGAAAAGTTTTGAGGCTTATGCTTTTTTCTTTTTTTTAATGGAACAGGAGGGGTGATTTCATTAAATAATACTATGTAATAGGAATTTGGCACTTACAATCAACCCTTACGAAATCTAAATTCTCAATACAAGAATTAAACACCCATAAACTAATGGCATCGCTTCTGCACTGCTTCTGGATAAATTTAGATGTCTTTACATCGTTTTTTACGGAGCTCCATTGATGTATAGTCGCAAAAGTGATAAAACTTGATTGGTCATCAAGATTTGCAAATTTGCAAGACGAATCTTTCAAAATTGTATCCCTACACACATTAAAAACAAACAAACAAACTATGCTAAACCCTACATGGAGAGACTGACAAAACCCTACACGGAGGGACTGACTATAATCACCACACTGTTGGTGATCTTTATTGACTAAAAACATTAAATTAAGGAAGAATTTGGGGCTTACCATTGATAAAAAATCGAGGGTAGCCCCTAAGTTTTCCTATGGTGGCTAGGTTTGAAGAGAGAGAACAGAGAAAATTTTAGGTTTTTTTTTTAAGAGAGGAGCGAGTTAGAGGTCTATTGAGGCTTATACTTCTAATTTGCCTAATATAGGCTTAGAGAATGAAACGAGTTTGAAATTAGTGATGACCTCATCTATATTGACTATGGACGTGTTTGGCATTAGTTTTTGAATAACTAGATTAGTGCCCGTGCGATGCACGATAGTAATAATAATTTTCCAAAATTAATTGTAATATATAAAAATGAGACAACTCATGTAGAATAAATTCATGGGAATAATCCCACCTTTACGCCATTCGTTTTTAATAATCCCACCTTTGGATTATTTTTTAATAATCCGACCTTTACCCCCCATTCATTTTTATTGGTCCCAACCGGTCAAGTGACCTATTATACCAAGTTACCTGACACTTGGCAACCTGTGATTGGTCAAAAAAAAAAATTAAAAAACAAAAAAAACAGAAAAAAAAAACTCCCAGCCACCCCTGTTCCTCTTTCCCCTGCCCTTACCCTCTTTCTCACCTCCATGAATTCCGACATAGTCCCAGCCACCCCAACCACCTTCACCGCCCTTCCCCAACCACCCTGTTGCCCTTCCCAACTTCCCTAGCTACCCCAACCACGACCACCCACCTCACCTCCACCCAAAACTCAACCACCCCTCTACTCAACCCCAACCACCGCTCCTTTACCACCACTACTAGAAATAGGCCGTTTTCCGAGGAAATCGTTCCGACGGACCCAAATTCCGTCGGAAAATCCGAACTTTCCGACGGAAATAGGGTATGTCGGAACATTCCGTTGGAAAAGGTTCATTACGACGAAAATTCCGTCGGAAATATTGCGACAGAAATTAATTCCCTCGGAATAAAAGCCTTCTGACGGAATATTCCGTCGAAAAGTTAGTCTTCCTACGGAATTAAAATCCGTCGAAATTTTCCTACGGAATATTCCCTCGGAAAACCCTAATATTCCGACGGACTTTTATCCGTCGGAAAGTTTCCGACGGAAAATTCCGTCGGAACTTTATAATATATAAAAAATAAAAACAAGAATTTTTCTTTCTCCTCTCCTCTTTCTCTCTCTTCTCCTTCTCTGATTTCCTCCTCCCTTCCCCTTCGTTTCTCTCTCTTCTCCTTCTCTGATTTCCTCCTCCCTTCCCCTTCGTTTCTCTCTCCTCTTTCCCCTTCTTTGCTTTTCCTCCTCCCTTCCCCTTTGTTTCTCTCTCCTCTCCCCCTTCGTTCCTCTTTCCTCCTTCCCCTTCGTTTCTCTCTCCTCCTTCGCCATAACCACCAACATCATCAATTAAACCACCACCGCAAAAACCACCGACAACACCAAGGCCGCGCAAGAACAACATCAACAACACCGTACAACCGTCGCGTCGCATTCGGCCGCATCGTCAACATATTATTCTAGATCTACATTTAATTTTGGTTAGAATTAGATCTAGTTTTATTTTGTTCAAATTTTCAATGTATAAATTTTTTTTTTATTGAAATAATTGTATATTTAAGTTAAAATATTTGAGATAATTGTATGATATAATTTGTTTTTGTTAAATTTCAAATTTCGTGTTGATTTTGAATAATTGCTTCTGTTTTTAATTTTTTTTTTTTGTGCTGGTCACGGGTTATTTCCGGTTTGGTTTGGTGGGGTGGGCTGTTGTGGTGGTGTCGGTGGTTATGGGGTGGGGTTGTGGTGGTGGGTTGTTGTTGTGGTGTGGGTGGGCTGTTGTGTGTTGGTGTCAGTGGCTGTTGGGATGGGGTTTGGTTTCGTATTGGGGTGGGAATGTGGTGGGTCTGGGTGGGTAGGGGTGGGCTGGTGGGTAGGGGGGCAGGGGGTGGGCTGGTAGGTAGGGGGGGCAGGGGATGGGCTGGTGGTGTCGGTTTAAGGGTGGTGACAGGGGGTGGGCTGGTGGGTAGGGGGGCAGGGGGTGGGCTGGTGGGTAGGGGGGCAGGGGGTGGGCTGGTGGTGTCGGTTTAAGGGTGGTGGCAGGGGGTGGGCTGGTGGTGGGGGTGGTGGGTGGGTGGGGCCTTTTTTTTTCTATTAAATTTTTCGACGGAAATTTTCGTCGGAATATGCCATTTCCGACGGAAAATTCCGTCGGAATCCACTTCAACTCCGACGGAAAATTCCGCCGGAAATTTGCAACGGAATTACGGTTAAAGTCAAAACCAGCTCCGACAGAATGTATTTCGTCGGAAATTTCGTCGGTAGGGCCTTTTCCATGGAAAATCCCTCGGTATAAGCCAAAATTCCTACAAAGTGATTTTCGACAACGTGTTCCGACGGAATTCCGTCGGAAACAACCCTTTCAGACGGATTTATAAGGTGTACCGACGGAATTTTTCCGTCGTAAATGAGGTGTTTTCTAGTAGTGCACCTTTCTACCCCACTCGAAACACTCGAAAACCACCCGTAATCATAAACCGCTGCTTTACCACCTCTTTCTCATCTCTTTGCTAAGTGTTTCGAGTTTCTAGGGTTTCGATGTGGGTGGATTAATTGTTGTTGCTGGCTGATGTCGAGGTGGAGAGAGAGAGCAGCGACAGGGGTTTGGAAGTGGCGGTAATGGGGTTGCTGCTGTCTTGAGGTTGTGCGTGAGAAGGTGTGGCTGATTGGTGGTTGTTTGTTGCAGGTTGGTGGCTAATTGGTTGCGCAGGGTGGAGGTGCGTGGGCTGAGAGAGGAGGTGCAATGTTTTGTGTGGTGGCTGCATTGGTTGGAGTTGCGAGGATTTTCGAGTGTTGGCCGGAAAGAGAGGGAAGGGGGACTAGTTGGCCGGAAAAGGGGAATTGAGGCTCCGGAATCCATGGGGGACTTGGTTGCTGTCGGTGGTGGGGGTTGTTGCCAGGGGAGGGGAATAGGGAGTAGGTGGCTGGTTGGTGGTGGGGGTGGTGGTTTTGGTGGTGGTGGGGATGGTGGCTAAATTATTTGGGTTTTTTAATTAATTTATTTATTTATTTATTTTGACCAATTATATAATGACACGTGTATTTTAAACCAAAAAAAAAAAAAAAATTACCTCTTCAACCGGTTTCAGGTCAAATGGGACCAATAAAAATTAAAGGCACCCAAAGGTCGGATTATTAAAAAATAATCAAAAGGTCACATTATTAAAAACGAACGGCCTAAAGGTGGGATTATTCCCATGAATTTTTCCTAGAAAAAATAAAAGAATGAGCCAAAATTTTTTAAAAGTACTATTGAGGAAAATAAATTATTGTTGATTAGTTGTGTTGAAAATATTTAAAGTAGTATATATTATATTACATAAATGATGCATATTATTCAACTAAAACTATACAATCTAGTGACTATGACTAAAGACTTGTTTATGAATTCCTTATAAACATCTACACATTAATCAAACAACAGACTAAAATCTAAGTAAAATTAGTACAACTTACATGTAAATATATAAATTACAAATAATATATCACATTGATATCCAATAAAATAATTTTAATGAAAATAAATACTACTCGGGTCATTAAAGGCGATAATAATCCCTAATTAGGCAATACTAACCTATATTATTAGTAGTACATAATATGTTTATGGTTTGATGCATGTTTTATATGATATTGTCGCTCCTTATTATTATATAAAAACGTGTTTGAAGCTAACCAATAATTGTAGTTTGATGATTGTTTGTTTATTGCCTTAAAACTTGATTTGTAAATGATAGTTATTTATCCAAAAAAAAAAAGAGGATATATGTCAATTGTCACTACTTTCGATGTGTCTTTTACTATGCAGCTTATGTATGAATGTCGAATGTAGTAAATTTATTATCTCAATTAAGTGTTTCAATAAAAGATAATAATTTTTTTTAATTACGTAATAACAAAAACTTGATTGATATTTTATATTTTCCCAAAATTAGACATATGATATAGTTGTCGAGCACAAAATTTATTATATTAGTGTAAGAAACAAAATATAAGAGGTACTTGAAAAATAAAATAATAAAGTGATGTTTTAAAGTAATTTCTTTATATCAATTGCATAAATCAATTTTATTATTACTTTTTCGGCAAAATTCAATAATACTCCGTTTAAAAGATGTTCATGCGGTAATGATAGTATATTGTACCCAAACCAGTGGCTCACTTTTTCTATAACTAAAAAAGTTATGGATTAATATTTTACATAAATGCATGTGCAGTGAAGAATTAAGAACACAAAATAAAAAGGAATACATTTTGTATAAAGATAATATATAAGATTTACAATAATTTTATTATGGTTTTATTTGCAAATGTTACAAAAATAAAAGATTTTTTTTGCTAAAATGGGAGGGGAGAGTCTTGGAGAGAAAAAACAACACCAGGAAGTGACACATGTCGTCATTCCTGGTATCCGTTTTAGTATTATGTTATGTTATTGGTTTTAAGGTAATTTTTAGTGCTTTATCAAATGCTACTTGACATAAAATTTGAGCATTTGGTAATGTAATGGTTGGGGTATCTTTTGTCAAAAGTTAATATTATTAGCTTTTGAAAGTTGAAGGTAGTTGTTAATGATATAGTATAAACTTTTAGGAAAAAAAAATATTATTTTTATATGTAACAGCTAGTCAACCGCTACTGATCGAACGCTTATACTTTACTTATCTCTTTTCACAGCTAACAACTTATTGACATTTAACAGTTACCTCCACAGTTATATTTTGCCGAACACGCTTTATATAACACTCGTATTTAAATAAACACTTGAAATAACATGTGTCAATTTTTTCGTTTTGATTAAAAATGGTTTTTTTTAAAAAAAATAAATAAATATTTAGCTAATTTTGTGTTTGGGCTTGTTATTGATAAAATTTTAAGATAATTCCTTTTGATAATGTAGGATATCTAGATATATGATATCATTGATTTGTACAACATTGTTTAACACTTCCTTTGATCTACTTTTCATTACACGTTTATCAATGCATGATTTCAATCATTAGTATCTTTTATAACTAATATAGAAAAATTGTAAAAATTTGATTAATAAACTATAAACCGAGATAAATCTAACAAGATTTCACATGATTATATTTTTCTTAATTATTAATTAAAAAAGCTAATCAAAGTAGAGTATATGAATAGTGCAAAAGTCAAAGTATTGCATTTAAAGGACAAATGAGGTATATTTTTTTAAATATATCTTGTTTTAAATTATTTTTTAAAACGAATTTATGATGCAAAAATTGCAATTTTATAAGATATTTATTAAAAATTATAAATTATTATATGTATCTGAAAGATTATAAGTGTATCAATAATAAAACTCTTAATTTAATAACTTTTTATTCATAGTATCTAACATGACATGTTTATGTATAGTTGTCACCTACGTGGCGCGACATTTGGCAAAAAATTGGAACGTCAAGTATCGTTGTCTCTTAGTCTGGTTACGGGACTCGATTTTATTTACTAGATTAAAATTTTATCAAAAATAAACTCTTAAATAACTTTTTATTCTAAATAATCTATTCTATATCGTTTACATGTTATCTAACGTGACATTTTTATGCATAGTTGTCGTCTACATGGCATGACACTTGGCGAAAAATTAGAACGTCAAGTCACTACAAGAAAACAGCTGGATTCCAACAGAAAAATTCCGTCGGAAACATAGGAAAATCCGTCGGAATCAAGCCTTCCGACGAAATTCCGTCGGAATTAGTCTATCGCAATACCCTTTGTAGGAAATTCGACCTTTTCCGACGAAAATTCCGTCGGAAGGCGTTATCCCGACGGATCTAATTCTGTCGGCGCTGTTTTGACTTTAATTGAAATTCCGTCGCAATTTTCGACGGAAATTTCTGTCAAAGTTGGATTGGTTTCCGGAAGAGGTATATTCCGACGGAAATTTCCGTCGAAAGAGGAATATTTCGATGGAAATTTCCGTCGGAAAAGTCAATAAAAAAAAAAAAAAAACAGCCCCCCACACACACCCACACCCAGCGCCACTAGCCTACATCCCCTGCCCCTACCCCTTAACCGCCACCACTCCCCACCCCACACCACCAGCCCACGACCTCACCTACCCCTTAACCGCCACCACTCCACCAGCCCACACCACCCACCTTAACCCACCAGTCCCCCTAACTCGTACCACCAACCCACACCACCCCACAACCACCACCCAAACCCGAAACCTTCAAAAATACCCGAAACTACTCAAAACCACCCAGATCTATAACAGACGTCCACCCAAACCCACACCATCAAACCCATGAAACCACCAAAACCACCCACCACCTTCAAAAATCGCCACCCACCACCAACCCACACATCACACACGCACACACAACAACTTTACACCCAAAAATTTTAAAAAAAACAAAGAAAAAAAATTCAGAAAATCGAAAAATTAAACAATAAAACATACCTTAAATTGAAATGGGCTCGAATTTCACCACGAAAACGGGTTTAACAAGGCCAAATTCGGCCATGAACAGTCTAGATCTAGGCTTTTAATGGTCGAATTTGGCCTAAAAACCTTGAAAATAAACAAAACAAACCCCGTGGTGGCGGTGGTGTTGGTTACGCAGCGGCGATGGTGGTGGTAATTATAATTGGTTGCACAAGAGAAGAGAGGAAAAATGAGAAGGAGAAGAGACGAGAAATGAGAAAGAGAAGGGAGGAGAAGGAAGGAGAAGAGAGAGAAAGAGAGGGCGGAGGAGAGAGGAGATCGAACTGAGAAGGAGAAGAGAAATGGAGAAAGGAGAAGGAGAAGAGAGAGAGGGCGGAGGAGAGAGAAGGGGGAGAGAAGAGAAGAGGAATCCAGAAGAAGAGGAAAGAGAAGAGAAGAGAAGAGAAGAGGAGAGGAGAGAGAAGGAGAAAGGGGAAGTGGCGGAAATGGGGGATTTGGGCTGTTTTAGGGTTTAGTTTGTAAAAGAATTTGTTTTTTTTTTAATAAGATTCCGACGGATTTTGATTCTGTCGGAAATTCATAGTTTCGACGGAATATTCCGTCGGAAATTTCCGACGGATTTTATTTCCGTCGGAATATATATTTTCCGACGAAATATTCCGTCGGAAAGCCCATAAATTCAGACGGATTTTTATTCCGTAGGAAATTTCCGACGGAATATAAATCCGCCGGAATATATAGGATTGATGGAATTTTGTGTCCATCGGCGGAGATGTCCGTCGGAATTTGGCCTTTTTCTTGTAGTGAGTGTTGCTGTCTCGCAACCTAGTTACGGGACTCGACATTATTTATTAGTTACTAGTTTTCTCAGCCGATACCCTGGGTTGTTGATAAATTTTAGGATAAACTTTTTTGCTTGAATGTTAAATCTTATCACATATTCCTTCCGTTTTTAAATACTTGCTCCACTTTCCTTTTGCGACTCGTTTTTAAATACTTGTTTCATTTCCTTATTTGGAAAGCTTTTATAATATTTAATTCATTTTGTTCAACTACTGGGACCCAATTTTATTACTTTTAGATTTTCTCCTCCAATTTACCTTCCACTAACCCCACTACCTCTATATTTTATTATTTTCTCCAATTTTTCTCAAAGCTGCGCGTAAGGAGAAATGGAGCAAGTATTAAAAAACAGAGGAAGTACAGAGTACTCTATAAAGTGTGCATATAATTTAATCCTTTTGATAATATATATAGGTATTTAAACATGCGATATCATTAATTTGTACAATATTGTACTTTTTGTAGTTTTATTTGTAAATAGAAAGATTAGGAATTGAAGTAAGTATCATAGAGATCTTTATTATACAAATAGAGTATAATACATGTAATAATTTATCGTTGTGCATGCTAATTTTCAATTTTTATAGGTGTTAACCTTGTAATACTCGTAAAATTCTCTAGACATTACATAATTATGATTCATATAAGGTTGAGAACTGTACATGTATTATTATTATATTATGTTTAGGATTTAAAATTTACATGTATTAGAAATTTAGAATCTTATTATGTTTAGGATTTAAAAATCATTATAAATTTAGGTATGTACGTAGTTAAAAAAAAATATATCTTGGAAATTTAGAAAAATATTTTTTCTTATAATTTTTTTAAATTTGCTAAATTGAAATAAAGTACTTACAAAATGGTTAAAACATACGGAGTACCATAAATGGATCTTGTTTTAAAGCATTTTTTAAGACAAATTTTATGATGCAAAAATTTTTAATTTTATACAATATGTATTGAAAATTATAGATCATTTTATGTATGTGAGATACTAAAAATTTATTGAAAATAAAACTCTTAAATAACTTTTTTATCTTAAAAAATATCCAATATCGATTACCTAACATCTAACGTGGCATGTTTAGTATAGTTGTCGCCTATATGGCACACCACTTAGCGAAAACTTAGAATGCTTAGTGTCGCTATCTCGTGACCAAACTGCAGGACTCGACTTTATTTATTAGTGACTAGTTTTATTCCCGGGCGATAAAATTTTATCACATACAAAGTATTCTATAAAATACATATAATCCCTTTTAATAATGTAGAATATTTAAACATACGATATCATTGATTTATATAATATTGTACTTTTGTAGTTTTATTAGTAAATAAAAGAATAGGAAGTAACTATCATAAAGATCTCTATAAGACAAATATATTTAAATCAAATAGTGTATAATGCATGTAATTATTGATTGTTGTGCTAATTTTAATTTTTTATGGTGTTAATATAAGCTGGTATCACTCATATTATTTTTGGACATTACATAATTATGTCTCATATAAGGTTGAGGATTGTACATGATGTATCATTATTTTATTATGTTTTATGATTTTAAACTTACATGTTTTAGTATTTTATTATGTTTATGATTAAAAAAATCATTACAAATTTAAATATGTACGTAATTAAAATATATATATCTTGTACTCATAATTGGTTAAAACAAATCATAGATGGATCTTGTTATAAGATATGTATTGAAAATTATAAATTATTTGATGTATATGAGATTTTAAAAATTTATCGAAAATAAACTCTCAAACCTAAAAATTATATCTAATATTGCTTACCTAGCATCTAACATGACATGTTTATACATTGTTCTCGCATATATGACGCGACACTTGGCGAAAACTTGGAATATCAAGTGTTGTTGTCTTGTGGGCTGGCTGCGAGACTCAGCTTTATTTATTAGTGATATATATGATAAATCTTGTATAAGGCGGGCTTACAATAATTTTATAGTAAAACGGTCAATTTAAGGATAATTTTAATAATTATTATGATAATTTTAAATTTTTTAGGGTAATTTTAATTTGTATTGAGTTTGGTTGTATTTAAATGTGTAATAATTAAGAATATATGACAATAAAAATTAATTTAATATATTATTATTGTTAAGGATAAGATTTATGTAAGGAAAATGATAGTTTAAAATATTTTTAAAGTGATTTTAATAAGCATTGTAATAAATTAATGAAAATGTGGTTTAATCAAGAATTTGTGTTGTATAATATACTAAAACAAAGGACGTTTGACCTACAACTTGACACATTTCGATTATCGCTCCGGGGTTAAAAAAAATTTCTCGCTGAAATTTTCACCCCTAAATACATCATCAACTAAATTTTATTGTGATATTGCAATTCACTATTATATGGACAAAGTATAAGACTATATAATAAATTATTATACTAATAAGATCAATTATTATACTAATAAGATCAATTAGTATTGTTCCAGTAGGTGTGATACTAGTGGTTTGGGGCCGAGAATCAACCGAGTCCAACTGAGACACTTGTACAGGCAACACATGTCACCGCCCTTGAGGGTGGTTTCGAGAAACCGCCCTTCAAAGCTAATGTTAGCTTGTGTTTTAGTGAAAGAAAGTACTTTTTTAGAGAGAAAAACCAATGGAAACTCAAAGTATCTAACCCCTTTATTGTTGTACTTGATGTACTATTTATAGGTGCACGAACTCCGTCCGAGCCGGAGGTCGTAAGAGTTAGTTGTAACGCTGACTTATTGAGTTGTTTTAACTCTGATACGCCATGCTGGGTACTGAGATGCACCTCCCAAGTTGAGCTAGGTGGAGGAGATAGCTCAATAGGAGCTATCCTATATAAGTATAATATATTCATATATTTAATGGACAAATTATAGTATAGTATAATAATATCCATTATTGTACTAATAAGGTCGATCAGTATAATAAATTTATATATTCATATAATTACAATTGGTAGTATAAAAAAATATAGTACAATATAATTTAATAATATCAATTATTATACTAATAAGATCAATTAGTGTGATATATTTATATAATATTTTCTTTTGAGGAAGTATATTCATATAATATAACTACATATGGTAGTATAATAAAATTTAATACATTATAATAATATCAATTATTATACTACTAAGATCATTCTACATCAACATATTATATTTTAAGACAAGTAAATCAATATAGAGTTGAAAAGTGTCACTTTATGATTCACTTATCTAATATATAAAATACTTGTATATATAATAATAAATAAAAAAAAAAAACTAGAGATATATTATTACATACTAATTTTGGTTAGTTTATATTATGTAAATTATATTGATTGCAAAATATATATTTTATTAATTTTCATTGATTTAAAAAAAATTAAAAGTGAGTTTATTTATGTCATCAACCTATGCTCAATGATTTTATTCAGATATATAAATTGTTCTAATATATATATATATATATATATATATATATATATATATATATATATATATATATATTTATATATATATATATATATATATATATACATATACATATACATATATATATATATATAATATATATATATATATATATAATTAATTTCAATACTCCTTTATTCCTATATATATAATTACTAACATGTTAAATGTGCGGCTGGCCACACCGTGTGGCCGTTTATATAAAGACGAAGTAATCCCTATGACACTGACAGAGTAACCCCTATATACTGACAAAGTAACTCCTTATTATACTCATTAAATAACCCTTTGTTATATAATATATGCATTTAGTGGATGCCCATTATACTCTTATGATTATTTAAATTTTTTTAGATATACTAAGTTTATTTTTCTACAAGGAAACCCTAATTGTATCACATGTATTGATGTATATATATATGTACTCCTACATAATTCAATAAGAATATAGATTTATTCTCTCCCCCACTTTCTCCTCTTTTTTCTTAATTTCATAACACGTATTCATATTGTTAATCATGATTGTTCTATACTACAATTTAAATTAGATCGCAATGGAAGGTACGCTTACGGTTTCACTAATTTTGCGTGATTAATTGATAAAACTTTGCTATCTATAATTATCAGCATGCATGAATCGTTTCGGATTCTTTGACTTTACCAGATTAATTGGTTTTGTTTGTGAAAAGATCAAATATATACTATTTGATTATGCAAATTACTTTCGTTGAATGTTAATCTATAATCATGGACACGGGTTGTTTGTATAAATTGCATTAAAATTAAAAGTAAAATTGTTTCATATAATTATATAATCCCATATTGCACAACTTCTACAACTAGTTGTTTATCAAGTAATTAACACATAACTTAGTGGATACTGGTATTAAAGGAAGTCGAGTAGTTGCATCATTATTTATATGTTTTACTTAATACTTACCCATTAATAGTTTCCCAAACTAATACAAATATACATTAGTTTCTATTGTGTTACTGCGCCACTTTGTTATTGAAAACTCACTGTTACGACCAGTTGAATTAGTTTTGCATTAATCACTTTACATCATATTGAAAACTCCCTTGGTATTACTCGAGTACTTTATTATGGTGTTATGGTTTTTATCTAAATTGGCATACTACGTTAGATTGTTAGTATTGAAGCTGGGTTAGGCAAATATATATCTTGGATTACTTTTTGGTTTAAGAATCATACTCTTTGTATTAGTTAATAAACCTTATAGATACGACTATGTAATCATACGTTACTCTTAAGATATATTTACCATATATTCTATAGTTATCATACTTATTGTATATATCTTTAGTCAATGTATACTCACCATAGTACTAGCTGTTAGTTAACCTTTTAGGATAGTCAATATTTATCCCATATGTTCAGGGAATCAGTTAGCATATTTTGTGCCTAACTCCTAACTTGTATTTTTTACATTGGTTTATAATATCTAATTATTTAAGTGTCGTCTAATGTGAAATTTTTGTTAAAGTTTTGATATAATACGATTTCTTCAAGGTATTATATATGTCGATTGATTGATAGCGACTCATAAGTATTTGTGACTGATTTGTGATATTTTTATGCTACCTTGAATAAAATTCTTTGCACTATTTTTGTAGCATACTATCTATTTTATATGTGGTGTCATAATTAAATTTATTGACCACTTGGATGTTTTAATTTGTTGATAGGAGTTGTATAATCACTATGATCTTCTTTTAATGTTGAATATGAATTTGAGTACAACCATTTATTTTGTTAATCAAATAGGAAAGTAGTTGATTAATGGATTATATTGTGATGATAATAATGGCTACTGTATGATTTTCTAGAAAATAGGTAAATATATGTAGTGTACTGCTAGTAACTTGCAATAATCTAGTAATTTATAATATATTGCAGATGTCTTTCCATCATCCTTGGATTAGCTAGATTTTGTTCATGTACATGCACTATAATTACAATTGAATTGAACTTAGTATCATGGTCATATTACTATTTAAGTTGATAGTATTATAAAATAAATTGTCATGATGTTTTATGTGTGATCAAATTCAATAGTATTTGATATTATATGTCTACGTAAAATTGGATTATTAAAATGATGAAGTTATTTGAACATGTAATTATCGTATATATAGACCTAAAGTTACTTAATTTATGAAGGCAAGGGTCAAAGACTCTCAAAAATAATACGAACACATGTATGTGACCTAGAATTGACTAATATATAGTTTTTAAAGTATGTTGGCTAGATTGCCATGTTATGATGTATCTTTCTTTTGGTTGGATATTCTTGATAGCAAACTTTGGGTGAAATCAAATTGGTGAATGATAGCTAACTAGATTCACTAGCTTATTCCCATAAGTGAATGAGAAATTACATGATTGAAAGAAAACTAAGCATGTTTCCATGATGTTTTAATTCATGAAAAAAAAAATCATAAAACTGAAAGCATGAGTGCTTATTATCTATTTGAGCAAGAAAATAGTGTTTATTAGTTCAAGAAATTGAACATAAAATTGTGAGAAAATCTCTTTATAATACATTCATTATGCCCATACTTCTATTAAATTTCAATATCAAGATTAAAATAATTAGGCAAAAGTTACGAGTAAGAGTTTATAAGAATAATCTTATTATGCTTGATACTTGCATTGCTAATATAATTTATGCCTTAAAAGGTGGAAGAGATTTAAAGGTTGTTGGATTCATTTCATGCCCCATATGCAAGGATTAGGGAGAGATTGTATTTATTCCATTATTTTATGTAATCCTTACACATAAATAATAAAATATATTGATGGTCAGTTTGGTACATACATTAACTTAAATATTAACGATTTATTTAATAGAAGTGGCCACATGTTAATTAAATATTTTGAAATGATATCATCCTGACGACGATATAATAAATGCCATTGATCATATACTAGTTAAAATGCTTCAATTAAAATTGATGTCCTAGAAGGACAACATCAATTGGTGATAAACCTATAGCACACCTGAAGCGTGATAGATCAATATGTTCAAAAGATAATTAAGTATCTTCGAAAAGGAAAAGAGACACTATTGACAATGACAAATTTGAGGAAGTGATAAATCCCATTACGTTTCTAGAAGAAATCAATTTTAGTAAAATTCATATGAGTCATGATTATATAAGAAACTCCAAAAGAGTATGAAATTTCCAACAAGATTAAAATGTATCAAGATTATAGTCAAAACTCCAACAGAGTATGAGTAATTATTGGATAAAATATTAGTAGATTGTCTTGTCAATTGTATAAAGAAACACATATTAGTGTTCTAATATCACATCATATATATTCATGGTCATGCATAAAGTAACTTTAATGAAGTGATCACTAGTGTTGGAAAACTAAGCAGAGTTCAAATTCAGATAAGTGATTGGATGTAATAATTAAATTAGGTCGTCCGGGTTTAATAATTACCCGTTAAAGAAACTTGAAGTTTCATTTGATATAAAAAATAATGTGCTGACGTTCTCTCATGTTAGATATATGAAATGAATTGAATGGCAAGACATAACGTTGAGATTGAGCTATACTTGAATTGTGATTTTTAATAGTTTTTGTTAAAAGAAATGCTCAAGAGATAATATATTGGTTATTTTAAACAATTGGTGACCAGAAGTTCACTAGAATAATTTATATGCTGACAAATATTAGGTGACCAAAAGCTCACCAAGTATAGGTTATATGTGGAAATTTTGAGTAACTAGTATCATACTATCAATGTTTCTAGTGATCCTGAAGATCACCGCCTAGTGTAACTACAAAAAAAAAAAAAAAAAAAAAAAAAAAAAAAAAACTTTAATTATGTTTGTATAACAATTCTCTTGATTGGGGCTATTGTATGTTAGCCATAAGAAATAAGAAAAGAAGAGAGACAACTGCACATTACATGTCTCCCCGCTGATAACTTGATATTCATCTCCAAAAGAGAACTAATTATAAAAGATTTATTAATAAATACACATGCGATGTACATTATAAGCTAATAAAAGAGATGAAAATTTTGTTGAATATAACTCTTTTAAGAGGTGAAATTTGTTGAAAAAGTCTCCTATGTGATGAAATTCTTTGCACATGAATTTATATACTAAGTTGGTATAGAATTAGACGCCCCTATAAATGAGATATTTTACCAACTTAGGGGGAGAAGAATTAGCAAAAGTTGGAAAAATAAAATAAAGTAAAATTGACGATCCCTATAATGGTAGTATGAAAGGTTATATGCCAACTTTTGTCTACATATTATCAAGATATGTTGCACATTTATGATTTGATCTGTATTTAGTTATGACTCATGTTGCATAGCGTTGAAGATACATTTTGGTCATAATTATGTGTATACATTGAGATAAAATCTAGCCAAATATACTTGAATCACCTCACTTGAAGTGTAGATCATATGATCGGTTCCAAAATAAAAATATGTCCAATATAAACATATGATATATGACAAGATAGTGCAGTAACACTTTTAAAAGTGTAATAGTATATATAATTACCATAGTGTATGAAATACCCCAAAAGTGGTATAGATATCTGAATTATTATAATAGATGGCCTATTATGTAAGAAATGTTATGATGGTACCAATGAGAAATGTATTCAGATATCATTGTCAAAATAGCATGCAAATTAAAATTGTATCTTGAGGAATTATATGATACTGGTATATGATGGAACCGATAATTAATATGCATATGCAGAAGGAATGAACTTGTGAATAAGGGATCAGAATATATGTCCATTTTGATGTCGACATGAAACTAAGATAATAAATCAAAAGCTTATCGTGGACAAGAAGTCCAACGAAATATGATGCTTATCATGGACTAGTAGTCCAATTAGAAAATGGATTTCTGAAATCCACACTGTCCAGTGTTTGCATTTTTGAGTCTTTAATTTATGTGCATGTTTGAGTTTTAGATTTATCCATTACTTATTGTATGTATAGGATGTAGTTTGATGCAAAACTCATCACATATATTTATTTTGTTTAATATTTTATCATGAATTCTACAACTCATATTGCATGCATTAGTTCTATACAACAACTGTGTTATATGTAAATATTTGTAATATGACGAGTTTATAATTATGATGAAGACTTACAAGAAGAAATTTTTACTCCGATGGGCTTATAATTGTGATGAAAGTTTATAATGTCATGAATCATGCATGAAAGTTCCCGAAGAACTTACATATAAAGTATTCAAACATCTAGCCCTTTAAATTCTATATTCTGAAAAATGACAATGTTGATATTGTTATCAAACTCATGGAGAGTATTGGAGACTAAGTTATTGAGATATCAACCTGAAATTTAACCATGTGGGAGTGAATCGATTTTTGCATTCATTGGAGAACTCTCGTATAAAATGCAAAATGTCTAAAGAAGAATAGTAATGAGATATATTATAGTAAGAATAATCTTCTTATGGTCTAGAAGAACCACGATTAAAGTATATAGTAATTACTTATGTTATATTATTACTAATTCATATAAGCTTAGATAATGATATCAAGATATTACGAGTTGCCATAAATTATTATTAATATTTGATATATATATATATATAAGCAATTAAAAAATAAATGAAATTAATATAGGAATCTTGAATGATAATATTATTCTAAATATATTACTTATCTATATTCATTTATTTTTAAAACACCGAATATAAATATGCAGAAGATATATCAATTGTTATACTTAAGTTAAATATTTTCTAACAAAAATTATGCCTAAATTTATGCATATATAATGATAATTAAAGATTCTATACAATTTTAAAATAAAAGAGAATTAACATAGTTTTCTAATGAAATTTATATGAAGAATATTCTCATTTCTATAACCATGAAATCTTTTTATTTCCTTAATAATGTAATGCTCATATTTTAATTTTAAATAATTTATACTTCGTATAATATGTATATGTTATGAATTTTATGCCATTCATAATTATAAGAATATATGTCCGTCAAAATAAAAAGAATACAATACATACATGATTGTTTAGTTGATAACTTATGTATTTTATTAATATAAATCTTAATAAATATCTTTTATTTATATATTATTTATCAATATCTATACGTATATATTTGTGCTATATATTCAATAAGTTGTTGTATGACTATTATGTGATAGTTTTTGGCGCAATGCTTAGGAAAATATATACTGGTGAATAAGATATAAAGTTATTATTGTTCAATAGTTTTAGTGAATGTTAAATTAGGGGTATAATAGATATTAGGTTGTATAGCTACTGAATAATGAAAAAATAGGTAAAAATAATTTCAATTTTTGCCCGTTCGCTCAAAATAATCCCAATTTTGAATTATTTTTAAATAATTCAAACTTTAAACATGTCATATTAACCGGCAACTGGCTAACAAGGTCAACTTTAAATAATCCCAACCTTAGATTATTTTTAAATAATTCCAATTTTAAACTGGCCATATTATACCATCCATTAACTTTAAATAGGCCATATTAATTGGTAACCGGCTAACAAGGTCAAGCTTGCCAATGTTTGACCAATTAAGTTAATTTCCCTCCCAAACTAATGAAAAACCTCATTAATTACCCAACCACCTCTGTTAACATCAACTTTAACCCCGTGTCTCTTGCTATTACTCCTCTTTGAAGACTAAAGTACAAAGACGCCATTAAACCTTGCAACAAAGCTTCCATTTGAAGTAAAGTTTTGCAATTTGTAAAGGGGAAGTGACTGAGCACACGCAACAACTACTACTACTATAGGTAACCCTAAATCTCATCGATTATGCATGTTTACTTGAGTTCTTAATCGTTGAATCTAAGTTAATTGATGTTAATTGCACTTAAGGATACCTAAAAGCTTTAATTTTTTTTTATTTGTATCAATGTAGTAGATGATCTAAATTGTGTATGTTTTGTGTTTATTTTGGCACTAATAGCTTGTTTGCAATTGTTGGTTGGATTTTGATTAAAATGTGCTTTGTTGTTGCTGTGGCTATTTTGGTAGGGTGAAATGAGTGGTAATTTTCACAAAATTACATTGAAGTTTTGGTGGGGGGGGTGGGGTTAAGATTGTTGCAAATGGTCAGATGGTGTATGACGGAGGGAAAGGGAAGACAAAGCAGGTAGACCCTAATAAACTATGTTACTGGGACCTGATTATGTTAGGAAAGGATTGTGGGGAGAATAAAAAGATTGAGGGTGTTTATTACTTTGTTCTCGGACTTAGTTTAACCAATGGGCTGAGGAAGTAGTTAATGATAGTGATGTTTTGGGGTTAATTGCCATAGCAGAAAAGTTTAGGGGTGTGGAGGTGAGTCTCCAGTTCTTGACCCAATTAAACCTCATACTGAGCCAACACATTTTCAACCTTTAGAAGGAGACTCTAATCCCAACAGTGCAACTTCCAAACTACATAAACTTGTTCCCAAAAGGGCCCCACCCACACAAGTGTGACCTAAGTGAAGTCAATTCCTAGCAAAAAGGCACTAAACACTGAACCAATAACTAAAGATTCCTCATGCCACCTTGATTTATCTCAGCATGTTACTGCCACCTCACACATTAAAGCAAAAACCTTAAGCTCAGTAATGGTAAGTCAACAAACCATATCTGCTCAAAAAGTAATTGAATACCCTGAGAACCCTAGATCTGGAAAACAGTCCTCAAAGGCCATCACAATGCAAAACTTCATCCTAGCCCTATTTGTAAAACAAAACAAAAAAACTTCTTAGCCTCCACACATTGATAATCAGTTGTAAACATATGATTGGTATAATGATAGGCTTGAGTCTCTAGTGAACTTAAATGATCTATTAGAAGGTTACATTGGGTACAATGATGAATCAGACCCAAGTTATGACCTCGAAAAAGACAAGGGAAAAGGATTAGCAGGTTAGAGTAATTTTTTTGGAGATGTGTACACAAATTTAGATACAAAAGAAGAAGAAGAAGAAGAAGAAGAAGAAGAAGAAGAAGAAGAAGAAGAAGAAGAAGAAGAAGAAGAAGAAGAAGAAGAAGAAGAAGAAGAAGAAGAAGAAGAAGAAGAAGAAGAAGAAGAAGAAGAAGAAGAAGAAGAATTAAATGAGAACAATTTCCATGATGTGGCAAATGGTGATGATGTAGATGTTGAGTTAGATCTTTTAGATCTAGAGTTAGTGGAATAGGAAAATGAGGCTATCTTGAATGAGGAGTTACAATTCCAATTTGAGACTAGTGATGATGAATACACTACAGCTACGGAAAGAGTGAAAGTATGGAATAATAAGCTTCTACAGGTAGCTTAACAAGTACAAAGAGAAGCAACTGAGGGAAAATTAAGTGAAAAGGTTATAGATACACCAACTATTGAAGGGGAGCCATCTGGTGCTGGTGGTATCCAGAGTGATTATGAAAGTAGTGAGAAAGAGATACACATTCCTACATATACTGATGATGAGGATCTAGATGGTGGAAGGAAAACAGGGGCAGGTTTACATATTAGCCCAAACATAGACTTCTCCCAATCTAAGTGGAAAGAGCGGATAAGATTTACTAATAGAGAGGATTTTAAGCAAGCAGAGTAACAAGGTGTGTAGTTCTTCAAGGCAGGAATTTAGCCTTTGGCAGTAGCAACAGAAATAAACAACAAAGGTTAGGAGTGAAGTGTATTAAGGGTGCTCATTCTATATTTATCCATCTTAGTAGTCTAGGAGTGCAAGCTATCAAGTGAAAAGGCTTTGTGGTGAACATACTTGACATAGAAATATGAAGAAAAATATACAATTGAAAAGCACCTAGGTTGCTCAACAATATCTAGAGGTTTTCAAAAGCAGGCCACACTGGCCTACAAAAGTGTATAAGGAGAGCTTTAAAAGTCTTAGTGGGAAGGGAATTTGCCTACAAGGTTAAGTATGCTGCACACAGACTGCTACATGGTTCTATGCATGACCATTACTTGAAAGTGGGAGGCTATTTAGAAGCTTTAAAGGCCAACAACAGTGTGTCTCATGTAGAGTTGATAACTGACACATCAAAACAATCTTTCCAACTAGTCTTTCAAAGACTTTTTATTTGGATTGAGGGTTGCAGGAAAGTGTTGTGTGTGGAAGCTTGTTTCTTGAAGACATTTTTGGGTGGACAACTTTTATTTGCTGTTGGTAGAGACTCAAATGATCAGATGTACCCAGTAGCTTGGACAGTAGTAGAGGGAGAGAATAATTCTTCTTGGGAGTGGTTTTTCCAACATCTTCAAATTTGCTTGGAGTTGGATGAAGGTCAAGGCATTGCCATTATATCAGATGAGCACCAGGTACACTAGTTTCAATTAAATCTTAAAAATTTATGATTTTAGTAAGTACATGAATTTGACAATACTTCCATATGTTTATGTGTCTTGTTTTTTATGCTTGAATTACTTTTCAGGCAATCCTTAATGCTGTGAAAATTGTATTGCCTATTTCAGAGAACAACATTGTGCTCGACATATATTTGCTTTGTGGCATAAGATATATAGAGGAGATGAAATGAAGTTTCCATTTTGGAAAATTGCAAAAGCATATAATGTTAGTTGCAGACTACACTAGTGCATTGCAAGAGTTGGCAGAGATAAATGTAGAAGCAGCAGAGGATTTCAAAGCATATAACCCAAGTTGTTTCTATAGGGCTTTTCCTAATCCAAGTATCAAGACTAATGCTATAACCAGTAATATGGCAGAAACGTTTAAGGTTATACAATATCAGCAAGGACAAAGCATTTGTTGTATATGCTGGAAGAGATTACAAAGATTGGTGAAGAAGATACAAGAAATAGAGAACGCTTGTTCAGTCCTATGTCCAAGGATTCAAAGCAAACTTGAAAAGGAAAAGCATAAGGCTGAGAAATTGTGAAGTGATCCCATCAACAAATCACTTATTCAATGTAAACTACTATTTGGACCAGCTTGTTGTTGACTTGGAAGCTAGATCATGCACTTGCTGGAAATGGGATATGCTTGGCATACCTTGCTGCCATGTTGTTGCATGTATTTATTTCCTAAATAAAAAAAGCTGAAGACCATGTGGATAGCTATTATAAGAGAGAATGCTACCAAAAGCATATGCAGGTATGTGTGTTTAAGTTGGTGTAGATTACCTAAGAATAAGTTGTTATACTGACATTCATAGTTTTGGTGCAGGTTCAATCCCACCTTTGGAAGAGATGTAAAACCCTAATAATTCTCCCTTTTCCAAACCACATACTTTAAACAAAATAGAGGAGAACTATTGACGTGTCACCGCCACGTGTTAAAACATTAAGGCTTATCAGAATTTAACAGCGGAAAATCAAAACTTAAATCTTAAAATAATGAATTAAGTAAAACCAATAAGTCAAAGCTTACAAACTAAAACCATATAAGGCCCTTATTTAAATCAACTAATATTCAAAATCCAAAGTATAAACGAAATGATAATCCATAAACAAGTTCAACACAAGAATCGATTACTCTCAATCACACCAATCCCTTGACAATGCGTATGTCAAATCCCTGAACTTCACATCATCAAGCTAACCTGTGGAATATTGCTCCCCAAAAATACAAATGTAATAATTGGATCATCACAGGGTCATTGAAAGGCAAAGGCCATGGCCAAAAGAAAACACACACACAAAAGCACGTAATCACAAAGCTGAGTACATACGATCTACAACGCTTTAAACCTAGCATGCTCAACTAGTTAAGGTAAGTAAACATTTAACATGAATTCGTATTATAAATAATAGTGTTCTGTATTTCTTTTCAAAAGTGTCTTTGTAAAAGGAATGGACTACATCCATTTGCTGAGTCAGGAGCATTGTAAACCATAGAAAGAGTCAGTAGGGTGTGTGAATCCTTTGCTATATAAAGAATTGTAGGCAAATAATGAAGACATGCTTAAAGAGAGTTTCATAGAGTCTAGCTTTCTGAAATCATAGAGAGTCCTCTAGAGAAAATCCTCACCTTAATACATCTCTCTTAAAGTAGAGGAAAAAATTTAGTTCTTGTCATGTCTGTTTAAACTTTGAATTTAAGAGTGTTGTAATATATGAGTGTTGTAATCTTTTCAAATTAAATAAAAGTTTCTTTTAGAAAGGAACGTTATCCTCTTGAACGTCATATCTCAAAAAGTTCCATCATAAACACAATAGATATTGTTTGATTAGAGACTATGGTCTAAGATAGGAAATGAATTAATATGTGATGTGCCTGATCTAAGGAAGACAGGGTTAGGGTTAGCTACCTTGATAAAGCCGAAAGCTCAGAACGCTGAAGGTTCCATTGTCGACAAAGTTCGGGTATTGATCAAAACTCTCTATTTAAACATTTGATATTGCGAAGCATGTGGACTATTAAACATAAATATTAATTTATTTTGATATATGATTAGTAGAGTAGTGATAGGTAGTACTGTTAATAGTCATTAATCTAAAAAGCAAGTTAGCATTAGTTGATATTTATATATAATCATTGGAACTAGTATTATAAAAAAAAGTTCGTTGGTATCGAAAGGAATATCAATAAAGGGTTTGTAGTAGGGGTGGGACTTTTCAAACCGAACCGTGAAACCGCCCGTTACCGAACCGAACCATCACGGACCGAACTGTTTATAAACCGCTAATTTTAAACCAAAAACCGAACTGAACCGTACAATGTCAAACCGAAACCGAATCGAACCGCTTATTATCAACCCGTTACAGACCGTAAACCGATAACAAACCGAACTGCTCAAAACCGAACCGAAAGGGAACCGAACCAAATGGTTTATAAACCCGTTATTGACCCGAACCGTTTATAAACCGAAACCGTTTAAACCGTAGAAAAAACCGTTTAAACCGAACCATTTGTAACCCGTTAACCGTTTAAACCGACCCGTTTATGAACCGAAACCGTTTAAACCGCAGGAAAAACCGTTTAAACCGAACTGTTGTATTCCGCTAACCGTTTAAACCGAACCGCTATAACCCGCTAAACCGTTAAAATCGAACTGTTTTCAAATCGCAACCGGTTTAAACCGATCCGATTACAAACTGCTTAATTCAAATTGAATGATTTACAACCTAAATACAATTAATGTTAATAAATGTAGATCTAATCAAACGGCTTAGGTTAATACAACGGTTTATATCACCTACTCCAACAACATTATTAATGTCATTTTAGATTACTTATTTATTTTAATTAATATCAAATGTAACATACTAGTATTATTATATATATACTTTAATATAACAAAGGTAACAATAAATATAAATTTAAAATAAATAAGTAAATAACTTTAATTATTCCTAAAAAACATTTCATCTACATTTTACATTAAAAATAAATAAGTTTAGGATTTACATTCTACATAATTGAGCTTTAAACGATTCTCACTTCGTTGTCACTTTTACAATTGTACTATATAATGTTTTCGTCACTTTCGTCCATTTAGCCTTTTAAGTTGTTTGAGTTAATAATATAAATACAGCAACAAACTAATCCAACAAACTATCTATATAATGTAGTATGTAAGTTACGTAGTATTACTTATAAATTGTAAGAAACGAAATATTTCAAAATTGAAATTGATTCAATACGACATAGTTAATGTATATCAATATTTTGACATCTCTATATGTATATATATCTGTGAGTCTGTGACTGTATATGTATTAAACTAATAACTAATAAAGTAATTAATGAAATCTAACCGTTGTTTTTCATGGGCATTCAATCTAAACGTTGTATATTTGTACATTAGTACTGCATAATGATTTCATCACCACTTTAGTGATTTCATGATTTCGTCCATTTAGCCTATCAAGCTATTTGAGTTAGTAATCTAAATAAAGTAACAAACTAAATAACTAATCCATTTAATCTTGTGTAACTTATAAATTATAAGAAATGCAAATGTTTGGAAATTGAAATTGATTCAATACGACATTGTTAATGTATATGTATATCATTATATGTGTATCAGTATATGTAACAAATAATAATATATGGTATGAATGTACGATTTGTATCATACTATCATTGCCTCATTGAATCATTGGTAAACATATCTGATTATTAAAACTTAAAAGATTAAAACACTTGTTGATCGATCTAATTGAATACTTGTACTTCCTTAATTATCGATTTATCGTATTCTAAGTATCAACTCATTAAATTAGGGTCATGAAGCGATCTTTAAAACAATCATGACCCAAACCGCTTATAAACCGAATTGACATTGACGAGGTAAAACCGTCCATGAACCGACCCGTTTCAAACCGATTCGATCATGACACAAACCGTTTATAAACCGAACCGGCACGATCCGAACCGTTTATAAACCGAACCGACATTGACCTGGGTAAACCCGCCCCTAAACCAGCCCATTTCAAACCGAACCAGCATGATCCGTACTGTTTATAAAACGAACTGACGTTGACCCGGGTAAACCCGCCCCTAAACCGACCCGTTTCAAACCAAACCGGCATTATCCGAACCGTTTGTAAACCGAACCGACATCGACCCGGGTAAACCCGCCCCCTAAATCGACCCGTTTCAAACCGAACCGGCATGATCCGAACCGTTTATAAACCGACCCTCTTATGACTCAAACCGAATTTAAACCGTAAAGAAATAAACCGAAACCGAACCGACTCGCGACTAATCCAAACCGAACCAAACCGACCCATCAGCTAAATAAAACCGTTTCAACCCGAACCGCTCCAAACCGAAACCGACTCAAACCGAGGTCAAACCGAACCGCCAGACCGAAGTCCCACCCCTAGTTTGTAGTATCAAAAAGAATACCAACAAGGAGTTCGTTAGTATACCAATGACATTGAAAATAATACTAACCTAGAGCTGCTAATATTGACTGTTGCTAGAGTCATTGAAGGCTCGCATTACTAGAGATTGAAAACTCTTTTTCTGTCACTCTCACTCCATCCAACTAAATTCCTTAATACGCGTGCTTAAGGCTAACACGATGATTTCTCCTTTAGCCCATGTGAATTGGACTTCTCCACTAACTCTCTTTCTCCTCACTCTCTCACCCCCGCCCTACAAAATTCCTTAATATGCATGACCAAGTCTAACAAGGAGGAGTATAAATTATGCACATATATCCAACACTTATTCTAAACCCATTTTCTTTCAAAAAATTTACATCTTCAATCTTATTCCTCGAGAACTCCAGCCAGATACTTTCATAAGATTCATTGACAAAGTATATACACGATTGAGGTTAAATAAATACCACTTGAAAGAATACCTCTACTTCTAATCTCAAAGACAATCTGGATATAAAATTTGTTTGATTATTGCTTCCACTTCACGTATTTTATCCTCTGAAAGTCTAAATATAACTCAGTTGTTTATCTAATTACTAACATTTCTTGTTTCTTTTTCATTGTTTTGGACTTATTGCACCGCACTCTTCCAAGAGCACATCATATAAAGAAAGGAATAGTACACAAATCAAAAGTAGCAGAAATAAAAGTTGCAACGGATAAAGGTACCTACAAATTTAGCTTATTCTCACATAGAAACCTCAATTGGGAGCAAAATTAAGGCTCTATATACAGCTACTTGTATACTTGATAAAAAAAAATAATAAGAAACTATTAGAAACCGTTGTAAAATAGAATAAAAATATAAACAAGTCATCCCATAATACCAATATAATTTATTATAAGGTTGTTTACACACCTAAAGGAACTAAGGAAGCATTGGAAACTGAGAAGTATACAAGAGCCACAGACTTAACAGCAAAGGACTCTGCAGTAAGGATTTCTAAGATTTACAGCTTTGCAAACTCAACATATTGAGTGTCACAGAGGATGCTGTTAGAAACTCTAATGTAACCATTCATTCTTGGTATTACAGTATTACTATCTTGTATGCAGACGTAAGACTGCCTCCTTTTACATAAGTTAATAATTACAGCACAAGCTCAGCTAATAAGCAGATTTATTGATAGCTAATCAAATCATTATCTTGCCTGCCAACCCGGTTGAGGGCTCGAGGCCCAAGGGCAACTGCTACCATAGAACTTGCCTTACCCTAGCAAATTGTAAAATCATGTAGAAGTTTGTTACTGTCAAATAACTTATGGTCTTATCAACATACTAAGAGCAACAAATAAAGATAAGAATATTTGCGACCAGCGCGCGGCAAGCAGAAGGATATGCTATATGGTGGGCAGTCAAAGAGAATAGCACCACGTACAGAAACATCATAGTTAAAACTGATTGTGAGGAGGTGATCAAAGTCTTACACGCTCCAGATTCAGCCCCGATGGATTCTCAGAATATTGCTACGGATATTCTTCATATGATCAAGGATTTAGACCTTTTTGTTTGTATCAAGGTGCAAAGGGATATGGTCCAGCCTGCGCATATCATGGCAACTACTGAAAGAAATTCCAATGGACCATACCGAGAGCTCTAATTCTTAATTCTTGTTATAATAACCTTTGTCAAAAAAAAAAAAAAAAAAACAATTAAAGAATGAAAAGAAACATGGAATAAAATTGAAGGGAATGTTCCATAAAAAACAAAACTTTCAAGTTGCTTAATTTGTAGAGTGACAAACAGATTCTTCTCCGGGACAACAGCCACCATCAGCACAACAGCCACCTCCATGTTGCGGAGACAACATCAGAGAGAGAAGCCACATCTTTGAAAGCCTGGTGAAAGGCACCGGCATTTCAGGTTTTCGTTTCTTTAGATTTCTTGATTGGTTTGGTCTGCATTCTTCTTGTTTCCTCATAAACAAAGCAATGAAAAAGCCTTCTTTGTCCTTAACAGGAGCCATCCAAAGCACGTGTTCAGCTGCCATACAAGATAAAGGCATTAATCAAACATAAACCTTGAGGCAATTTATCAAGTTACTTAATGACAAAATCCAATGGGGAAGTGCTTCACAGTAAAACCTCACATATAGACAGATATGTATCATCATGAAGCAAAAATGAATGGGTATTAGAAGCAAATATTACTACTAGCACATGAACTATTCCTACTCCTATACAAAACATCGCCATATAATGATATAGATGGTTCCGCAGCATATGATAGGACATGCTACGATGCTACCCTTCTAGCAATGAGCTACTCCAGCACTGCCACAGTTCTGAGCAGAAAATGAACCAAGTGAACCATCAATTTTACATTGGCAGCATCATTCCAGATTAAGAAATGCCAATAAACAAACAATAAACAAATTTGAGCTTTCACCAAATAGAATCACTATTGCAGTAACTACTATCTAACAAAAAATTTCACCTTTGAGTAGGCTGAATCCTCTGGGTCTATGTTCAGAAAATTCCCATGATGAACTTCCACATCTGTTGTCTAGGTCAAGGATACAAATAACCATAAACGTAAAATTAAAGCGGGCAGTGCAATGAATTATTGGTTTTATCTTTCATTTCACACTTTAGATATTGCACGCATCTCAGAGAGCTAAACAAAAGAACAGCAGCCAACTGTAAGAACAGAGAAAAAAAAGGATACTATTTGCCCCAGCTACGTTGACAGTGTTCTGAAGAAGTTTAACCCGATTTGCATTCAACTCACATGCTACAATCTTTCCCTTGCCTTTCATGAGAGCAGCAAGATGCACAGTTTTGTTCCCTGAAGCAGAACAAGCATCAAGGACCTTCAAAAAAGCAACAAGTTACTACAGAAGAAGAAGAAAAAATAAAGAGGAAGACAAGTGCTAAAACACAAAAAAATTGAGCAAGTGTGCATCCCTCCAACATTTTCATTTATTATTACACCCTGCAACAAAATTTTCCATTTGGAATTTTCAAATACATTTGCTACACGCATTTTAAGTTAAAATATAAACCAAGATAACATGAATTATTGTATAAGTTAAGATTTCACTACTCATAAGCGTTTATCATATCTTTTAAATAATTATTAATTTAAAAAATAACAAATTATAATACAAAAGAAACCTTAAAGAGTATTTCATCTTCCCTTTTCCCACCATTGCCTCTTTCGTTTCACACCACAATTATTAACCCTATTCCCCTCTACTTTCTCTACACACATCTTCATATTCATTTACACAACCATGTGACTATCCCAGCTCCCTCTTACCACCACAAACTGCCACTCAATGTTCTTTCACGGTGATCACTATGCTTTGTCTCTTACCCCACTTAAAACTGCATCTATCTTCCCAATTAGTCAGCTCTGCAGACACTGGTATTGTGGGATTGGTGGGCTACAACATTTATATGAAGGAAAGGAGCAAAAGACGGAAGAATATAAAAGAGAGAGAGATGACAAAAGGAAAGGGATGATGGTGTTGGAAGAGGTGACATTGGCAAAGAGGGTCTTTTCTACAGGGTGAATGATAGAAGTGGTCAATACTTGTGGCGGGTGGCAGTGTGCTTGAAGATGGCAGCTGAGAAGGAAGAGGGGGAGGGGGGGGGGGGGGGGGGGGGGGGGGGGTCCATTTTCTTTTACCCTTTTCTAGACTTCAAAAGTGTTTCCCATCACTGAATTTTAACTCCATTCCTTCCTAGATAATAATCACAAATAAATCAATTCACACTAGAACGTCCACAAAAAAACTTCATGTTATTTTATGTAGATAACTTTCTTACTCAATCCATGTGAAGAGGACCTCTCTACTAAATCTCTTTCTCTGATACTCTCACCCCACCCTACTACATTCCTCAATATGTGTGCCAAAGCCTTACACCAAGATTTCTCTTTCAAGTTTCAACCCATATGAATTGGACTTCTCCAGTGACTCTCTTTCCCTCACACTCTCATCCCACCCTACAAAATTCCTTAATATGCACGCCCAAGTCTAACCAGAAGATTTGTCATGGACAAAGGAAAAGGAGTATAAATTATGCACATATATCAAACACTTATTCTAAACCCATTTTCTTTCAAAAAATTTACAACAGCTTTAACCTTATTCCTCGAGAACTCCACGCCAGATACTTTCATAAGATTCATTGACAAAGGCACAACACAAACTTGAGGTAAAATACATAACACTTGAAAGAGTACCTCTACTTCTAATATCAAAGACAATCTGGATATAAAACTGGTTTGATTATTGCTTCCCCTTAACGTATTTTATCCTCTATAAGTCTAAATATAACTCAGTTGTTTATCTTATTGCTATCATTTCTTGCTTCTTTTTCATTGTTTTGGGCAATTTCCACAAGAGTACATCAGATAAAGAATTAAGGAATAGTACACAAATCAACAGTAGTACACATAAATGTTGCAACGGGTAAAGGTACCCACAAATTTAGCTTATTCTCATCTCTAAAACCTCAATTGGGAGCAATTAAGGCTCTATGTACAGCTACTTGTATGCTTGGTAAAAAAACTTAGAAACTATGATGGAGGAAGAAGATTTTTGTCGATGACTACACGGAATAATCACTTTTGGTTCACGTAGCCGACCCCACTTATGGGATTAAGGCTTTGATTGATTGAAGAAAACACTGTGAATTAGAATAAAAATATAAACATATCATCCCAAAATACCAATAAAATTTATTATGAGTTTGGTTACACACCTCACAGAAACTAAGGAAGCATTGAAAACAGAGAAGTGTACAAGAGCCACAGACTTAAAAACAAGGGTTTCTAAGATTTAAAGCCTTGCAAACTCAACATATTGACACTCTAATGTCACAGAGGATGTTGTTAGAAACTCTAATGTAACCATTCATTCTTGGTATTACAGTATTACTATCTTGTATGCAGACGTAAGACTGCCTCCTTTTCCACAAGTTAATAATTACAGCACCAGCTCAGCTCATAAGCAGAATTATTGATAGCTAATCAAATCATTAACTAACCTGCCAACCTGGTTGAGGCCCAAGGGCAACTGCTACCATAGAACTTGCCTTACCCTAGCAGATTGCAAAATCAAATAGAAGTTTGTTACTGTCAATTTACTAATGGTCTTATCAACATACTAAAAGCAACAAATAGAGATAAGAATGCATACTTGTAGAAAGACACTTCCACTTCTCACTAGTCTGTGATCATGCAAATCAACACCAGGTGGAAGAATCAACAGATCTGGAACTAAGTCATCCTTCTGAACCTAAAAAATGAACAATTTGGAAGCCACTAACATAAACGTAAAACACCAAAATTATCAAGAGCTCGAGGAACAACCACTATTGTGTCTCAAAACTTCAAACCCCTTCTGCCCCCAACCAAAGGAGAGGAAAAAGGATGAAATAATCTAGCAAACTTACTGTGCATTTCTTTCCAAGTTCTTTGATAGCAGAGTCAAGCCAGTCAACATCCAGTTTCAAAGTATTTACAAGGACAGATCGAGGTTTTGGAACATCTGAAAAGAAATTTGGTAAGCCTGATATCCTAAAAGAAACCAATTAGCAGACACTGTAAGAGCAGATGAGTGATTACAATACTAAAACTAAAGACTCCACATGTGATATACTGATGCCACAGAGAATATTTCAAACACAAAGAATTAATATGATGAAGGGTTACATCTATTGATATATGCAACATCTGATAGCCTAAACCATCATTCAGCTATGAAAACTTTAGTTCAAGTCCTAGAATATAGAGAAGAGTCTATCATTATTGTTAATATTTACCTGGGGTCTTGTCTTGGGATAGCAGATCTTCAACTTGTTTAACCTTTTTTTTAGCTAGTATCTTTGCCAAAGTAGACTCAAGGGCAGCTTTTCGTTGAAATAGAAATTTTTCTTCATTGCCCTATGTCGAAATTTCCTGAACATTTACATTCAGTCTATCAACAAAAAGTTCACATGAAAGGGGCAAAACTAAAACACAATGGACTCAGCTTTGTCTGAGATAAGTTCTCTATCTTACTAATTTCTCTCAGTCAGAGTTTCAAAAGAGCATGAGACACAGTGAAGAAATAGGGGTTCTAAAGCCCGGAAATAAGGTAAGATGCAAAAAATTGCAAAGGTGTGCAACTCATAAAGATAGGCCATAAATTCACCAATAATTTTCACACATTTAAATTTTTCAAATAATCAAATACTGTCATACATAAATAATAAATACATAAAAAACACCGTAATACATGTATTTGAGTTTCCATATAAAACTTATAGAGACAAAGATGTTACAAGATTCCAGAGGCAACAAATGTTTAAACCTCAGAACCTGAGGTCTCAGAGGAACTTTTTTAAAAGGCACGGCTTTGAGTAAGGAAGCATGTCGGATTTTAAATACTTAAGCCTATTATGGTCATTAACCACTCTTTGGTTATAAGCATACTTGAACGAACCTGCAGCATCTCACGGAATATACAATCAATAGGTACCCGTAACACTACCAATAGAGCTCCCAGCTGCATTCCCTCCCACATTGAAGCCTGAATCTAGCCATATCAATATAAATTGGCCTTTTTACGCTTTGACCTCCCTTCATCCCTTCTAAGCAAAATGTCAATCTTGGTATGATTCATGTTCAATTTTGGTATAAGAATTTGAATTCCAAGGAAATGAAAGAATGATATGATGATAAAACATGAGGTTGAATATTACCTTGCTGAATAGCAAATCGTAGGTTGTTACATATAATAGCGCCTCCTGTCTCTACAGCAGAAAATATAAGAGCATAATTAATTCACAAATGAACCCTTCCAGATTATTTCCATCAATCCATTGTTATTATAAATTCAAAACCTCACTTTAAGCTCATGTTACACGATCAGTTACACAAGTTGATCGAAAAATATATATATCTAAAGTAACTATTTATCTTCCATTTGGTGTTTAAAACAGCAGAAGTATCCAAGACTTCTTTGATAATAGGAAGATCTGAAAGCAATCAAAGCCAAAATAATGTCATTTAAAAATCTCATTAATCTACATTAAAGCATACAACATGAGATAATCTCACAGCATCAACACAACTGAAAATATGATTTCAATTTCTCCTAATTCCACCAGTATAAAAAATTTATTGCATATAAAATCAGTATCAACACATGCATAACCAATAAAAAAAATAAAAACAAATATTGATATAATTCCCCTGAAAACAAAAAATTCAGGGTATAAACTCTAACATAATATCCAATATGCTATAATGGTTTCATTCATTCACCAATCATGCACCCTAGAGTTACAAGATACAGAGTAATTCATAGCACATGACGAAAAGTAATTTTCCATAGACTTATTTTAGCATCTTGCCTATAAGGTAGCATGCTAAGTTAACCAACTATGTGCATGAATCGAAACTGGCGCCAACAAAGACGGCAATGTCTATTAAATCGCCATTAATCAAGAAACTCATACTTAGCTACACAATGGCATGCTAACTAATGAAAACTACAGCACATCGGCATTTAAGCTTGGTGGGTTGGTGGCAGACCATAAGGGGTCAGCAAAAGTTTTTTTTCCACACTGTCATGTGCGTGTTTCACTTTTGTCCGTAGACCCGAGATCTGTAAATCAATACCGTAGTAACAAATTCAACACAACAAACGCTGGTCATCTTAGGCTTGCTAAGTTAGATGTAGTGTGCCACTTTCTGTATTAACAGCAGTAGTATATAAAGAGTGTACTTTGGTTTCACATCTAATTTTCAGTCACAAATATTATAGTGATGTCTGGGCTGAAATAGAAAAATATAGACAGTGAGGCAAACCCATTGAACTATGTAAATCAGAAACTATAGCTGAATCTGGCAGTCTGAAATCATATAATCCAATTGAATGAAGGCGAATATTCAGATACACTCTTTGAATGTAGCAGAACAAGTACCACAACTGAAACTATATTGACAGAACAATTGCATGTTGTCAACAATGTATACCCGTACGATTCTTTCTACAGCTAGGCTAATTCCCTAACATATACGCAATTATCCCAGGACGAGAAGTCTATCATGCCCTTACTTGATTTCCTTCCTTAACCAAAAGTTTAATGTAGTTTGGTTCATAAAAGACTTTTTGTTAAATATGTCTATTGTTACTCCATAATTGCCTAACTTGTTAGACAAACAAGGCGTTAACAGTCACTTGGAGGAATATAACGCCAGGGTTGCGAGTGAGTGGGTTCAGAGAGTCAGCTTAAACTTCATTAATGGGGTGAGAAAGGCTCCAAATAAATTTCCAAGTCCATGGTTTTCTAAGCACTTGTGAGGAGATTCTCATTATTTCCTTTGACTTTGAAAACTGAGAATTACAGTTCTTGATCAAACCAATAGCAAGCAACCACTGAGATCCTAATTGTTTAGTCTCCTAGAAGACCATACATCTAGATTATCAGATACCATACACAATCCTGCAATATGAGATTCGTCTAATCTGAACCTGGAATTCTGGAAACCATGCCTTCTTCCTCTGTCACCTTCCAATGTTAGAGTCACAGGTTCGATTAGTCTCTTCACTTGAATTAGACACAGCATTGGGCCACCAACTGGTGCATAGTTTCGGAGTGGATCTCTGAGCTGCATCACCATAACTATTGTAAGATTATCTCCAAAAATCCCGCAATTTCTTGATCCATTCTCTGTGTTATCTTCTCCAGACGATTTGTTGTGATAATAACTAGATTTGGCATGATAAGCTCTTAGCACATTCATTGTACTCTTTATCATCCTGATTTTCACCACCTGATATTCCAGCATCCAGTCTTAACCACTCAGCTATTGAAATAGAAAGATCCAACAACCAATTAACATATCAGAAGAGCCGTCAAAGTAGTAAATCCTGGGTTGATATCTGACCTCTTACAGATTTTACCCTGATACTGGAAGGTGCATCGTGATCAGGCATGCCTGATTGTATTTTCAGCCCTTAGATCATGAGGGCTTCTGTATTGTCGAGTGCAAACAAGGCCAGATCTCTAGCGGCCACATATTCTGACCCAATATCACTATGACATGTCTTGCTTTGCTGATTATAGATGCCTTCCAAAAAGTAGTGCTGCCTTCATGCTTGGTCTTCTTTCACTTTTATTGCTAAGCCTATCTCGATGTTGCTACTGCTTTGCTTGAGGTGGTTGTGACTGATGATCTATCACACACTACCAGTCGGCCTTGAACCAAAGTAATCACAACCCTGAACATATGGATGCCCCTCAACTCAATCTTGGCATTAGATTTATGCTGAAAAGAGGCAGACCTACAGCAGCTTTTGGAAACAAGTTAGCATAATTAAAAATAAATTCTGAAATCAACCTAGAAATGAAAAAATTAACAGTTTAAAAAAAGAGTGTACCTTTCATAGGATATATGTACAATTGCAAGGAAATGTTACTTAACTTTCCGCCTCCGTTTCATGCATCTGCTTCAAAATCTTTGTTTTATTCTCTTTGACAAATTTATTATCTGCCTTAAAATTATTTTCACTTTCTGACGGGTTCAATTTACCCTTTCGCCTTGCATCACGTGACCCTCTTTGCACAATCTCAAGCAAAATTTCTATGGATTCTAATCCAACTAATATTTTGCCATCATCCGAAATCACTGGCAAAGATCTCACATCATCCAAAATCACAGAAGATTGAGGACATTTGATAATACCAAGGAGTTCCTTAACCTTAATAGGATCGGAAACATCATCAAGGACTTCCCACTTTTTGGGATTCCATCCATATCCAAGGTCAAACATTATCCATATGCGACTCAGTTTTTCCCAATCCTTTATGAGCCAATGTTGAAGGTCATTCAGTTTATAAGACTTTTCCACATTTTGTAATACCTTATACATTACTTTCAGAATCTCATTAAACCTAATACTCTCAGAAATCACAACACAGAGTAGTTTGTAATACTTTTCTGTATGCTCCATCTCATTTTTAGCTCCATTGAATATTCTAATGATACATTCATGAACCAAACTAGCACTAAACTCAACAGGAACTGGATCATAGTTACTTTCAAAATACAGCATTTTTGCACTCGTAAATCGAAAACCAAATGTCTCAAAATCCCTTACTTTCCACCAATTTCCCCCAACCCCTACAGCCAACATATAAATTGAAGGTTTGTGTACCAAAATATCAATTAAAAAGTTCTCTCCTAAACATAGGGTTACTATGAGAAAACACCCTTCTTTATAATCAATTGATTCTCCACATTTCAATTGGGGCATATCTTTCTTTACATTACACTTTTGACCCATATAACCGATACAAAACCTAGAAGACATAATCATCTCAATCAATTCCCAAGGAGCATTAGAATGCTCAAGATCTAAAAAGAACTTATCTTTATCGGAAACTTGATTTGGATGAAAATCCTCTTTCTCTACAACTTTTCCTTGAACACTTTTACTTGTTTCTCCTCTATCTTTTTTCCGTCCCATTTGTTCAAATTCACTCTGTTACACAAAACGGGAAAAATGATAAAAGAGAAAATAAAATTAGTTCTAGCAAGTATCTTGACTCTCAAATAGACGACTGCCTGCCAAAAAGAAACCATGTTGTGACAGTGACAAGCAAAATTAAAATACAATCCGAAGACATGTTCCTTTAGTAATTTATTTTCTTACATATAAATCCTAACATCATAAATGGTACTATTGGAATTAAAATCGTGTATTCTTATTCAACAGTTTTTTAGTTTAGTTCGTGCACAGTTTAAAGGCTAGAGAAAACTCGACAAAATAAGCAACAGTCAGTTTAAGTAGATAAAACAAATCAAAATTAGGTTCAAAAGCTTCATGGAGTGAATTACTAGAACTCAAGTTCAAGATATTTTCCCTGATAACAGAAGGTGCTGGCATTAACTTGAGGCACAACACAAACTGAAATACATTCCAAAACAATGTAAAATTCACCAATGCAGAAATATCACACAAGCAATCATAAGAACTATAACTCACAATTAATAAAGAAGTTTAGCGTCACCACATAAAATGTAGTGCAAGTAATTCGACAGGCCCAAAGCCAAATCTTCTTTAGTACATAAATATACATAGAGATGGGGTAGCAGGCAAATTAGCATTTTAGTGATATCCTATTCTATGTCATTACTTCTGTCCTGATATATTTGGTACTACCACAACATCCGCAATTACAAAATAACATTAGTGATTGATTTTAAGCTGGTGAAATGTTTAGGTGTGGTGGAGTTAAAGGGGGACATGATCATTCCAGACCCCCTACTGGGACTTAGGTTAGGGTAAAATCAGGTCAATAAAACTAAACACAAGGAGCACCTACATGGATTTAGATTTCATTAGCTTCTGATCAAGTATGTATCCATGACAAAACAGAATTAACTTAGAAACTATGTATCCTAGTTGCATTGCATTGTAAATAACTTCTATCTTCTTCCATGACATTTGCCAGAAATGAGAAACACTAACGAGTTTCCTTCCTTCCTCGGTTTATTAGATATTTAAATTATATATATCTTGCGAAAACTAAAAGGCATGTTCACATGAACTTGATATGAACCATGGTGAAAAAAACCCAAATTAAAAAAGAGGCCATTACATTGACAAAAAAACTCAGCAAAAACGAAAAAAACAGAAGAAAGAATGAAAACAAACCTGAATTAGGCCCAATTTACAAATATTTTAGGATTAGGAGATTTATGGAGCTTAAAGTCGTATATTGGGCTTGAATTTGTGAATTATACAACACAAAAAACAGAGAAAAAAACAATATACCTAAGAAAAACTAACCTCAACATCTACCATAGCCCATAGGTCCATAGCCATGGAGGTGAGAGTGAGTTGTGGGCAGTGGAAGGGAAATTAGTGTTGGTGTGGCTGGGTAGTTCTGTAGTTGTTTAAGGTTTTGGGGTATGTGGGGACAAAGTTGTCTTTTCAACTTATTTACTTCAAATTTGTTTTTTGAAATATACTTACTTCAATCTATTAGACCACTGAGCTGCCTGGTTTTATTCAACAAGAGGGGACATGGAATTGTTTTATCAGTTCCTGTGCATACCAGTTGCCAGTGAGAATGCTCTTACTTGTTATGACAGAGAAGGCTATAACAAAATATTGGAAAATGCTAAGCCTCATGATCATAGAAATTTACATAGGTTAACAAAATTCTTTCAAATTGATCATATGCTCTGAATTCACTGACAATGTTCATATAAAATCAGATATATTAACAAATTTAAACATCAAAATCACCAAAATTATCATGCTTAATCCACATCACAATACATCATGCTTCACAATGTCACAAAATACAAACCTAATCGAATGGCAAAATTATCGAATACTGTGCCTCAGGAACATGATTTGAAGGACTGAAATGTGTACTTACAGAGATTAGTGAGTCCATTAAAAAATTTATAATTATATCAACCTATATAACCTAAACCCTTCGCAACATCTACATTCCACATAAATGACATACATAATAAACCTAGATGATGACAGAGATTTCTCTCAAAAACAGTCACAAGAACATCGAATACTCTGCCTCAGGAACATGTTTTAAAGGACTGAAATGTGTACTTACAGAGATAAGTGAGTCCATTAAAAATTTTATAATTATATCAACCTATATAACCTAAACCCTTCGCAACATCTACATTCCACATAAATGACATACATAATAAACCTAGATGATGACAGAGATTTCTAACAGTCACAGGAACATCGAATACTCTGCCTCAGGAACATGATTTAAAGGACTGAAATGTGTACTTACAGAGATTAGTGAGACCATTAAAAAATTTATAATTATGTCAACCTATATAACCTAAACCCTTCACAACATCTACATTCCACATAAATGACATACATAATAAACCTAGATGATGAAGAGATTTCTCTTAAAAACAGTCACATTAATCAATTATACAGAAATAATTCCTCTTAATCAATCTTATTAAAAACAATCACAATTTGAGCCAAAAATGCGCAACAAAAAAGCAAATGCTGACAATCAAACATTAACAAAACGAAAACATGAATCAAAATTGAAGAACAGATTAAGAGAGAGAAACTGATGATACCTGAAAAGCTGAGAACTCTGAGTGCGCAGCAATGGAGGAGAGAGAAAGGTTTCTGGAAATTGTTTTGGGGGTTAAGTCAGAGAAGGGTTGGGGGGGGGGGGGCTGACCCTTAAACCATTATTATTGGGTTTTTATTTTGATTCTTAAATTCTTGGGCTCTAATTAAAACCCTATCAAAGTCCTATAAAATAAGACCCTTTAGTATTAGGCCCTACCCAATAACCAGGCCTACTCTCAACAACTAAATTAACATTAGAAGCAAACTTAAGTAAGAAAAAACTACACAAAACAACGCAACCTCACCATCTTCAGGGACCTATAACAGTTGGGTAAGTAAAAAATTACCCCGATTGTGAATACTAATTTAAAAAGCACCTAAATCTTGCATAGTAAAACCAACCATTTTGCATAGTAAAATCTATATCTGTAACTAAAGCAATAACCATTAATGTATATTTTCCCTCCCAAAATCCCTACTTATTTTACCCCATCAAACTTCCTGTCATGAAAATTTAACACAAATTACACGAGATTCTATAAATACAGAGAACATCTCAATCAGTTTCATAACTTTATGATGCATAAACAACCAAAAGAGGATATGACATACCATTAGGATTTATGAGTTCATTAGCCCCGATACTTCAAACTCCTTACTTAATTTCCCAACCAGGTCTTCAATTTGAACTTTTCTAGATTCAGCGATCCCAGATAATTGACCGGCTTCTTCTGCATAAACCTTTTACTTGGCCTTCAAGGGAAGCAAGTTTCTCCTTCAATTCTGTAACTTCAATCTGTCAGAGATAATTTTTCAACCATCTCTCTAATTTCAACTTCATTTGATTCAACAATTCCCTCTGCTTCATGAGCCTTCTCTTCATACTTTTTCACTTGGCCTTCAAGAGCTACAAGTATTTCACTGAATTTCGCCTTCTTTATCAGCTAATTTAGCAACAGACCCGGTTATCACAGATGCTTCACAAGCCTCCTCCTCATATGCTTTCACTTGGTTTTCAAGGGCACTCAACCGTGCACCCAACTCCTCGACTTCCTTCTCTTTCCCAGCTAGTCTACCACTTGTTTCCTTCAACTGTTCTTCAGCCTGCAAATGATGAGCTTCAGCAGCAGAGTGCTGCTCAAAAGATCTCGAGTGTTGCTCAGTTAATTCAGTGATGGTATTCATGTGACAGGCAAGTTGAAGAGAAGTGGCTTCTTTTTCTGCATCAGCCGAATTAAGCAATTTCAGAAGCTCATCAACCTTGTTCTTCATCTGCGAGTTTGTTTCCACCAAAAGTTCCTTCTCTGAAAGAGATTGTGCCACTTTACCCTCAGCTTCCTCAATCATCTTTTTAAGCTCTTCATTAGACCTTTCTAAGGAATCTACCTTAGCAACACTCAGATGCAATTCTTCTGTTAGAGATGCAGACTTCAGTGCTTCTTCACCGACCTGTTCTTCATAACTTTGTACCTTATCTTCAAGAATCTTAAGTTTCTCAGACAATGAGTTAGCCTCAGACTCCTTTTTCGCTGAAATTTGCCATTGTCTCCTGCATTTTTACCTCAAAGTCCCTAGTAGAAGACTCGTGTAAAGATTCAAAATGCATTTTACTCGCAGTTGCTTCCTCTATCGCTCTCACTTGCTCCTCTAATTGATCCTCGGCAGCTTGCAGCTTTTCCATAATTTCACACACCCTTAGTCCAGAGCCCTTTAGATCATTTTCAATGCTTTCTAGTTTCTCCTGTGTAAGAGACAATACACCATGCAATGATTCAAGCAAATTTTCAGCTTCCCGAAGCTTTTTAGTGGAATTTTCCAATGCTTCTTCTAAACTTCTTTTTTCTACTTTCATTACATTCAAAGATTCCATCAGCCCCACTTCCTTTTCACTTGCTGTTGGAAGTGCACTCTCAAGGTTCAACATTAAAGATCGGAACTTCTCGATTTCTCCAGTGAGTTCAGATACCGTGCCTGAATATTTTTTTGATTCAGCTTCAGCATCCCCACATTTTTACTCCAGTGAGCTTATATTCACTTCAAGCTCTTCAATTTTCTGCTTCTTTTCTTCCAGCAGTGATTCAAGGTCACCCATATTTTTCTCAGCAACCTCGATATGGAGTGAGAAGATTTTACTACATTTTCTAATTCTGCTGCACGAGAAGGTAATTCTTGCTCCAACTCCTCTATTTTCTTCTTTGAGTTTTTGGACTCAAGATTAAGACTTTCAAATGATTCTTTAACGCCAGAAAAATCCTTTTGATTAGTTTCATGATATTCCAAAGCATCTTGCAAAGACTTCGGCTTTTCTTTGAAGTTATTTTCAGTCTCTACCATCTCCTGCTACAACTTCTTGTGATTCAGTTCAAGAGTTTCATACTTCTTCCCACTTTCTTGCAGCTTTACTTCAGTCGATAAGGCCTCATTTTTCAAATTTGCATTCTGTGACTCAGAATCCTTTAATGCAGCAGCCACTCTTTTCAATTCAGTCTCAAGCTCGTTTACCTTCTCCTGTGCTTCAAGGACTTCTCTGCTAGATTCACTAACAGATGATTTGCTTTCTTCCACATTTACTTCAACATCCTGAGAGCTATCTTTCGTTTCCACAGTTTCTCTCTCGACCTTAATGAACTCTCCATCATCCAAAGAGCTTTCTTTTTCTTCTTTATTCCCATTTTCCTGTTGCCAAACAAATTCAAGTTTTAGCTATATTAAATAAAAAATTAAAAAAATGATATTGCAGATACTTATAAGCTATATTTAACACAAATCTACCTCAATTGGCTCCGTAAAACTAGCAAGCTTATCCTTGACTTCCACCACTGGCACCTCTATAGTTGTTTGAGTTTCATCTTCCATTAATAATCACAATACTTGACCTCAAGTCATTATTTCTGTCTTTTAACATGAAGTCACAAACAAGCATAAATAACTGCAATCAAATGGTGAATCAAGTGATGGCAAAAGTTGAGAACTTCAGAGAGATGGCATAACTGAAATCAAATGATGAAGCAAATGTTTGATGTGAAGCTACTCTTTACATGCATCATCAGGGGAAGACAGAATACAAAAGAGTCAAGGCAGCAAAGAGATGAGATCAAGATACAAGATCAACAGTAAGAATGAGTTCAACACATAAGGCAGCTCTTAAACAGCCAGACTAAGGAATCCATTTCAAAGAAAAATTGAGTCAAGAAATGTCTGAAGCAGAACGCCAGTAACTTTAATCCTCATAGCTAAATAAAAATTCATCAAAAATAACAAAAATTAATTAGAAAGCATCTCATACCATAAGTAATCCATACAGGTTTACCATCTCATTATTGTTCCCCATCAAGTTAGTCTGGCGCTGCTACATTCTTCCAGTGTTCCACTTCTGTCTCTATTTCCATTCCAGCCATAATGTTCATAGACCTGAACATTTTTCTGTTCATCAGAAACTACAAGGCTGAGTGTACTTCCATTGATCAGGAACTCGGTTGGAAAACAATCAAATGACCCAAAATCCTTTGCTAGCAAGCCAAGTTGAGAACCTTGTTCCTTCTAGTTGAGAAAATATATGCTTTCATGAATATCCCTGAAGAGAATAAAAAAAATTACCTGCAACAGTCAAGAAAAATATTGAAGAATCATTCTTTATATAAACATCAGTTCTCTATTTCAGAAGGTATTGAAAAGCAATTAAAGATGAAAAAAAAAAATATTATGATTCATAATACTCAAAAAAAAGATACAGAATCCTTCGAATCTAATATCTACTATCTAAATTTTGTGAAATATCAAATCACATAGAAAAAAATATGCACAAAAAACACAAAGTAGACAAGAAAATTACCCCGCCAACATAAATAATCAAGAAATATATTGAAGAGACATTCTTTATATACACCTAAGTTCTCTATTTTAGAAGGTATTGAAAAATAATTTAAGATGTAAAAAAATTATGATTCATAATACCAAAAAAAAAAAAAAAAAAAAAAAAAAAAAAAAATGTAAATTATATAGAAAAAGATAAAAGTGTAGTTCGTATCTAAAATCTACTATCTAAATTTGTAAAATATCAAATCACATAGAAAAATATGCACAAGAAAATTACTCTTGCCAAAATCTAGCAATGAACCATGGAACTAACATTTCTACCACCAAAATTGATTTTATAACTTCATAATTGGAAAAAAACCAGAACTTGCAAAGTACACCATAAACTCGAAATTCATCCTCAAGCTCGCATTTGGCACTTACCACGCTTCCCCCTTGCTGCCCCGACTCTCAACCGAGCAACTGCGCAGCAGCCAATCAGCCGCCCAAACTCCAACTTCCCTCGCACAACCAAAATCGCAACAATCAGCTAGCTACACACAATTCTCCTCTTACTTGTTATGCTGCACTCCAACCATAACACTGACACGACAAGCACCAGAATCTAAAGTGAATGGTGGCTTAACATATGTAGAGGTAAGCCTGCAAATAGAAAAGAAGATAAAATAAAGTAGTAACTTAGTAAGGCTCAAAGAAAATGGTAGTCAATGCATGGAAGTATTAGAAGTGTATGTGAATTGCTATCTACTCATCTGTAACTCATAAGCATAAACTATCAATCAGGTGCATTATCATATAGCTTAATATGAAACCATTTGGGAAGAAGAGAGAGATGACCCAATTTCAAAAACCAAATATTCAAGTCAAGTAAAATAGATATATTCATCAAACTTCATGAAAAGCTCTTAAACAGAGTTTATGTTCATAAATATACCCATTCAAAACCATTAAATCGATGAGCTCCAATGGAAACTGAGAACTGAGCCTCAAATGAGTCATAACTAATCCTAGGATCATTTTCTAATGTGTTAGTTTACATTAAACAAGAATTATGGAAAATTTTCACAAAATGGTTGAGTCGGACACTTGGACACGTAACCGTGTCGGCCATGGGTACCCGAGTCCGAGAATCATAGGCAATATGTGAACATTATCTTCAACAAATAACCAATTATTCACAGCAATATAAAAACAATTTACCAACACAATTTTCATCAGAATTTAAATTATAATTACATAAATTGAACTGAAAACAATCTATGAATCGTGACACTATTCACAGCAATAAACCAGCACTCCAGCAGCGCTCTTGATCAAAAGACAGGAACAAACATTGCTGGAAGAAGAATAAAATTACGAGCATATAATAAACCAACAAAAAAAAAGGGGGGAGATTACCAGTAGGTCGATTCTTCCTGCACATGTATTTGCTCGATCTCCCTACTCATTCAAACAAATTAATAAGGTTGAAAGTATATTGTAGTCAAGAAAGCAGTAACAAAACAAAGTTCTGATTGATCCATATGCTTTTCAAAAGCCATACGATGAAATTTTTAGCATTGAGAACTGAGAAGTATACACCAGGAAGGACATAATTGTACCTAATTTGATATCACTCTATTTGCTGGTGGCTTGATAAAGCCATTTTCAGGTGAATTGACAAGATCTTGAACACATTTCAGAAACTTGAGTCATGACAGATTTACCACCATTCTCAACATGCCAAAAAATCATAATGATGAAATTTATGCAGCAAAACAGGGACAAATGGCTTACATGTTATAATGTAAGAATTAAGCACCACCAAAAGAATTTTCAGTTAAGCCAAGGATGACAGAAGATGAGCAGAAGAGCAGAGCAAAGAATGAGCACAACTGAAAACAACTACTCATAATTAAACAATGTTTATCTACTCATTCTTTCTAAATTTTATCCAAATTCTAGTTGAGAAGGAAATTAAAGTTCACTTCTACAGAAAAAACTCCAGAAATATATCATCAAAGAAAAAAAATATATTCCAGAACAAACTACAAAATTTTCTTCTACAGATCAGTTACGATTAATCAAAGTTCATTTAGAATCATTAGATAGAAGAACGTAGAGAACAAATATATTGTAAGAGTAAAATTAACTTTTAGTGATTAGGCATCCAGGACCATAGATACCAGTTGGGTGGAACAAAAGGCAAGGCAAGGCAAGGCAGAGAATCTCCGATCATTCAACATGCAGAGAATCTCCGATCATCCAGCATGCATACCGGCGATGGTTGTTGGTTGGTCACCGTCAAAGGAGAGAGAAAGAGAGAACAAAATCGCCGGCGGAGGTCTATGGGAGGGCCTTGAAACTCCGTCATCGCCGGCGCTTTCGTCGGTGACCGGAGTTTGTGTTTGGTGGGTATTTACAAGGAGAGAGAGAAGGCAGAGCTTTGAGAGATTCCTCATACCCATCTGTTACAGCAAATCCCATCCCAACAAAAATCTTTTCACTTCTAGATCTGAAATTTGGAACTCAACTCAAAGTCTCAAAGTCAAAAGGAAAAAAAAACCCTAAGTACACTTTATCTGTCCGTTTATAGCAAAATCTAGGGTTCTGCAAATTTTGTTTTTTCACTTATTTTTCTTTTTATATTTTATTACTACTATGCTGTACTACACTACTACGTATATTATTATCTGTCAAATCTCCATTGGACTGTATTTTATACCATACTACATATATTATACAATACTTTGTATATCTATATGACATATGAAGTATGTATGAGTACCTAACACGCTAACCCATGCCAGGCGGACCCGTGAGAGGTTTAGGGACCTTTAAATAATATATATTCTAGAATAAGAAAATTAAAAAATTAAAAAAAAAGAAAATTAAAAAAAAGAAACGTACGAGTTAAGTACAAATACAATCTCTAATCTCTAAAGTCTAAACCATTGCATTTGTAGCATTTTAATCCCTCACCTTTTAAATGAGGCAAATTGGTCCATACCACCCGGGAAAGCAATTTCCAGCCAATAACTGTTGATGTGGCAATGGGTTTAGGGACCTTTAAATAATATATATTCTAGAAATAGTTTAAGGACTTGTCCGATTTAATTGAATAAGCTAAGATTGCGTGTGTGTGCGCAATTTGAGAAACTTATTAGGCTCATTCCTTCTTTATTCTAATAGAATACAATAAATATTAGTGATGCAAATTTTAAAATTGTTGATAATAAATATAAATATTAGTAAAAAAATTATAAAATAAAAATTGTTTTAAAAAATAAAAACATCTGATGAAGTCATAGAGTATTTTCTTTAATTGAATAATTAAAAAAAAAAACGGTTGATAAGTACTTGTATAATTGTATTTTATCCTAAAAGTTAGATTCGGATGGTACTTTTTATTCAATTTAGGATGGTTGTTCTTAAAAATAAAAAAATAAAAACAAAAAAAGGTGAGAAGGAGTAATCTGGCAAATTGACATTTATCACCCAAAATCTCTCTTCACTTTATATATTAGATAAATAGAATAGTTTAGGGTAAGTTGGCAAATATAATGATGTTGAAAATAATTTAGGGATCGGGTTGACACGCGGCGCAATCAAATTGAATCAATAGCTACATTAATAAAATTTGTCATTTTACATTGCATTTCCCCAAGTTGATTGTTCATTTGGTGTAGAGGTGATCAAAAATCGGGTCGGACCGAGCCTTAACGTAATTTCTCGTGTCCAAACCCACAAAAAAGCAGCGGGCTTATCAGGCCAAAGCGAGCTTTTTGGGCTTTTTTCGGGCTAGGTTCGGGTTTTTAACTAAAAATGTATTTTTAATTTTTTTATACTTGTCCAAAGCCGCCCTATTTTCGGGCCGGATCCGACCGGGCTAGCGAGCCGGATTAATGTTGATCACCTCTAATTTGGCGGGATAAAAATCATCAGAAGCTTCTTTATATACTCATACTCCAAAAGACTCCCACAAGTTACTTTACATCTCAACTCAAACTCAAACTCAAAAACACGAGCTCCATTGTTATGTCTGGGTGGGAATTTGGAGAAGCATATAAGTCAAAGAAGAGGAAAATCACGCGATTATATTAACATCATTTCAAGGTATATTCACACTCATTTTCTATTTTTTCATTTTTAATACTTTGTTTTTATTCTATTGTCTTTCCTAATTTTCAAGACTAGACAATATTGCATTTTTTTCATTGCATAAATGTTTTTTAAGTCAACCAATCAATAATCAATATAGTTAAATTTCTCTATTTTTGTCAAGTATATAAATCACAGATTTTTTTTAGGAAAAATTCATGGGAATAATCCCACCTTTGGGCCGTTCGTTTTTAATAATCCCACCTTTGGATTATTTTTAAATAATCCCACCTTTACCCCCCCATTCTTTTTTAATGGTCCCAACCGGTCATGTAACCTGTTATAACAGGTTACATGACACGTGACGGCCTGTGAATGGGGAAAAAAATAATTAAAAAGTTAGATTTTTTAAAAGAAAAAAATAAAAAAAAAATAACCACCCAGCCCCCAACCACAGCACCGACACCGGCGTCGGTGCGCGACGATCCCCTCCCTGATCTGAGGAGATTTCAACTAAGGTGGGGGTATGGGTGAAGGTGGTTGAGGTCGCAATTCAGGTAGGGTGATGGGGTGGTGGTTTCGGTTCAATTGGTAAAGGCAATAGTAGTTTGGTAGGTGGTCTCGGGTTGGGGTATGGGTGAAGGTGGCTGAGGTGGTGGACTGGTGGTGAACTAGAAACCCAACCCTAACCCTAAACGCCTTCTCCGTCCCAATCCCGGCCCCCCCTTCCCCCGTTCCAATTCCGGCAACTCTCCCCTTCCCCCGACCCTATTCTAGCCTCCCTCCCCTTTCCCCTGCTCGAGTTTTGCCACCCACACATTCCCCCGCCACGATTTTAGCCTCCCTCACTTTCCCTTGCCTCAATTTAGGCAGGCCAGACCACCCAAAATAGCGACGATGACAACGTGAGCTTCAATCTCATGGTTGGGCCTGGTGAAGGAGGTGGTTGGGGCTAGTGGACGACAACAACGCGATGGCTGGGACTTGTGGAGGAGGTGGCTGGCTAATAGTCGTTTTTTTTGTTTTTTTTTTTATTTTTGTTTTTTAATATAAAATTTTAGACTAATTGTTATAGTGACACGTGTATTTTAAACCAAAAAAAAAAAATTATCTCTTCAACCGGTTACTAGTCACCCGTGACCATTAAAAAAGAATGGGGGGTAAAGGTGGGATTATTAAAAATAATCCAAAGGTGGGATTATTAAAAACGAACAGCCCAAATGTGGGATTATTCCCATGAATTTTTCCTTTTTTTTATTGCCTGAGCTGAATTGTTTTAAGTTTTTCTAAAATAAAATTAAGTGAATGAGGGTGTTTTGGATAGTCTATAATTTGAACACCAACTTTTTACTCAGGATATTTTGACTTTTGCTACCACTAAAATGCACAATTTTGAATTTTACTACCCATCTAAATTTTTATTTGATTTTACTACCACCCAAAATCAAAAAATTTAAATTTTACTACGGAAGATGCTCCAAAGTAAGTTTAATTACGAAACTAATTACGAAAGTAGACGTGTGGCAAAAGTATTTACCAAACTAAGCTTGTGGGGTAAAACGATGTCTCGGACAGCGTTTTATATATTGGTTTTTTTTTATATACATAATTTCAGAATTCCTTTTAGAAATTAAAATTTCCAATTTCCAAAAAAAAAAAAATAGTACATAAAACGCTGTCCCAGGCAGCGTTTTATGTACTAAATGAAATTTGGGAAAAAAAATTGTAAGTATGTAAAACGCTGACCCATAAGCGTGCGGTATGCAACTTTATAGGAAAACGAAAGTTGTAAATGATCATAGAATAAAAAATACGAATGCCCTCAATTAGTGTGAGTACTCGTTTTCACACGGAAAATCGAGATCTACGAGAATACGCGGTCCACGTCGTCCAATTCTGTCGAGTTTGAGACAATTTAGGAGAATTTTGAGGGTATGGGAAACTCGAGAGGTCATAAGTACGGCCTCGGGGGTCCGATCGGGGCGATTTTTTTTTCAAACACCTTATTTTGAATGGCACAAATCAAAAATCTAACCGGATCGGCCGCCCAATTCCGGGATAGACAGATATTGCATCCGAACTTCGGGGGCCCATAATTCAGCCTCCGTGCGTTCGATTGGGGCGAATTTTTTTTAAAACGACTTGTTTTTTGGAGACCTAAGTTGTGGCAAGTTTTCGAATGAGACTTGGCCTCAAAAAAGCCCTAAAATGCCAAAAAAACGCCTCTAAAAGGGAAATTGGAAATTTACCGATATCCCTTATTCAACTATTTCTAGAGGTGATCAAAGTTGGCCCGGCCCGATCCGGTCCGATTATGGGCGGGTTTTTACGGTCCGAAATCGGGTTGGACCCGGCCGGAAAAATTTATTTTTTTGGGCGGGTTTGGGAATGTGTTTTTATGCATATTTAGTTGATTTTTTTGGCCCGGTCCGAAACTGGCCCGAAAAGCCCGCGCGGTCCGACCATTTTGGGCGGGTTTGGGCACAAAAATTTTGGCCCGACCCGGCCAGATAAATGGGCAAATTTTTTGCTTTGGCCCGGCCCGACCCGCCCAATGATCACCTCTAAATATTTCCTAATATAATTGATCATATTCCTACTATTACTTATCATCATCCTACAATACTAACTAAATTTACTAAGCCATGATATATAGTTTAACTACAAACTAAATGTACATTATATAATACTATACCTAACTTAATAACAATTAGTAGTTGATAGATATATTACATACCCATCATTAACAACAAAATATAAAATGGCTTGTTGGTATGTTGTAATAAGTAATGGACATGAGATTGGGGTTCTAACCCTAACACATACATGCGCTTAATACTTTTTATTAGTTACGTAATTAAACTTACTAGTCATCCTTTTACTACTACTTAACCGTTTCCGTCACTATTTCTGTCTGTAGGGCACTAGGGCCCACTTAATTAACTTCCTTCCATTTCTACTTGTTCTCTCTCCACGAACCTCAATCATAAAAAACCCACTTCTTCCCGGCAGCCCCACCCGTTCTCCGGTAACCCCCACGCCCACCCCTTAACAATAGCCCCAACCACGCATCTCACCTCCACGTTTGCCACCACAACAACACGACTATACACTCACAAAATGAATAAAAGCAGCATCCCACACATCTCTAATTAGCCATCAACGCATAACAACACTAACTCCACCCAACAATGGCAGGCCGGCAGCCGCACCAATTTCACCACAACCTTCCACCAACCGAAGCAACATAACAGCAACACCCATGTACCACTGTAGCAGCAATCCATCAATCCCCACTTCAATTTCATCCCCAATTTTGATGGGGCTGCTGTGAAGTGTGGGGGTTAATGACTTAGGTTCTTGGAGAGAGGAAGAAAATTGAAAGAAGTAATTAAGTGGGTCCCACAAACGGAAATAATAACAGAAACTGTTAATGATAGCAAAACCTATATTTTTCGGTTTTGAATAGTAATAAAATAAAATAAAAATTTAGATGGATGTTATAAATAAAATTAGTGTATTTTAGAAGTAACAAAAGTCAAAATATCCTTTTTACTCATCCTCCCATTTTCACTTCACTGGCAGATGTATATTGTTATCCGAGGGGCATGTGGCCATGTGCTACCCGCCTACCCCCATAATAATAATAAAAATAAAAAAAATTATGTACAAAATACCTCATATGAAATACTGTATAAAGATTAAAGATTGCACATTGTACACGGAGTATGGTAAGTAAGCTGCTGCAGCGATAATAACAAAGCATGAGTGATGAAATTTTCTTTGGTTTGCAAGGTCAAACTCTGTCGATTCTCCTCCCATACATTGTTTTATATATAAGTGAAAAATATAAAAAGTTAATATTTGGAAATTTTATGACAAGGGAAATCTAATAAAATCTCACGAGCTAATTTATTTATATTGTATAAATCGTAAGTGTGTCCAAATAATTTTATTTTGACTACCTGAATAGTAAATGAGTTGAACTTTCAGAAATGGAGATTGTATAATTTATCGGTGAATTGAAAAAAAATTATTTATATCTTATTATTTTGACGCTTTTTTATTTGATTGTAATACGAAGTATTTGGATAACTAGCATGCGGTACATAATTTATCCGTGAAAATAACTCATTGCAAAATCTATTGATGTTTAAAATTTGTTGGTAACTTTTATACAATGACACAATACGCACTTTATGTAAAATTTGATGTCTTATTATTAGGTTAGATTTACTTTTAGTTTAAAGTTATTAGGTGTATATATATTGGTTTTTCCTAGTATCTCGTGCTACCCCTAATTTGAATCCTGGATCCATCAATGCTTCACTTATATAAAAGAGATATATAATATTTCATTTTTTTTTATTTTGCAATGAAAAAATCAAAAAGATTGAGTCATGAACTAAATCTGTGTAATGACCTGGGCATTGATTGAGCCAAAATACTAGATTTAAATTATAACAAGAATCTCAAAAGCAATACTTTGTATAATATAGGTTTTCAACCAAATGCATAAATTGAAGGTAATGTATATGTATTGCTTTTATATGATGATCAAACTAGTTTTTGGCCCGAATGATGCCTCGGGTCATTGTTTAGATAAGAAATTTATAGTAAAATAAAGTGAAATATATATGTGGTAGGTTCATTAAAAATAATCATTTGTTTATTTATGCAAATATTATTGAACAATAAAATAATTCATTATTCAATAAGCAGTAACCTAAATTTTATATAAGTTTAATTTAATTGTTAAAAGGATTTTATTCTTATGTTGTCATAAAAAATTCCTTGATAAAGTAAACATATTTTGTGGTTAAAAGAAAAAAAAAAAAAAAAACCTTTAAGAATGCTATGCATATTTGGGTTACATATTTTATATACCCATAACCTATATGAATTATGATTGAGTAAATGAGAGAAATGAGATTAATTTTGTAATTATATTGTTGTTATAATATACACATATTAGTTGACAATTAAAATTTAAAATGTATGAACACGAATAACTCTTTCTAATATAACTTTATTGTAATAAGATGTGTCATGGAGCGGTGATTAAAGTTTAACTTTAATGAATGTGAGATGAAAGAGAGAGAGAGATATCTGATAGTTTATGTAGTGGTAGATCTTATATTCTTCATTTATTAGAAGTACGTTTTTATTTTACAATAAGGCTTAGCTTGTAGAGGTAATTAGTCTTTTGCTTAATTCATGGTATATATCTTGTACTTGGATATAATTGATTATTGGAGACCTTTATAATTTCTTTCTAGGTCATTTGCATGGTAAATTTGTAAGAATGGCACAATGATTGTAACTTATATTTTTGTGCTATTATTGCAACACTTTTGCATCTAGTCATTACTGATCTTTTATCCTGCATTGTTGCAATTTTCAAAAACTAAGGGTTAGTTGTAAATTGAACTAAGTAATTATTTTTTGTTTTTTTAAGAAGAGCAAATTGAAAAGGAAAAACATTAAATACTAAAGCTAAATAAACCTACCCTACACCTGTTTGCAATATCATGTGTTGTCTTTACCTGTCCTGTTCACTTTCCAAATGATACAATTTTGGAAAAACATCCCTAAATGCTTGATTTCCATAGTTTCCAAGAAATTAGCCATATCCACGTTCCTTTTGTCGTGTAACATTCGAATTAGCATCGTTAATTCCATATAAATCCATGAGAGCGTTGTAAAGCAAGCTATAATTTTCGTAATGCCGATGAAGTTCTACAAAAACCCTCTCCTCCTTCTAGAAAAGCGTTACCATCTTCAGAGAAAGTCCATCCAAGACCTGCATTTCCCGCGTGTTTCTGCCACGATCCATAAATCATAATAATTATATGTTGGCCAAGATCAAGAGGGGAGTTAATTAAAACACCTCCCACTCCTATTCCAACCCTCAAGAATCCTAGTGACTCAACATTCATTCCCCTCATAATCTGTAGTTGATCTAATTTCCTCAAATCAAGGTTTTGGTAAATTTGAAGATCCTCCCTGATTTTTCAAATAATCTTACCCACAATAGCATGTAGGCCGAGTACTCTAAAAAAACCCTCTCATTCCTAGCTTTTCAAAGACGATCCATAATATTTTAATGAAAGTATCGATCCGCAACAAAGTAGTTTCATTGATTTTTTTTTTGTTGGAAAATTTGACATTTGCTATAAGCGAACGAACCTTGTGTCATATTTACTACCTGTTTAATATTTTTTTATTTATTTTACTATCTTTAAAAGTTACAACAAATAGCTTTTGCTACCGCTAAACAGCATTCGTTAGGATTTTGTTAAGTGGGGCCTATTTTTCATTAAATAATGATTTAATTTATTTAAAAAAAAAGAAAAAACTTAAAAAAAAATAAACAATATCAGCCACCTCCCGTCAGTCATCCGTCCCCTCCGTGCTGGCTGCTGGCAGCGACGGCGCCGGCGACCCTACCCACTCCCCTTCCCCACGATGCTTGGAAAAAAAATGAAAAGGGAAAATGCGTAAAATTAAAACCTTGAGTTTAATGAGAAGTTTAGTGGTAATAGCATCAGTAGAATGAGAAACAGAGTGAAGGGTTGAAGACGAAGGACTTGGAATTGAGAAGAGGGTAAGCAGCAGCAGGCAATGACGGATGAATTGAAGGTTGATTCCGGCGATTTCGATCCCATTGAAGGTTGATTCCGGCGATTTCGATCCCATTGAAGGTTGATTCCGGCGATTTCGATCCCATTGAAGGTTGATTCCGGCGATTTCGATGTAAGTCATGTAACCATATTGGGCATATTCCACTTTTTCGAGCTCAGTTCGTACAATTAAAATGTAACAACATATCGATTGCAAGAGGATTAAGGGATGAGTTGAAGGTTGATTCCGGCGTTTTCGAACTCGGCAAGAGGAGAGGGGAGGGGGGCTGGCAGTGAGGGTGGTTGGAAGAGGGCTGGAAGGAGGGTGGCTGGAAGGGAGAATGGCTGGAAGGAGGGTGGCTACAGTGAAGGTGGCTGGAAGGGGGGTGGCTGCAGTGAAGGCGGCTAGACGGTGGTTGTGCCCCACTAACAACAACATTAACATAAACCGTTTTCTGGTAGTGAATTATATATTTCTGGTATTTGGGTGGTAGTAAAGTAAAATAAAATATTAAATAGGTAGCAAATGTGATACAAGTTTCTTTTACTGGTAGCAAATGTCAATTTTTTTTTTTTTGGATTCAAATTAGGTTAAAAACCAAGAAAGCAGAGCTAAAACAAACCAAGTTCAAGCAAGAAAAAGAAAAAACAAACCAAAACAAAACAATTGAAACTAAGCTACGGAGGGACTAGACGCGGTAAAGCCACGCCCCTAATGTCCTCCTCTAAAATACGACTCAACTCTAACGGAACAACAGTATTGATAATCAATTGAGAGTCTGGAGTGACTCCGCGGTTGGCCAACCAATCTGCCGCTCTATTGCCTTCACGATACACATGTGTCACCTTGATTTGCCATCTTGATTCCTTGAGCAAACGCTGACAGTAGAGAATAGCTTGGATGCTCTCACCCCTTAGCACCATTTTCTGTTGCAATGCTTGAACACAAGCTAAATTGTCCATCTGAATTTCCAACTTCGAAATTTGAAGATCTTTAGCTAACTCCAGCTCCCTAATAAGAACCATGACTTCGGATTTAAACGCTGAACAATGCCCAAACCTTGCTGCAAACGCTGAAATAAAGCGTCTTTCATGGTCCCTGATGATGCCACCACCTCCAACAGGCCCTGTACATCTTTTGCCACACCATCACAGTTCAATACTTACCAGCCAAAGTCAGGGGCATGCCGGGTAACATTGGTTAGTACTTTATGTCCATGCTTGCCGTGTTGTTCATCCAAGTCATCACTTAAAGCCCTTCTAGCCTCATCATATCTAATATGCAAGAAAGTACCAGTATCAACGGGAATTTTATCACTTATATTGCACACAAAACAATTTCGCCACCTCCAAATCCACCAAATTGCTACCCCTAAATAAGTAGCCCAGCAATCACCATCAATCAAGTCTGATTGGTTCAAATTCTTCGTAAGCCAGTCTTTGAGAGGGCCTTGGTAAAAATGCAACAAGCTATTTTGTGGAATAATCTTACGCCATATACTTCGTGCAGCAAGATATATAGGGGACCTAGTCTATTTGAAATCAACCCAACAAAATTCTTTTTGGTGAGCCAAAAGTATTTACACATATGCTCATAAACTTACCTTGTACTATATAACTGTAGGCTTGTAGCACTAAAATATACTAATGAACTTTGTATAAATCAATTGATGATCCTTTTTTTTTTTTGACAAAGATTTGATTGATGATATGATAAAAATAATACTTTGTACTAAGTTATTCTTGAGGGAAATACTTTCTAAGTTATTGAGCATGTGGATGAACTTCTACATTAAAGGATAATAGTCTAAATGCAGAATAACAGTTTGTTTATAAAAGGCATCATATTTAGTGACCCGAATTTAAGCTAATGTAATAATCAACCTATTTTTCACCTCTAATTTGAAAATCATACTTTGGTATTATTGCATGTGGCTTTCAAATTGGTGGAACTTCTCATCTACCACAACCAAAGTATATGCTCCTGTTATGGACCATTTTTGTCTAACTTGGCTTCTTTTGCTATGCATTCTATTTGGATGCTTGTTGGTGATAGTGCTGTAGCACCATTCCTTTGCTTAAGTTAAGGGGGACTTTATTATATTTCTCAAATGAGTACTCCCCCTTGCTCTCTTCACCTTATTTTTGCTGAATTGAAATTATTTTTGCTGAATTGAAATTATTTTTACTAAATTGAAATTATTTTTGCTAAACTTAGGCCCTGTTCACTTAAACTTAAAAATATTCAGTTCAGTAAAATTGATTTTAGTTCAGTAAATACGCTCAGCTCAGTAATAATAATTTCAATTCAATAAAAATAAGTAACTTTAAAGAAGAAATATATATTAGAGAATCAATAAAAATAATTTTAGTTCAGCAAAAATAACTTTAGTTTAGTAAAAATAATTTCAATTCTGTAAAATTAATTTCACTTTAGCAAAAATAATTTCAGTTCAGTAAAAATAATTTCAATTCAAAAAAAAAAAAAAAAAAAAAAAGTTGAAGTGAACATGGCCTTAAATTATTTTTACTGATTCTCTATTAGGCCATGTTCACTTCACCTTACAAAAATAATACTCAGTAAAAATAATTTCAGTTTAGTAAAAATTAGTAACTTTAAAGAAAAAATATAATAGAGAATCGGTAAATAATATGTCAATTCGGGTAAAAATGATTTCACTTCAGTATAAATAATTTAAGTTTAGCAAAAATAATTTCAGTTCAGCAAAAATAAGGTGAAGTGAACAGGGCCTTATATTTCTTCTTTAAAGTTATTAAGTTTACTGAACTGAAATCATTTTTATTGAACTGAAATTAATCATACTGAACTGAACTTATTTTACCGAACTCAAATTATTTAAACTGAATATTATTTTTTTTAAGATGAAGAGAACAAGGCCTTAAATACTTTATCGGAATATTGTTTTCCAAAATTTTCTTATTTCATGCAAATTAATTAAGAAACCAAAAGCTTTTCTTAAGGGTGTGTTTCCTCTACTTGAAATCTTATGAGCTTATTATGAACTGAACTTAATTCATGTCGATATTTTCTTTTTTCATGCCAAAGTCTTTCATCAAGAAGTATTTAAATGGATTTCCGAAAAATAAAAAATAATGCAATAAGATTTTGGATGACAAACATCCCATCTAGTCAATAGTCTTGTAAGAGCTGAGTGTTGAGGAGATTATTGCCTTACTGAATCTAGTGTTACTTGAGTGGCTTCGTTATACAGTTCTATTATTTGATTATTGAATGACAAAATAGCAAATTGTGCGGACAACAAAAACAAATTTTAAAAGGTAAAAACTTCTATGAACTTTTTTTATACAAACCAATGAAAATAACATTTAACCGTGGAAGGTTGCAATACTAATTTTCTTGAATAATTTGATAGTATTTCGTATAAGGTTATTTAGTTCAGAGGTCGTTCATGTAGAAGTGTAGAACTTATAACAAAATGTAACAAGTTCGTCCATATATCTAGAAAAATGCCTTTTTTTTTTAATTAGTTTTTGTTACCCTAAATTCCTTTTTTCATTTAGGGGATTTTTTGTGACTTCTTATACAAACATCTGTAAGCAATAATGAAAATTAGTGATTATCACTCCCAACTCCCAAAATTCACAATTTTGCAACCCAAAATAATAATATAAAAGAAAATCACCACCATTAAATAACCAAGTAATAATTACATGACCAAAAACTGCTTCTTGGTGGACATTAAACTAAAACTTAACAGCCACCAATTTGAAGACTTGAGTTATATAAACAACTTACTGCAAAATAATATCAATTCACCAAACTTGAATAAATAAAGCCACAACTCAATCAGGTAATAAAGCTAAAGTTAATATCTTTTCCCTAGGATCACACCAAGAACTATGGACACCAGTGCAACTCCCAGGATAAACTTGATGTTCATGCTGGAAGAAGCTTCGGCTGTTGGAGTCTGAACCACTGAGGATGATGGTGAGGTTTGTGCAGACAATTTTTCTGATTTCTTGCTCTTACGCTTTGTCGGGCTAGAAATCATTGATCCGATATCTCTGGACCTCACTTCTGTTTCGCCCTCTTTGGTATCAGCGTTGCTTTCATCGACCTGTAAACAATAAAGGAAGATCACTCAACATATGCTACTTTGTACTCCTATACTGCAATCTTCATACATAACAGTCAAGGCAGATTAACCATCTAATGTTAGTTTTGATTTCTTGTAAAGATGACGGGGCCAATGTGTGTGAAAAGTGGGAAGGGCACAAAGGTACACACCCCAAAAGGGTATGATCCAGGTCGCCTGATAAGACCACCCAGGCCCTATTTACCAGGGTCGTCCCTCAAGGACGGCCTTGATGGTAATCTGCATTTCTAATTATAACTATCTTTGAAGGAATTTCACTATGACAACATTGATCAAGTTGGTACTTTGAGGGGGTGGGGGGACTGGTAGTTAAAGCTTCAAAAAAATTGACCTTTTGTTTAGATGCTGCTACAACCTTCTGGAGTTTTTGCTCGAATTCCTCAATTTTCTTTCCAAGAAGCATGATTTCTTTGTTTTTGGCATCAAGCTCTTCAGAAGTACGACTCTTGGCAGCTTCCAATTCAGAGACCTTTGCTGAACTTTCCTCTTTCTGTTTGACCAGCAAAGCAGATAAACGTATATAAGCCAATGGTATTTAAGTCTGAAATGGTTGTCATAACAGCATTATAATAATAGGGAATAAAGGAGATTTATAACTAACCAGCTTAGTTAAATTGGCCTCTGCAAGCTGCAGCTCTTCATTTAGTTTCAAAACCCTTTCATTCAATAAATCTCGATCTTGGAGTTTTTGCACATGATGTTTCAACTGAGAAGTCAAATCAACCTCTCTCGTGGTAGCAGATGTTTGGAGATTTTTAACCTGCAAAAAAAAAAAAAAAAAAGTTTCTTTATATATTTCAAAACAAACAAATTAGATTTAATTCAGGTTCAAAATTCATTTAACACCTACCTCTTCTTTCAATTGAGCCTCGGTTGCCTGATATTGCTCTTCAAGTTCTTTCAACCTTGCTTGCAGGGCAGATTTCTCAGTTATTTCAACCTTTAGATTGTCAATCTCGGCCTTTGAAGCATCTTCTTTTCCTCTATATTCTTTCAGCTGCTCTTCTAGTTGGACCACAATAGCTTGATGTTCTTTAATGGTTTCATGAAGCTGACTGCTCTCCTTTAAAACTGCAGATATCTGTCGGAGGTAATTTATTATTACATAATGTTTGATAAAAGAACTAGGAAATAAAACATAACATGAAGTTTTTTAAGGTACAAACCTCAGACTGAAGCCTTTCCTTTTCAGAAGTTAGCTCCTGGCGTAACTCCTCATTCGCCTTGTCTGATAAGAAACATTTTGCAGCAATATCTTCCTTCTCATCAAGAGCATGTGATAATTTAGCTTGGAGATCACTTTGTTCAGTCTCAGCCAAAGCCAGATCCTGAGTGAGCTTCATATTGGCCTCAGCCAAGGCCTCATTACGTGTCTCAACTAGCCCCAACTGAGCCTGCCGTTCATCAGCCAATTTTGCCTGCTCCTGTAATTTCAAAAGCAAATCTTCAACTTCCAGTTTTCGAGATTCAGCGATCCCTGACACCTCAAGGGCCTCTTCCTGGTACTTCTTCAGCTGGTCTTCGAGGGAACTTAACTTTTCATTTAACTCCTTGATCTCCAACTCCCTTTGAGCTAATGTCTCAACTGTAACCTGCAGCTGTTCAATCTCAGCTTTTCTTGATTCAGCGATCCCAGAGGCTTCACGAGCTGAATCCTGGTGTACTGTTACTTGCCCTTCAAGAGAAATAACCTTTTCGTTCAATTCCTTTACTTCCATTTCCTTTTGTCCTAATTTTTCAGTCAAGTCTTCGATTTCAACTTTTCTAGACTCAACAATCCCTGAAACCTCTAGAGCCTCTTCTTGGTGTTTCTTCAGCTGGTCTTCAAGAGAGCTTATCTTTTCGTTCAAATCCTTGATCTCTAACTCTTTTTGGGCCAATGCCTCAACTGATACTTGCAACTGTTCAATTTCACATTTTCTTGATTCAGCGATCCCAGAAGCTTCAAGAGCTGCTTCTTTATGTACTGTCAGCTGCTCTTCAAGGGAAGTAAGCTTTTCATTCAACTCCTTTACTTCAATCTCCTTCTGACTTAATTTTTCAACCAGGTCTTCAATTTGAACTTTTCTAGATTCAGCTATCCCAGATACTTGACCGGCCTCTTCTTCATGAACCTTTACCTGGCCTTCAAGGGAAGCAAGTTTCTCCTTCAATTCTGTAACTTCAAGCTCTTTCTGAGATAATTTGTCAGCCATCTCTCTAATTTCAACTTTGTTTGATTCGGCAATTCCCTCTGCTTCATGAGCCTCCTCTTCATACTTTTTTACTTGGCCTTCAAGAGCTACAAGTTTTTCACTGAGTTCCTTGATTTCGGCCTCTTTATCATCTAATGTAGCAACAGTCTCCTTTAACTGTTCTATTTCCACCTTTCTAGACTCGGCTATCCCAGATGCTTCACGAGCCTCCTCCTCATATGCTTTCACTTGGCTTTCAAGGGTACTCAACCGTGCACCCAACTCCTCGACTTCCTTCTCTTTCTCAGCTAGTCTACCACTTGTTTCCTTCAACTGTTCCTCAGCCTGCGAATGACGAGCTTCAGCAGCAGAGTGCTGCTCAAAAGATCTCGAGTGTTGCTCAGTTAACTCGGTGATAGTATTCATGTGAGAGGCAAGTTGAAGAGAAGTGGCTTCTTTTTCTGCATCAGCCGAATTAAGCAATTCCTGAAGCTTATCAACCTTGTTCATCAGCTGCGAGTTTGTTTCCACCAAAAGTTCCTTCTCTGAAAGAGATTGTGCCACTTTACCCTCAGCTTCCTCAATCATCTTTTTAAGTTCTTCATTAGAGCTTTCTAAGGAATATACCTTAGCAGCACTCTGATGCAATTCTTCTGTTAGAGATGCAGCCTTCAAAGCTGCTTCACCCACCTGTTCTTCATAACTCTGTACCTTATCTTCAAGAATCTTAAGTTTCTCAGACAATGAGTTAGCCTCACACTCCTTTTCGCTAAAATTTGCCATTGTCTCTTGCATTTTTACCTCAAAGTCCCTAGTAGAAGACTCGTGTAAAGATTCAAAATGCATTTTACTCGCAGTTGCTTCCTCTATCGCTCTCCCTTGCTCCTCTAATTGATTCTCAGCAGCTTTCAGCTTTTCCATAATTTCACCCTCCCTTAGTCCAGAACCCTTTAGATCATTTTCAATGCTTTCTAGTTTCTCCTGTGTAAGAGACAATTCTCCACGCAATGATTCAAGCAAATTTTCAGCTTCCTGAAGCTTTTTAGTGGAATTTTCCAATGCTTCTTCTGAACTTTGTTTCTCCTCTTTCATTACATTCAAAGATTCCATCAGCCCCGCTTCCTTTTCACTTGCTGTTTGAAGTGCACTCTCAAGGTTCAACATTAAAGATCGGAACTTCTCGGTTTCTCCAGTGAGTTCAGATACCATGCCTGAATATTTTTTTGATTCAGCTTCAGCATCCCCACATTTTGACTCCAGTGAACTTATATTCACTTCAAGCTCTTCAATTTTCTGCTTCTTTTCTTCCAGCAGCGATTCAAGGTCACCCATCTTTTTCTCAGCATCCTCAATTTTGGAGTGAGAAGATTTTACTACATTTTCCAATTCTGCAGCACGAGATTGTAATTCTTGCTCCAGCTCCTCTATTTTCTTCTTTGAGCTCTCATACTCAAGATTAAGACTTTCAAATGATTCTTTAATGCCAGAAAACTCCTTGTGCTTAGTTTCATGATCTTCCAAAGCATCTTGCAAAGACTTCAGCTTTTCATTGAAGTTATTTTCGGCCTCTACCATCTCCTCCTGCAATTTCTTGTGGTTCAGTTCAAGATTTTCATACTTCTTCCCACATTCTTGCAGCTTTTCTTCAGTCGATAAGGCCTCATTTTTCAAATTTGCATTCTGTGACTCAGAATCCTTTAATGCAGCAGCCACTCTTTTTAATTCAGTCTCAAGCTCGTTTACCTTCTCCTGTGCTTCAAGGACTTCTCTGCTAGATTCATTAACAGATGATTTGCTTTCTTCCACATTTACTTCAACATCTTGAGAGCTATCTTTCGTTTCCACAGTTTCTCTCTCGACCTTAATGAACTCTCCATCATCCAAAGAGCTTTCTTTTTCTTCTTTATTCCCATTTTCCTGTGGCAAAACAAAAATTCAAGTTTTAAATATAAAATAAAAAACCAAAATAATGATATTGCAGATACTTAAGCTATATTTAACACGAATCTACCTGAATTGGCTCCGGAACACTAGCAAGCTTCTCCTTGACTTCCATCACAGGCACCTCTACATTCGTTTGAGTTTCTTTTTCCATTAATAATCACAATACTTGACCTCAAACCTGAGGTAAACAAATGTACAAGCTTAAAACCACAAATCGACTACTTCTACCTTATTGCATACAGGTCAACCCAAACACTTGCACTACATGTAAAGAAAGGCTACAAAGATTCAACAAAAAAAAAAAAAACAAAAAAAAAGGATAAAATTGTTGTAAATTGCATTTTTCCACCTGTTGGACATCAAGAAAGTAGCTTTCATGAGGTACTTTTTTCTTATCATGATACTAAAATATGCATAAAGACAAGTTGGTTGAACAGAGCCCTTGGGCAACAGATCTAAGGCTACATTCTCTAATAATTTAAATACCATATATCTAACTGGATTTCACAGTGCACTCACTTTTATACGAGGAAAAAAAAAATCACATCTAATTTGCTCATATGAAGACAATTTAATTTTTGCAGCAAGTTTATAGTATTGTTATACTTCCCACATATCCTCCTAATTAGTACAGGTTTTGGTCAATAATACAAGCACTTCAAAAAAAATTCTCTAGGACTAGCATTACTTTACTGTAATCTTATTCCGTATAATATGATATAAACTATCAATGGATTGCAATATAACTGTCCATTTAATGATATATTTTACTAGACAAATGAAATGCTTCTAAAGGATATGTCTTCACTCTCTTGCTATTAGACATTTAGACCCTTGATAGAGCAGGAAACCACTTACTAAAAAGAGATTATTTCTTTATAGTGTTAGAATACCATGGACACAGAAGGATTAACATTGATTCAGACAACAAATCTTTAATTCAAAGCAATGGTTAATTATTCGAAACATATCACATGTGTGCAACATGAGACGCCTGTTTTAAGCATCAACTGATCAACATGCATTGCAACAAAAGTCCAATTAGCAGATTGACAATCGATTTGAGACAATAATACGGACATTATACTTTAATCTAGGCAATCAATATGTACAATGCACATATATAAATCTGTAAAGTAGGCCTATAATTTTTTAAGCTTTCTTGCTGTCCATTAGAAAGCTTAACAGAGTTTGTCTGATAATGAGAGTAGTTTTATGCTTAAACTATTATGCGTTGCGTACTCTTGTTTGGTGAATACACAAAAGACATAGGAGACAGGTAAGCCAAGAAGAGCAACTCAAGAGTGTCTTATTTGAAAGTACCAGTATTAAAAAAATAGCAGCAAGTAATGCTGAATCTATATCTGTCTTCAGTGTAATAGATCTAAATCTCAATATCATATTTTCTCATTTAATATATCTACATTACCTACAATGGTTAATTCCAAAATCTTTTGCCGAAATTTAACAGATTCGTCTTACCTTTGAGTTAATGCTCAACTTCTCCCCTGCTATTAAGTTAAAACAAGATTACCTAAAACAAGTAAATCTATTTATATTTTACAATGAGAATATAATTGCACATAACAATAAAAAAAAAAAAATAGTGACCACCAATAGCAGTAGCTAGACAAGGTAAGGCAGTTTAAATCTAAAAAACGAAACTGCTTGTTAGTTGTGACCACCGACGGTCAGTAAACTCTAAGAACAAAAGTAATCCGTATATGACAATGACCCTTTCTCATAACTTATACTTCGTACATGTAAGAGAAAAAGCCAAAATCGAAGGTCTGAATCATAAAGCACAGGGGAAAACCATACACATTGATAGAACAACCTCCCAACTAAGTTACATCAGCTACTAAGAAGTTGGAAAAACATAATAAACACAAGGCAACAAGAGCAGAATTAAAACTTGTAAAAACCTCCAAAAAAAAAAAAGCACTTTATGTGTATTGAGAATTGGAAACACTTTAACATAGAGCTTCTTATGTTAGCTACCATACCAGTTATGTTTAAACGATGAGGTATCCAATACTAAACTAGTCTAATTAAGTAATTATACTCGTGCAATAGCAATATGTACACTAAACCTCGGCAATGGACAAGTACGTGTATCTTTGTTTAAGTACACTTGACTACTAGAGTGTACAATTATTTACAAAATCGATTAATCCTTATAATACTCCATAATAAAGATCCGGACTTTATTTGTGGATGAAAACTTATGTAACATCTACAACGATCGATTTCAAAACAAGGTACTCTAAACTAAAATCAAAAGTATTAACTATTTAAACCCCATACCACCAAAAGAACCTTAATTACTCTCATTCGTTCGAACTTAGTTATCACATTACTAACGCAACAATTAAATTTAGATAGATATAGCCATATAGGAATAGTGATACATACATAATTACGTAAAAAAACATGAAAAGAACAGAACCATACAACATAGGGAAAAGAAAACGATAGGTTTGGTAAGAGGGTCCAATCTCTCGACATTCGAGTAATTCATAAATCTTAATCATCAATATCTTTAAAACGCGTGATCTTTCTTTTTCATACACTAATATTTGTTTTTCTCCTCTTTTTAACATCATAATCAAACACATAATTTGCTTTAAACATTATAAATTCATACTTCAATCTTTACAAAAAGCATTCCAACATAATAACTTTGTTTTTTGTTTTTGTTTTTTTTTTCTTTCCTTTTTCCACCTAATTAAACTCGACATATTCATTTATTTTAGCGTTTTAGATAATTAGGAGCTAATTTAAGATAATCAATGTTAATCACGAAAATTTCAAAAATTCAGGGATACTAAAAAAAACTAAAAACTAATTCAAATGTAATACGGAGTAATTTCTCGATAATTTACAAGTGTTAAGCAGACAGATTAAAAAAATTAAGCACATGATCAAATTGATCATATAAATCGTCATGATCATGATTTCACAGTAAGCAGACAGATAAAATAAATAAATAAATAAAATTAAAAATATGATCATGATATACTACATAACAGCGGTAGTATTGGTATTCCCTCGGTTTCTAAAAGTTTATTCCTGTCAAACTTATGACAGTAATTGTCTTACAACAAAAACCCGAGAAACTTTTAGAGACGGAGAGAGAATTAAACAAATAGAAGTAATAAACAGAATCATAATCCTTAAAAAGAAAAGGAGAGGAGAATTCTTGCCTGAAAGTGGGACTAATATTGGGTATCAGAAAATGGTGATGAAATTTGATGAGAGGAGAGAGAAAGAGAGAGAGATGGAGGAGAGAGAAAGGAAAGAAGGTGAAATATAAGAGCAAAACAGAGTGGAAAGTGGGGACTTAAGAGAATGGGATTGGGACCCACTTTTTGCTGATATGTGCATATACGCCTGCTGTTTTCTTAGCTGTCTTTTTTCTCTTTTTCTTTCGCTTCTTTTTTAATTACATCACTGTTTTATTTCATTTATTTCTTCCCACCGTGTTTTTCAAAGAGGTTCTTCTTATTGCATTTCGTGATTATTGGATTATACACGTGAGAGCATGATTGACAATTTGGAGGGGTGAGATTTTAAAGTGTAAGTCCGGGCTTAGGTGGATTCTAACTTTCTAAGAGAGGGTAGCCTTATAATAGTGATGGACAATTGTGTTTTTCATTTGAATTGTTATTAACTATTTATATAAGAGATAAGAAATAATACTAAAACGATTACATCTTATCCTCAAGATATTTTTTCTATTTTTCTTATATCAATATGGGAAATGTATATCACACAAATATATTTCTTTATATTGCTTATATCACAAATCTCTTACATTTATTATGGAGTATAATTTCTCTTATTATATCTCCTCCCCGACTTCACTCTATCAGCCTATCATAATATGGTATCACATTCTCCGATTTATTTTCTCCTGTTATTATTAAGGTTGTAGTTCAAATAAATATTTCCATTATCGGATATATTTTTAATTTAGGTAAGGATAGTCGAATATGAGATGGAAAAGAAAATATCACATGACGGGATAAACTTCATTAGGAACGTTTTAGTGATTTAGGTGGTAGGTGTGTTAACAAAAAAAAAAGAAATAAAATATGCTTAGATGTTAGGTGGATCATATTGGACTAGTTAATGCTACCTTTCTCAAATCACATCATTCTCTTTTCCAATTTTGGTTGAAAATATTTTTCAACTAATAAAAGGGGAGTGGTGTTCTCATGTGGATATTGATTTTTCTTCATGAAGAAATACAAACTTCGAGTAGACCCGATTACAATTTTACATAATCTATCAATTTTATTTGATTGGGTTGCATAAAAATGATAATTTTAGGTTTTCAACATAATTTCTTGAAAATGCATGATTAATGTTGAGGGATTAAGCAAAGGTAGGTGATGGCAATACTTTGGAACTTCCCAATCTTTGCTCCAATGGTTAGGTAGTCCTTTAAATAAAGCATTTGAGTCTTTGAGATGTTTTACAAGTACGGATTAGACTAAAAAAGATAGAAGTCCAAACAAACCTAACTTGACTCTTCCTTAGTTCCTTTCAACCCGCTTTGTTGGCCCAAATCAAGTCTAACCAACCCAACCCCTATGATAACTATGGTGAAAAATAATGACGAAACATTAGTAGATCGGGTCAAATTTGGATGTTCGGGTTTGAGTTTCTCTTAGTAACTTCGAATTCATTTCGTGTTGGGTTATCAGGTTAGTAAAACAATTTCAAGCTTATAACATATAAAATAATCAAGTACTCTCTTCGTTTATTTACAAATATTCCGGTATGACTTTTGCACTATTCATATACATCATTATGACCTATATATGTATTTTATACATAAGATTTAACATAGTAGTATAGAATCTTGTTAGAACCGTCTTAAACTCTCAAATTATAGTTTTTGAATATTAACTTTGTATTGTTTATACTTATTGATAATTATTAGAAATATTATTAGTCAAAATTTCACATTGACATGTATGCCGATCAAAATGAGACACTTATAATAATAATAATAATAATAATAATAATAATAATAATAATAATAATAATAATAATAAAATACATCCTACTTCGCATTATTATACAAATGTACAATGAGAAGGATAAAAAATATATGAGCCGTCAGCCAAGAAGAAAATAAAAATGGAGTATTGACAATAAAAGGTGGGGCCAAGGCATGAAGATTCGTTTTATGAGTCTCAAAAATGCCGGCCTATTTGGACCGACCAAACCGCCCTTTCCATGCTTACCATCCTGGGCCACGCCCAAAGTAAAGTGTACTAAAGTTGCTCATTCTATTTTAATGTTTTCTTAATTTTAATTTAATCAACCACTCAAATACTCAATTTCTTTTTGGAATGTTAGACTTTCTTCATTTTCAGTCTATTGTCTCATTTTTATTCCATGGATCTAGAATATCTTGAAATTTCTTTTTTTAACAATAAGTAAGATTAAAAAAATACACTAACATATTGCCTCGTCAAAAAACAAAATTAAATATGAGTAATATGATTCGAGGAAGCTAATAAAAAATGCCCAATAAGCACGACTTTTTCATGAATAAATCAATAGTTATGATGACCATATTTAATCAAAAGTTAATATATTTACAATTTTGCTACTTGATAAACTAATTTTGTTTATCAAAAAATAAACTTGTATATTCTCATATAAACCATGACATGTAATCTTAAGTCAGAGGTAGCTCTCCAAAACAAATTTAGTGGCTCTTGGTGAATAAAAACTTTCAACTCTAAAAGCAATAATTGTTAGGGAAGAGTAAAGCCCCGTTCACTTTACCTTATTTTTGCTGAACTAAAATTATTTTTATTGAACTGAAATTAATTTTACTGAACTAAAATTAATTTTACTAAACTGAAATTATTTTTGCTGAACTTAAATTATTTTTACAGATTTTCTATTATATTTCTTTTTTAAAGTTACTGAATTTTACTGAACTGAACTTATTTTTGATAAACTGAAATTATTTTTGCTTAATATTATTATTTTAAGGTGAAGTGACCAGGATCTAAGACTCTCGGAAGAGTAAGACTCTTGGAGTTTTCATTCCTAAAAGGGCTATTCTAAAAGTACCAATGTACATGTTGTTAGGCTCTTCAATAATTAGACAATTCCCTATAATGTCGAGTAAGCCCACACGAGGAGAGATTATGATGGAGACATGGATTTATGGGTCGAACCGGACTTTGAAAAGTGGGCTTGAATTGGACCAAATTTTAATTGCATCAATTATTGCTCAGAATAATTTGGCCAAGCAAGGTTAATCCAAACCAATTTACCAAATAAAATAAAATAAAAAAATAATTTCAAAAAAGTCATGCTTAGAAATTATATGCTTCATTTTTTCCCTAATATAAATTGAGGAATTGATTTTATAGCTTCTAATCATAGCTCTAAAAAAACTAGATATTGAAATTATATTATTTTCATAATTGAGCTTTAAAGGGTTGTGGTTAAATTAATTAAAAAAAAATTACTCATAAATTTTAATATGTCCTCTGTTTAGATATAGTTGCACCATTTTAATTTTTAAGTTTTTAAATCACTTTGGCCATTAGTATTTTTAATAGTTTCTAATAAAAAATAAATAAGAGTTCATAGATTGAAAATAAACATTGGAATGATCCAAATAAAAAAAATTTATATAACATTGATTACTAAGTAACATTTAGTTTTAGTGCTCACTCCGTCTTTTGAAGTGCCCCATTTTGACTTTTACACTATTCATATATACCAACTTAACCATTGTTTGTGCTTTATATATAAGATTAAACACAGTCTTGTAAATACTCATAAAAAATCGTCTCAATGTATATACTACCTCCGTTAACAGTTATTTGCAACATTTACCTAAAAAGGGTAGTTAGGGTACTAACTATTATTTGCAACAAACTTATTTTTTTCCTTTTTAGTAACTTTTTTGGTGACAAAATTACCAAACCGCCCTTATTAAAAATTGATTAATTGCTAATTTACTTTGTAATCCTAATTTATTATCCCTTTTATCTACAAAACTAATCTAATGATTCCCACCAAAAAATTAAGATCTGCATCTGCATCCCATTTTCTTCATTTCACCAGATCCTCATTCATCTTCTTAACAACCTTCATCAATGCAACCTTCAACCACTCCCATTAATGAGGCTAGTGAAGGCTTTAAATCTGGAGATGGTTCCAGACTTCAACACCCTCTCCCTTCTCCTTTTTCGCTGTATTATACCTCACTCTCTCTCCTCCTTGTTGAAACCCTAATTTCACCAGATCTTCCACATTCTCTTTCTACGGATCTACTTCCTTCTTTGAAAAACAACCAAAATGAGCTCCCCAAACGAGAAGAAACCATATATGGGTACTTACGCGACGTACAGGTGCCAGCGTCGTACGGGGAAAATGAAGCTCATCCGAAGGGAAACATACCTAGATATGCGCCGTATGTATGGTGTGGGTGCGAAGCTTGCTATTGACGACTCCGATGAACAAGGTGAGGGGTCTAAGGTTTCAGATCTGGGAAAAAATGGTGAGAATTCTAAGGAAAATGCTCCTGCTGTGAAGACCGAGGTTGCTGAAGAGCCTTCTGGGCTGTTAAAAACAAATTCCCTGACCAAGAGGTTGTTGAGTCCGACGCTCCTCTGTCGGGAAAGAAAAGGGGTAGATCTGGGTCCCCTGTTGACAAAGTTGTTGGTGTTGAGAGGGTTGAGAGCCCTTCCAACGCTCGCTTTAACTTATTTCGCAGCGCAACTCCCTTCTGACCCTAAACTATTCCATTAAATTGTTTACATTTACTCTGACTCCCTGATCATGGTTGTGATAATTATGTAAGAATTTCTGTTGTTTTGTTTAATTGATGGCATATGGTTGATATTTTCTAACTATGGTTGTTAATTTGTGGGTTATGGTTGTTAATTGATGGCTATGGTTGATATCCCGTGGTCTTGATTAATAATTTGTGGCTTCTGGTTATTGCATTGTGGCTTGTGGTTGTTTATTTGTGGCTTGAGGTTGATAAATAGAGACTTTTGGTTGTAAATTTGTGGCTTGAGGTTGATAAATTGTCAGTTCTGGTTGTTAATTTGTGGCTTGAGGTTGATAAATTGTGGCTTCTGGTTGTTTATTTGTGGCTTGATGTTGATAAATTGTCGGTTCTGGTTGTTAATTTGTGGCTTGAGGTTGATAAATTGTGGCTTGATGTTGATAAATTGTGGCTTGATGTTGATAAATTGTGGCTTCTGGTTGTTAATTTGTGGCTTGAGGTTGATAAAATGTGGCCTCTGGTTGTTAATTTGTGGCTTGAGGTTGTTCATTTGTGGCTTCTGGTTGTTCATTTATGGCATATAGTGGCTATGGGAATTGTGATATGATGAGTGATGGTAAACTTTTTGGCTATTGTTAATGGTATAAGTTGTTCTCAATGAATTCCTATTAAGAGAACATATGTGCACTAGTAGAGAAATGCTCATTTGCGTCGCTTGTAGAAACAAACGAAGCAAATGATATAATTTAAGTTCAGTTTAAAATATTTGCGTCGCTTATTTATTAAAAGTGCGATGCAGAACACTGATATAGGTTATTTTCGTCACTTATTACTAAAAGAACGACGCAAATAATAATGTCATTTGCGTCTCTCTTTTAGGAACAAGTGACGCAAATGATTTTGTGAATAATTTGCGTCACTTGTTACTAAAAGAGAGACGCAAATAACATTGTCATTTGCGTCGCTCTTTTAGGAATAAACGACGCAATTAGTTATTGCTACAACGACCATTTGTATTCCAAAACTGAATACAAAATAAAAAACCTTTCTAACTACCTCCTTCCTTCATTCCCAAAACCTTTCTAACTACCTCCTTCCTTCGTTCCCAGCAGCAGCATAAGGCACGAATTCAAGCAAAAATTCGAAGGTAAGCTGCCTCCTTCATTCGTTCCTAGCAGCAGCCATAAGCGTGAGGTCTACATTCGTTCCCAGCATAAGAAGAATTTTTGAGCAAATTCAAAGGTGTAAAACCTCTTTCTAGCTACCTCCTTCATTCGTTCCCAGCAGCAAATTCAAAGGTGTAAAACCTCTTTCTAGCTACCTCTTTCTATTTCATTTTTACTTAATAAATACAATTTGAAGTACTTACACTTGGATTAAACTTTTGCACTGATCTTTTGTTTGTGTTGTGCTAATAGGATTTTTTAAGATCTACACCATACACAAATGAGGAGATAAACGAGGTTCGAGATATTTGGGCAGACTATTTTGTATGTAATGTTGAACTTTAGATCTACACTTACATAACTCCATTTACTTGTTAGACTCTTGTTCTATTTGTTAGGATTGACATGAATGTATGTTTTTTGTTTACCAACAATTTGGGTTGGTGTTGGTGATTGTGTTGAATGATGACTATAATGTCAATGGAATTGAGTTGTAAATTTATTGGACAGGTTTTTGATATGCTGCCGTCATTCCCAATTTTATGGGTAGGCCAAATTACAAAGGAAACTCTGTCAAAATTTATATTTGAATTCTTTATTATTGCTTCTTTCTTTTTATTTTGTACCATATATATATATTTATATATCATTTGCTTCGCTGATCATTAAACAAACAAGCAACGCAAATAATTCGTTTTTGAATTGTCAAACAAGATTCATTTGCGTCACAATATTGTAAAAAAGCGATGCAAATAACTAGAATTCGCTTCACCATTTAACACTACTTGCATCGCGTTTTTATTAAAAAAAGACGCAAATAAATCTCATTTGCGTCCAAATAACACTCATTTGCGTCGCTTTTTTGTAAATAAGCGACGCAAATAACTATCATTTGCGTCACACTTTTATAAAAGTGCGACGCAAATAAGAGTTATTTGCGTCGCGAACACTTGCTTCGCACCTAGAACCGACGCAAATACACTCTAAAAGTGCGACGCAAATGACCATTTCTCTACTAGTGGTGCCTGCAGTTCAGTATCTATATGTGGAGTCCTTTCCCCTATTCGTTATGATCTCAATGACTATGGTAAGAGAGAACAACATGACATATGGCTAGGCTTGTCCTCTTAGTCAGTTGTTGGTGGCTACTATTATTTGAGTCCCTTTCATGAGATGTGTGTCCCTACATGAGATGTGAGTCCCTTCATGTAATGTGTGTATGTTTGACAAATCCAAATGATAAAGGGACTCATTTGACACTAAATTGATAAGTTGGTATTGCTCCAACAACTTCAATTGTAAGTTGTTGTTAAGGTAACCACTTATGTAATTTATGTGATAAACCCTCTGATGGATTTAAATATGTGTGTAGGTGTCTGTGTATCACAATGGAAAACAAAATGTAATCCTTATTTGTACATAAAACAACAACACTTCATTATCATTAAGTTCTTAAAGAGGTTCTACAAATTCAAAAGAAGCTAGTTAAGACTGTCTTACAATAATTAACACGAACGAACTTGAGCAAAATACACATAACCAATTAATTTCAAACAATGGTAAAACCAAGAATACAAAAGACTACCTACTATTTTACCATTGGTTTTCATCCTCTTCACTGGCTATGTGTGCCAGTCTCACTGTCACCTTCCTTATCTTTCTCTGTTGTCTTTAGTTTGCATCCACTTGCATGCCTTCATCCACTTCAATGCCTTCCCCAGTGGGTATGAATAAAGTGTTGAGATATTCAACAGCTTGTTGAACTAAATCCTTGTCCACCTCCAATTGTCCTGGTAGCAATCCAAGCCTTTCCAGCCTTTTCTTCCTTTTGTGTGGTGGGGTAAAATTATTCCCACCTAGATGACAGAGGATTTTTATCATGCAACTTGTAGCGTTATCCAAGTGTACTTGTTTAGTACTAGATTAAACAAGTCATAAGCCTTTGTGACTTTGTCTATGAGTTCCCCCAAGTTCTTAGGGAATGATTGGTACTGTATAGACTGAATCACATTGAACAAGCCAATATCTAGCACATTTAAGTCAGGTAACTATGCTGCTTGGTAAATGAGTTGAATGTTGAACCCATTTGATTGACATGCAGCAATGAATTCCTCATCCTTTGGAATCTAATGAGGTCTGGCATGTCCCATTGAATAAATATGTCCTTAGATAGATGAGGAGGCCATTTACTTTGTATTGCTGTTATTACTTTGTTGAGTAGCATTGCCCTGATTGCCTCATTGTTTACATTTTGAGTTGCCTTAATTTCCACAGCTCCAGCTTCTCTGTTTTTGCTTTTTTTTTTTTTTTTTATATATTTTTTTTTATAGCAATGTTCTCATAAACAAATGGAAAGATTCCATACTTTCCATCATATAACACATGTCCATGGGTGTAAAAAATTGGTTTGCCGATCATTGCCATGAACATCCCTTTTACCTTTAATCTTTTTTACTGTTGGCACCTATATGGATTTGGTTCATTTGGCAGCAGATAGATACTCATTGTTTCTAGGTTCAAGTAGAACCACTTTTTCATTAATGTGTATTACTTGCTGCATATCCTCAAACTTTGGGTTTGCATTCTGTTTAGCAAGGCAGAAGATCACTTAAAACCCATTTCAGTCTTGCTATCTTGTGGTTAGATGTCAGGGCTGGGTGATTGGTGCTCGTATGTGTTCTAAGCCTCCCTTTTTTCTTTAACTTGTGAATTGTCACATGTGAAATATTGAGAGCAGCACATAGTTTCTCTCTGTTGTCCTTTTGTACAAAGGGACTGACTGCAGGAACTTATCTGTATACTCTGTTGGTTTGAGTCCAATTTTGCCAAGCTTCTTGCTTCTGACATCAATCACATTCCCATCAGCCATTTGTCTCTTTATGTATTTGAATAATCTTTGTATTGATGATCTGTGAACATTAAATTTTCTTCTTTGCTGTGACAAAAAACCTCTTGGCAGATGCTGACCATCCATTTTGACTAGAATTGCATCAACAATTTTTTTTTTTTTTTTTTGTGCATAACAGTAAGTTGTTTTCTACTTTTGGGTTGTTGCAATGCATCTTCATGTAACACATTTTGATGAATGTTGTCACCTTCTTCCATGCTGCTTGAATCAATGTCTTCCATATAATCTTCATCTTTAGCAACTGATCTATGCCAAAAAATTCCTCATCGAAAAATTCTGCCATTTTTAGTTCTGAAGTTTTTTCCTTCCAGATTTGAGTAATGGTGATGAAGTGGGGGTTGCTGTTTTTTTAAGTAATCAAGCTGAACCACACTATAGATTACAAGATGATGGATGCTGCTTCTAACCTTGCACTTAGTTTTTTGAGAATTTAATGAGTTTAAGCCGAAAATTAGTGGTAATTTTTGTGAGGATAACATGCTGTAATTTAATTAGGGTAGAACATTTGGTTTGTATGAATATTTTGAATAATGAATTCTGGTTGCAGGTTTATATACCCTACCTTGAATGAAAAATTCAAGTGGAGGGAAAAATTTGATATGAAAAAAGGTGAAAAGTTTTAAAAGTTGGTGAAATTTAGGAGAGAAAGCAAAATCCCACTAAATTCAGATTCTCCCTCCTCTTTTTAAAGAATCAGGTCTCCTTATCCTTCCTTTTTAATGAATTAATCACATGTCCTTTCTTTCAATTATTCTCACTTAAACGCCCCTTAAAAGTTTTGCCTACGAGTCCCTGCTACCCCCCATTTGTTGCAAATATCTATTAACGGGGGTAGTATTTTAAATATCAGCTTTTATGGTATTGATAATTAAAAAAATTGATAGTTAAAGTTCCTTGTTGATAAATGCCTCCCTCAAAGTGAAACACTTATTAAAACTGAGAAAGTATCAAGTATGTTAATATGTATAAACGAGAAGTTTTAGGACAACTATTCCAAATAAAAAAAAAGTTTTTAGAAATAACCGAGGGTGAGTACAGTACAAGAATAATAAGATCCAAGCTGAAAAATATGTGCCCAAACCTGGCAAGATTTAGACCAACTATTGGCCCAAACCCATTGGATTTCAAGTCATCTGGGTTTTTGTTAAGTTTTGGTAGGAACTTTGGAGCTTAGAACTTGTACAAAGAAATGGGGATTCTGAGAGACAAGCGAACTTCCCCATCTCCTTCTCCTACTTCAACTTCTCCTTGTGCTGATCTCAGAAACGCCTACAATAATTGCTTCAACAGGTAATTTTCTTGCTCATCTCTTTCTTTTAATTACCTAATAAAGAACAATTTAAGTGCATATTAGGCTATTAGTTAATCAAATTGGGTCAAATTAAGAACCCCTTTTCTTATTTATGTAAATGAATGAAAACTTATGCTTGATTTCAATTTATTTCCAGTTTTTAATGTATGGGTGTGTTAAATTTTCAGGTGGTATGCAGAGAAATTTGTTAAGGGTCAATGGCAAAAGGAAGAATGTGTTGTTGAGTGGGAGAAATACAGGGAATGCCTTTCTGTATGTTCATATGATCTTATTATCTTTATTATATGGTTGAGTTTATGATATTGTTTTTGGAGAAATTGTTCAAATTTATGTAGATTTTTAGAATATTTTTGCTCATGAAATGTGACAAATAGTATAGGAGTTTGATGTTTGTATTTTTAATTGACAGCAACATTTGGAAGATAAGCAGTTAAGTAGGTTTCTGGAAGTTGAAGCTAATAAAAATCCGTTTTCGGTGGATCGAATCAATAGGAAGAGTTCAGTTGATGGTGCTTCAATGGGTGATGCCAGCTCCAATTAATGTTGTGATTTATTGTTGTATATACTACTGATGCTAAAGTTGCCAACAACTTTGATAGTCAAGTTTTAGTTATACATTGATTGGATTGCCTGTTGTTTTTTGAGGAAATATACGTGATACACTTCTAATTTCGCAATTATGGAATCTTGCTCTTGTTATATTGCTATTTAGAGGATGCTACAACAGGATAACCTTAATTGATCTGGCTGCATTGACTATTGTATGTTATCCAAGTGGTAAGACTTGGTAAAAAAATATCTTGAGCAGAACAGTCGCATATGTTGAGGAAGATATTACACATGAATGAAGTGATATAAAAAATTTTCTGGTGGACAAATTTCATAATCTTGAAAGAACTAACTGATGGTAATAATGTAACTTTTGAGTTTGAAATTTTGCACTATAAACTCGTACATTTGGAGAAGCGTAGTAATTCCTTTTCATCTAAATTTCTGTTTATGGAATCCTGTAATCACCAGTGGATGTGGGATTAGAAAATTCTTTGTCCACTTTCTCCAACCTGTAAATGTTCTTAAGCTCATTTTTCATCCAGAGCTTGTCAAAGTCTAATGTGTGGATAGAGAAGCAATTGCATTTTCTAACCACCATGTCTTGTTAGAGTGTAGCCTTGGCAAAGCAAGTCTACTACATAGATTTGGGTTCTGGCCTTTTTATTCGAGCAGTTTGAGGTAGACAGAAATACTTTCTTTTCTGTGTTCTTAGGCACTTTAGCAGTGTTTTGGTCTAGGAGTTTGAGGTGGGCTCAGTCATGGTAATTGGATTTGGCATTAGGATGTGAATCACAACAGTATTTTATATTGTAATGCATTGCCTTGCATTTAAAAGAGAACAGTATGTGTCAACAATTCTCTTTTCCCATTGATAATCTTCTCGAGCTTAATTTCGAGTGTTTGTCAATTATGCATGTGCTTGTTGATGAAAGCTTGGGCTGAAATAATTCTAAGAAGCTGTACCAAAAGACCATATGATTCTATGTTGATGGCTAGACTGACCAGCTAGTTAAGCAGAACTATTACTTCTATACACAGGGTCTAAATGTCTGTCTGTGATTTGGGTCTTTAGAGGCCATGTATGATTAGGCATGTGCACCATTGCAATATGAACAAATGCTTTCTTGAAATTCTTGGGAAGGATTGAAGGTGCAAAGAATGTTTTGACAGATTTCTGATTCCTTTTTGTGGCACAAGTGGCCTGTACATTTTTGGTAGACGCGGAAGACTGATAAATGTGAGATGCATGACTTGCAGATAGGGAGCAGTAAAAAAAATCCATTGCTTGACTAGAATTATTTGCTGCTGCTCTTTTCTGAGGATATTTTATCACTGGGATATTAATTATTTTATACTGTTTGATTGTCTGCGGAGGAGCATAACCAGCTTTTCAGATCTGCAGATGGTAGTAGATTAGATGTTAAAGAGGATTTCTGAAGATGAGATCACTTCATTTAATTTGGTTATACATTATGGAAGTCTGGAAGATATATGTCTTATAGTATTTCATTAGCTATGATCCGACTTTGTTCTATAAATTATTTACTGGATTCTGGAAAACTATACTGAACATACTGAAACTGGATCAACAATGTACCTTACAGGACCAAAACACAGCCTAATTTAAAGCCATTTGTCCATTGTTGGTTCTACATTAGTTCTAAATTCATATGCTAGAGTCATACGTCGATCTGTATTCTCTGTTCACCGTTCTGTAACTAAATTGCATTTACAGGAGCTGAGTTATAGCTAAAAGCTAGCATGGCATTTTCGGTTCCGACCAGCCATCGCTTCATTCATTTTTGTGATTCAATTATTATTCGAAAAAATGGGCCGTCACACTTCAAATCTGTGGCATTAATCTTGCTAAACAACTCAATTGAAGTCTACTGATCGTCTGCATTCTTTTTATTTGGAAACAACAATTAAACAATTAACAGAGTAAATAAAGAATGCTTTCTAGAAAAATCTAAGATAGATTATCACTAATCAAGAGGTAATCATTGACGGTGAGCAGCATTAAAAATATATGTTGCAAGCTTGCAACCCCATACTCCATAAAATTGGTTGGATGCATCTCCAGTTGCTTGTTTCTGCCCCTGCTCCTTTCCTGGACCCCATACACTGCGACTCATCACTGTGAGAACTCTTAGGAAAGTTAAATGTTACTACGACTTTTAAAAAAAAAAAAAAAACAGCTTCATCTTCCCTTTCCGATGATTGCTCATTGATGCTGCTGGGATGAGGATAAAAAAGCTGCAAGATCAGCCTCATTTCTTCTTAAATAGGAAATGAGCAACCATCCATTCTTCCCCATTATTGTACCCAAATAACTCAGCCACTGCTATGAAGAACGTTCTCCAATATACTATCCACTTTAGAGCTGAGTCTTTGCCATAAGTCGACTCCATTATTGGCCTTATGTAAGCCAAGTTACGGTCCATTCTTTTAAGCCACTCCTCGCTGAAAAAATGATAAAAAGGTCTATCAACATGCTTCTCTCTACTTATCTTAATTTATAAATCTAAGCCAACTTGTGATGAAACTTGGTAAGTTAAATTTCTTGGTAGGCTTAAGCTGCAGTTAAATATTGTCAATCTTGCTTGCTAACCTTGTTTGCGCGTAATGCTTCCCATTTTCAAGCCAGTGGTTGACAATAGAGACATCATCCTGCAATGAGATCACCCATAAGCAACTAGATATAATTGACTCAGTGTAATGTGTTACAAGGATGAGAATATGGGATCAAGACTGCACGGATCTAAACCTTAATATTAGACTTAGCAAACAATGGGATTTGTATTAGGTGGTTGCTGTTGCTAAAATGATGGTGAATGGCAATCTCAGACAGAAACCAGATAAATCGAGGTGTTTGAATGACAGAAAAGTAATTTGATTACAATTTACAACTGAGAGACAGGGGATTGGCAATAATCAGATAGACCAGTTCATGCTTAATACTCGCTTTACTCGAAAATCATTGTTCCCTCAATTTTTTTGTTGAGATAATAATTGTCATTATAACAGTGTAATACGAAGTATAGGTTAGCAATCTGACAATAAAATCTGGAAGGTAGTATGATACAAGTAGTAATGAATCTAATGATCATTCATGAGCAAACGAAAGAAATGTTGCAAATAAGAGACTTTGTGTTGCTGTAATAAGTTATGGTTTCCACAGGCTAACCTGAAAGTACAGGAGCAGATTTGCAGCAGGCATTGTGCCTCCAGTGAAGAAATACCGAGTGATCCAGTCATCATCATTAATATCCTGCATACAAGTGTGTGAACAAAGTTCTCAATACTTCATAGCCGACTCAAATATGCAGTAGCTCATTGAAACTCAGCAAGTAAATATATACAAGAAAGAACAGTATGTCTAAACAAGATGAAAGTACCTCAAAGTGGTATGCAAAAGCTTTATGACAGAAATAATGAACAAATAGAAGGCCATCAGGTTTCATCCAATTGGATATCTTCTTTAGAAGATCTCTGTAATTTTTCATGTGCTGTAGAATTAATCATCAACAAATCATATCAAAATCCTAAACTTTGCTATTATGATATATCTAACTTACTGATGAATAGTACTAGTATTCCTAGGTAATACTGTTAGTCATACCTCAAACATTTCGATAGACAGTATCCGATCATAAGATCCCTCCATGTCAAATGTGCTTATATCTGCTACTATGATCTCAACGTTTTTCATCTGAAGATCCCTGAAACATAAAAATATGCACACCTTAGAACTTGTTCTAGTTATATACCCTCCTCCGTCCTGTTAACATTTAGTCTGCACTGTTTAGATATGTTAACTTAATTGCAGGACAAAGATTTGCAAGGAATATGTGTAAGATGAAGATGAATGAAAGACGCACCTGCACCTATCCTCAATGTGTGCTTTCTGCGTTACTGAATTGCAAATTCCGGTAACCCTGCAGTTACTGTACTTTTGTGCAATGTACAAAGCAAGCGACCCCCAGCCACATCCAACATCAAGAACAGTATGACCATCTTGTATCCCTGACCTCTCACAATATAATTCTAACATTGCTTTCTCTGCATCATCTAGGTTTGTCTGCTTGTCAGAAAAATAACAGCAACTGCAACCAAGAGGCAGAACAAATGAATGGGAACAGACAATCATCAATTCAAAGATGCACATCTTTGTAGTGCTACTACCATACTACATTGTCAAAAAGAATACAACTTTTTTTTTTTTTTTATTTTCACCTGTATTTGAGATGCTTTCCTAGAACAAGCTTGAAGAAAGAAGTAGGCAGCTCATAGTGTTGAGATTTCGCCTTATCAGTCTGAATTGCTATTGGCATTTCTCTTAACGCTGCAAAAGAAGATATAGTTAATCAACTACTGCCTAATTGATCAGCAATCCGACACATACTTTGCAAAATTGGTGGAAGCAAAATACACGAAGGTTAGGGCAGTCTTCTTCCAAGGCTACATCCTGCCTTCTGAATTTAATTGTCGTTTAATCAGATTCCTAACAGCCTTAGACAAGCATAATTTGTCAATGTGTGTTATATATCATCTCCTTAACATTTAACTAACAGCCTTTTTAGAAAATGCAAGGGTAGTACATGTGACTATTAAAATCAAACAGACTCAACAGAGAAATTGAGACTCTTCTCTAAACAATGCAAAGACGAGATTAATGGAAATTACACATAAGCCTTATCTCTACAAGAATGGGGATATTATTTTCATAGTTAGACATTCAATCATCCAAAAATTGTTAATTACCTCTATCACATGATTAACCATCCAAAGATCAATAACACCCACATTCCAAAATACAGTTAGATAACCAAATGTTCCGTCATTTGGAAAATGTACCAGCATAACACTACATGATTACTAGTATCATTCAAACAAAAACTCATACCATATAAAAACATATGCTAGACAACCATTTTTCATTTTTTCTTTCCGTCAATCATTAATAGTCACGTTGACAGTGTAATTTAAACTGCTATTACAAAATTATAAATAAAAAAGAGGCAAGAAAACATTACAATGAACAAAGTGGAGAAGATCAGAGAGTTGAAGTTGAGAAGAAGATTTGTAGGAAGAACGAAGGCGACTGGCTAAGAGAAGGCGAGTAAGGCGTCTAATAAGAGCATCAGGCAACAAGTTTCTTTCATGTGCGCCTAGCATTAGCTTGGTAGTTGCTTTGTATGCCATTTGCTTCATTTCCTCCATTTTTTCTCCTGTATTTTCACTGCTTTGTTTCTCTGTATCTCTTATCTTTTGTTGCCTGATTGGAATGTAGAATTGTGGTGTTTGGATAGATAAGTGTGGTGATGCACCAGGCCACGTTATTGGCATTTGTCAATGTACTGAACCCCCCTTTGCCCCTCTTTTGGCCTTTTGGGCCCGCCTAAAAATCATTTTAAGTGATAGCATTAATCAATCAATAGTATTATTAAAACTTCAGGTAAGGAGTATCATTCTGCCATATGTCATTTTTAGTAATTGACAAGCACCACATAAGCAATTATATGTCAGTGTGATAACAATAGCAATTTTTACCACCATTAAGTCATTACTTGATTCATTTATCATACATTTAATTTTTACCTTAATTTACGCTAAATAATTCAATGGTTTTAATGAATGACCCAAAATATATTTGTAACTGACATTGTCCAATTAGATGGAGTAGCTAATTTTTTATTCTCATATTTAGGCCTTATTTGGTTGACAACATAAAATAGGGGAAGTGAAAATTCATGGGATTTGACAAATTGAGGAGTTGTTTGGATGACACAAAAAAACAAAAATGGGAAAGTGGAAATTCATGGGAATTTCAACTTCCCACAAAACAAGGGAAGTAAATAACCTAGTCCCCCCTAAGTCAATCAAAATACACGGGATTTCTAAATTCCCACATTGCTAACCAAACAAATTTAGGAAATTCCTAGGAATGTCATGAAGGAAATTACTTCCCATGAAATGTAATTTCCTTTGGGAATTTAATTCCCATGTCAACCAAACAAGGCCTTATTAAATTTTTAACTATGGAGTAGCTATTATTTATTTTCATACTAACTAAGTTTGTAACTGACCAAAAATAAAATCTCCAGAATATATTCAACTTTTCACCTTCATACGGAGTACTATAATTCTTTTATTTTTTTAAGTTTTAACGTATCGTCAATAACATCACCATCCAATCTCAATTAATTACTTCATTACAGTCACTAAACCTTTTTATATAAATCATCCATTTCTGTCAAATATTTCATTACTAATCACCCTTATATACAATATTAGAATATGTCAGCTTCCACTATTAGAGGAGAGAGATCATCAAGAGAACGACTAATATACTTTGTAGTATTCAGTGTGGGTGCTATTTTGGAGAGGAAGATTGCATAGAGATCAATAAAAGGAGGGTCTAAACAACCAATGCGATAATGAAAAGGTAAACAATTATCATCCATATACATGATGATGAGCAAGGGTATAGTAGTCTGTTATAATTGTTGTAGGGTGAAACTATTAACCTCTTAAGAGTGAAGGGAGGGGCCAACTATTAGCTTAGCTTAATTTATAGCTCAAGTTCACATATCCAATACAGATATTATCTCATCTCATTCCATAGTTCAACAATTCGCTTAATTCATTTTTTACATAAAACATGTAATGCAATGACCCGGGGCAACGCCCAGGCCACCAACTAGTTTTTAAACTTATAAAGGATTTTTAAAGGTTTGAATTAGATTAGACTGGATATCATAAAGTAAAACCTATTTACCATAATAATTGCTTTTGGCCTAGTTTGAAATAAATTTTGAAACCCCTACTACATAATATATACGAGTAATATATATTTCGTACCAAGCATGAGTTATGTCATCGGCAGTTTCGCCACGCCATAATTGCAATTAATAAGGAATTAAAGATTAAAATTATAATTCTCAACCCCTCACCCCCACCAAAATCCCACATACCAAACTGTCCTTAAACTTTTATAATTGTCATAACTCATAAGGTATGTTTAATTTGGATTAAAGAGGTGCCATAAAGTATTAGGTATGATGTTATGTTTTAAATTTTGATTAAGTAAATTAATATCGTCTATTGACATTTTCATGTCCCAAAATAAAAGGAAAAAAAAAATTAGGTATTAATTGCCGACCATCCACTCACCTTAACCAAACTATCAAATTACTCCTAAATAATTAATCAAAAAACTTTCAAAAAGATTTTAATAATTATAATAATTAAAAATAAAAATAAAAATAAAAATAAAAATAAAAATAAAAATAAAAGATAAAGCAAAGACAAAACTTCTATTCTCTAGCAGTATACTGAATTACTGATCTTGCTACTAAGCAAAAATAATTAATTAATTCTATGAACTTAAGCACCAATTCCTGGATTTAATCACATAAAACATGACATTAAAGCTTCTTTAATTACTATTAATCATCCAATATAGCCCCCAAAGCTAGAAGAATCGGAACCTTCCCACCTACCTTACTCCAAAAAAGTCTCTCTCATTCTAAATTTGCTCTCAAATTTGGACCCATTTCAAGTAAGCATCTTTTTCTCTCTTTTTCACTGTATAATCCAAAGTTTTTGTACATATTTTTTGTAGTACTTAGAAGATTTGATTGATAAGTACATTTATGCTTTTCTGGGTAGTTTAAAGATTTTGTTTCATGGGAGAAAAGATGTCTGAATCTGGGTTTTCTATACATAATGATTCAAGTGATGGTGAATTGTTGCGTGATATTGAAGAGATTAGTAATGCCCTTTATTCAATGAACAAAACCCATGAAAATTCTGTGATTTCTTACTCTAATTATGGACCTAAATCGCATTTTAGTGTACCAAAATCGAACCCGAAACCAGGGTTTGATAGAGAGAAAGAGTGGTTGAAGGAGGAGCATAAGCAACATTCATCAATTTGGGGTTGGAAACCCTTTAAGGCATTGTCCCACATTATTAGGCAGAGGAAATTTACTTGTTATTTCTTTTGTCATGTTCATTGTATTGAGAATTTGATGTTGGATTTCAAAGATATTTGTTTGAGTGTGCATTGGAAGAGGAAGGATGTTGTGCTTAAGACCCGTCCGTCGAGGGTTTCGAATGGCATGGTTGAGTTTGAGGAGACATTGATGAGTAAATGTACTGTTAGTGGCTCTAAAAATGGGCATGGGGGTTTTGTGAAGTATGAGCCTAAGCATTTTTTGTTATATGCGTCGATAGTTGGGACAGAAGGGTTAGATATTGGGAAGCATTGGGTTGATCTTACAAGATTGCTTCCTCTTACTTTGGAGGAGTTGGAGCAAGATAGATGCTCGGGAAAATGGTCGACGAGCTTTAAGCTTGCAGGCAAGGCGAATGGTGCTACTTTGCATGTTAGTTTTGGGTTTTTGGTTACAAAGGATGGATTAGCTGAATCAGGTAGTTGCATAAAACCACCTCTCGCTCTTAGCTTGGAGGGAAATGAATTGAACAGGATGAGCTCTGTTGATTCTGGTTCTGTCAGAGGCAATACCTCACTTAGGCGGGTGGGGAGTGTTCCGAGTAGCTTAAATAATGCTTCTTGTTATTCATCTCAATACCTGGATGCAAAGATTGGTGGGCCGAAGGATGAATATGATTTCTCAAATTCCATTGATATGCTATATGGTAAGCTTGAGGAAGGGAGGGTTGATAGTCTGACAAAGTTTGATAAGGTTATTGAACAGTTGGAGTCGATTCAGTTGGGTCCAAACTCATTATCTAGTTCTGTAAAAGATTTTTGTGGAACCAAACATGATGATGCTGAGTTTACAGTGATAGAAAAGGGAGTAGAATCAGAGTGCTCCCCCAAGGAAGCGAAAAAGTTGGATGAATGTATCCCTGCAGACTTGGAAGCCTCAGCTGTAGAAATAATTGATGTGGCTGAGATTTTCAAGGGTGAAGAGATATGCTCAGAGGAGGAGACAAAGGTTGCTAATTGGGATGAAGCCTTGAATTGTGTTTCAGAAGAGGCTCCTATAGATAAATACAGTGTTGATATTAAAGAGTCAGATCTTGAAGAAGAGGCTTTAGATTTGCTTAAGATGTTTATTTCACAGTCTGATGAATTAGAAACGTCAGAGGATGATATGTCTGTTGAGATTAAAGCCAAGCATAAAGGAAGTAATCTGGTCAAATCATTGAGCTTAAATGACTTTGAAAGAACTGTGGCAGATGATTTCTGTAATCTGTTGCAAGACTTGCGTACTCCCTCAAACCGGAGTTTCAATGGCGGGCTTGAATCTCCTCGAGAACGCCTTTTAAGACAGTTTGAAGAAGATATGATGACTTCAGGTAGCCTCTTCTTGGGTGCTGATGTACAAGATGATGTGTCTGATTATGACTTTGCAGCTTTTGGTGTATCCTCTTCAGAATATAATTTTGAGAGTGTAGATCTCTCGCCTGTCATTGATACTGCAGGCCTTGAAGTGAATGAAAGTTTACAACAGGCATTGAGAAATAAACTGAAAGCAAAAAGCCTTGAACGCTTGGAAACTCAGACCTTGATGCAAAGATGGGGTTTAAATGAGGAAGCCTTCCAGAGCTCCCCTTATTATAGCACTGGTGGATTTGGGAGTCCTGTTTTTGTACCACCTGAAGAACCAATAGGATTGCCTCCCCTTGCAGAAGGCCTGGAACCATTGCTTCACTTAAATGATGGAGGATATCTGCGGTCTATGAGCCCTTTGCTTTTCAAAAATGCTAACAATTGTGGGAGCTTGATCATGCAAACGTCGAAGACTCTCGTGCTACCCACAGAATTGGGTTCTGATATCATGGAGATATTGCAGTGTTTGGCATCGGTTGGCTGTGAGAGACTGTCCAAGAAAGTGCATAGTTTATTGCCTATGGAAGATCTCTCTGGAAAAATTATGCAGCAAATAGCATGGGAGGCTTCATACTATGCTGAGGTGTCCGAAAGGTTTGTGAATTGCTTATTGATGCTTTGCTTGCTCCTTTCATCATCTAGGCCTTGTTTGGTTTAGGGTAAAAGTCTAAATGCCCATATAACTTCAAGTTTACTTATTTGGCTAACTTCCATGGAACTTAATACTTGTATTTCTGGAGTAAGTTGTCTTAGAACATGGAAAGTTGCTTACTAAGAGAGGGTTGGTAAGCTGGATTTCCCATTGATATCTCTAACAAAAGTTTCTCCCCTCACAATTGGTACCTTTTTTTTTTTTTTTTTTTTTGTTTTTTTTTTGCCAATAGTTATTTTGTTTTTACATTTAATTATGTGGAAGTTGTTTTATACTTTTATGAACCAAACAAATCTACTTTGTGACATGACTTTTCTTGAAGCTACATTTCTATAATCATGAATTTTAATTTCAGTATACTTAACTTATTGGAAGGGGGTGGAAAAAACAAGTTTGATGGATTTGCATTTATTCTTACTACCTAAAGTTGGGATTGAGCTACACAAGGCCTAGATATGCTTTCTTATCTTGTTTCAATTGCTAACTTGTTTCCAATTGTTGCCATAGGTCTGCCTCTTCTCAGTATGAATCTGATGTCAAGATTGAGGTTGAGGGGCATCCATATGTTCAAGGTTGTAATTACTTTAGTTCAAGGTCAACTGGCGGTGATATCAGGTCAGAATATGTGGCTGCTAAAGATCTGGCCTTGTTGGCACTCGACAGTATAGAAGTCCTCATGATTGAGGGGTTGAAAATACAGTCAGGCATGCCTGATCACGATGCACCTTCCAGCATCAGGGTAAAATCTGTAAAAGAGGTCAGATATCAACCTGGGATTGACTACTTTGATGACTCTTCCGACTATGTTAATGGATTGTTGGATCTTTCTATTTCATTAGCTGAGTGGTTAAGGCTGGATTCTGGAATGTCAGGTGATGAAAATCACGATGGTAAGAGTACAATGAATGTGCTAAGAGCTCATCATGCCAAGTCTAGCTATTTTAACAACAAATTGGCAGGAGAAAATAACACAGAGAATGAATCGAGAAATTGTGGGATTTTGGGAGATAATCTTACATTAGTTATGATGATGCAGCTCAGAGATCCACTCCGAAACTATGAACCAGTTGGTGGCCCAATGCTCAGTCTAATTCAGGTCAAGAGACTTATTGAACCTGTGATTTTAGCATTGGAAGGTGACAAAGAGGGAAAAGGCATGGTTTCCAGGTTCAGATTAGATGAAGCTCATGTTGCAGGATTGAATATTGAATCCGACAATCTAGAAACATGGTCTTCTAGGAGACAGAAACAATCGGGATCTCGGTGGTTGCTTGCTAGTGGTTTGACCAAGAACTGTAATTCTCGGTTTTCAAAGTCAAAGTCAATAATAAGAATCTCCTCACAAGTGCTTAGAAAACCATGGACACGAAACTTCATTTGGAGCCTTTCACATCCCATTCATGAAGTTGAAGCTGACCCTCTGAACCCACTCACTCGCAACCCTGACGTTATATTTCCTCAAGTGACTGTTTGATTCCCATGGTAAGAAACATGTTACCCAGATGAGACTATTATTCCCTCCTTTAGGAACTTGAAGCGCAAGTACGTATATCAAGTCATATATGTGCGTCTCTTACACCGTCGTTCTGTAACTATGATATGATACTAGAATTACGTTTTGTTCAACTGTTTTTGCTGTATATTGCTTCAGGATGGTGACTTGTTTTTGCTCTAAACAGGGTCATGGACTCATGGTCTGTAATTAGTCAATTAGTCAATGAAACTTTAGTGGTACATATTGGAGTATCTTTTGAATTCTTTTTAGGCCAATTATTGTGACTCTAAATGCGATGAGATTTTTTGTTTTGTGGATGTAAATGTAACTCATTTTACCCTACATGACGTACATCTCTTTTTTGTTGATGATGTAACGACGCTTTGTAATGTTTCACTGCTTAACCTTGGATCATACTTAAGGAAAAAGAAAAGTTCAGGTTCTCAGAATCTCATTCTTAAGGGGACCCAGCCACCTAGGTGGCTAGGTGAGTTGTCGTGCTAACACTGGTGGTTCTGTTTATTGGTTGTTCTGTATACTACATTACAGTAGCTTTCAGCTTACCTAAATTTGAAGGCAGGGTTGCTATACTAATGACAATAGTACTCCCTCGGTTAAAAAATAATAGTGATGTACACTATGTTGGCTGTTTAGAAATTAAAATTTTAGGGTAGGTCGTGTCGCATTTCCTCAAATTAGGAATAAATTATGCATGTTTTTACTAACGTATTTTTTACAAAAACTGACAAGTGATTGAGGATGGGAATGAGACAACTAGTCGACGACTATTTTCATGGGTATGCTGGTGAAATCATGGCAAGTTCTTAGTATGAGGCTGGGTAATTGCTACAGTATCAGAATTATTTTTGGGCAGAAGTAGTAGCTTAGAAACGAAAGTTTGCCAGGTAGTTTTGTATAAGCTGATGTGCTTATATTAGACTTCAGACGCCTTAATCTCTGGCAGAAAAGTTGTAGAACTTTGCTGTCATGTTTATCTTGTCATACTTTGAAGACCATCTTATTTGCAGTGGGAAAAAAACTTCCTTCTTTGGTAGAAGCTGTTATTTTCTGTGGCTTCCAAACATATCATCTTCTTTACAAAGAAGAATGCATTAATGTTCACTCATTGCTTATCCTAACAGTTATTCAAACTTCAAACGTATGTCAGACAATTGATTCTGCTGCTTGTATAGAGTTAATTTATTTATTGGTTTCTAATTCTCAATCATCTAAGTACATCTAGTCAAATGTTTTTCTATGTTCCCAAAACTGAATCATGTACTAGATGTTTACGTTGTGTTTGTCTAACAAGGTACGCATTGAACAAGGGATGTATTTACCAAATAGTCCTTCATGAACCAAACTACATCTAGCTTTTGATTAAGGAAAGGAGGGTATGATAGACTCCTCACCCTGGGATAGTTGCGTATATGGTAGGTTGTGTCGCACTTCCTCAAATTAGGAATAGATCATGTACTAGACGTTTACGTCGTGTTTGTATTACTACCGTAGAAAGAATCGTATTGAGTATACATTCTTGACAACATGCAATTGTTCTGTCAAAATAGGTCCAATTATAAGTACTTGTTCTGCTACATTCAAAGGATATGTATCTGAATATTCGACTTCATTCAAATGGATAATTATCTTACAAACTGTTCCGGACTAGAAATATGATTTCAGACTGCCAGATTCAGCTGTAGTTTCTGATTTACATAGTTCAATGGGGTTGCCTCACTATCTTTATTTTTCTCTTTTCAGTTGAGACATCACCAATTCACCATAATATTTGTGACTGAAAAATAGATATGAAACGACGTATACTCTGTATATACTACTACTGCTGTTAAAACAGAAAGTGGCACACTACATCTAACAAGCCTAAGATGACTAGTGTTTATTGTGTTCAATTTGTTACTGCAGTATTGATTTACAGATCTCGGATCTCCGGACAAAAGTGAAACACATGACAGTATGTGGAAAAAAACTTTTGCTGATCCCATATGGTCTGCCATCAATCCACCAAGCTCTGAAGGAGGAAACTGAAGTTCCTTGCAGCTGACAAGCACTTGCAGAGCATAGATCTCTGACAACATCCTCGAAGTTAACTACTTTGGGGCGTCATGGATATGATTGCCTTCATATGTTGTTATTACGTATTTCATGTCATCCCGGTCTCGTTCTACTCTCTTCTTTACAGGACAACCGTCTACAGCACACCTATAGTAGTTCCTGCATAAGTTTCAAAGAATGATCAGCTGTAGGCCTGTATTAGTAGGCTAGTAGCAGTAAACTAGTACATTAAACTCGGTAATGTGTTGTTCATATCATTATGCTGAAAATAGGCTTTGTGGGAGTTAAGTTACCTTGGGGTTGGGCTGTTTTTCACCATCTTCTTGCCATACTTTCTCCATTTGTAACCATCATCTACGACATCAATCTCCGATTTCATTCTGAATGCAACCCTTTCCTTCTTCTCTTTGCCACTTCTAACTGCTCCTGCTAATAATAGTGAGTGAAAAAAAATAAAATTCAGAATGAATATATTTATGCATGCTATATTATCCAAGTATAGCTAAACAATATAGAAAGAAGAGGGAAAAGGCGGTATATTGAACTCGCTTACTGCTGTTCTCTCCCTCGTTTTGGATGTTGCTGCTTCCCCCAAAATCATATAGCTCATTTCCTTGATACCCGAAATTCTGATTACCCTGTGAACCGAAATCCATGGACTGCTGCTCGTTGCCCCAGTCTTCAAAGGAGAAAAAGTCTGAAACCTCGAAATCAGTACTCTGCTCGAAAAAATGATCACTTCCTGAGGACTCAAGTGAACTGAAAGTGTTAGTAGTAGTTGTCATAAGGTGTTTGTTGTTGTTTAGGTATGCAAAGGATGGGAGAGTCGAATAAGGAACGAAACACGAAACGTATACGTTGCTTGCCATTGTCAATAACAGGAGTAGCAGGATACATATAATGTGCAAGATATTCGCGCTTATTACATCAGTGAAACCTTCCTAGGAGCTTCCATTGACATTTAAGTTACAAGGGAAGTTTCATAGGTTGGTTCTCTGGATTAAGTGATGGCTATATAGGAAAGTAACTAAGGGGGGCCTGTTGAAGTGTGCAATGGTAAAAGTGTTTATATTTGAAAGGGAAAAGGACTATACCATTTGCTATGGATGACTTGTGAGTAGACTTTGGTTTAATAATATTTTCGGGGTTGATTTCGTGACGTAATTCTATAATTTTCGATTTTTCGCAAGAATTTGACTTTTACAATATTCATATATAGAGTACGAAATATTAGGTTTGACCATATTTTCTTACTGGTTTATAATGTTACCGTGTAATATATTGTTGAATTGGTTTCAAGGTATACATTTCAAAACTTATAATAACTTTTACTATATACTTATTAAATTGCATGTCTGATATATAGTGTTAAACTTAATTATACAATAGAGTGTGTTGGTCAAATTGTTGCAAGTATATAAGAACGAAGGGAATTATTTTATAATTTTATTTGAGTGGATGTGCTTAGACCAACCCGTCCACCAAGGGAGGAATACAAGTCAAATTCTTTGATTATCATTATATGATATGAAGATCTTATTCATATTTATAGTTATGGTGTATTAATATATATGGTCTACCATGTATTATCAAAAATAGGACTATATTAACACTTATTAAAAAGCAGCATGCCTTTTTGGTTTATAGATATTATCCTTGCACTTGTAGAAACCTGCAGGAACTGATCTCAGCTGCAGTTAACTGATAATCAGCTTTCATAATATTATCCTCCCTCTCTCTAAATTCTAAATATAGTAACCACAAGTTTTAACTTAAGTAACCCCTCTTCGCCTTTTAATTGCAATATTTGAATTTTTTAGATTATTTAGAACTCTAACCATCTTTGGTAATATGTGTAAAGAAAAATATATTTATATAAGATTTTGTTAAATAATTTTTTTTTTTTTGAATAAAATCTTGTTAAATAATCTTTATATGAATTACATAATTTTTAAAATATTAATTTTTAATAATAAAAAGAATTCATAAGTTGTGCATTGGTTATTGTGTGAAATTCAAAATATTGCATTTAAAATTTAAAAGAAAAAGATTGGTTAGAAATCAAATAAAGAAATTGCAATTTGAAGTTGTTTGAAAGTTTATTGATCAATTTTTCTTTTTTTTTTTAACAAAAATAATTTTTGAATTTTCTATACATTTTGATTTCAATCTCACGAATTTTTGTATAAAGTATTACGTACAATACAAGTATTGGAATATTTTTAAAACTTCATGTAATGTTATATTGAATCCTTAATAAAAATAAATAGTAAATTTAAATTAAAAATTATTTGAATTAACACAAAGTTATAGGTTGTTTTCCCAAAAAAAAAAAAAAAAAAAAGTTATAGGTTAAGGGTTCGTTTTATTCACCTAAATTATTTTTCTGATCATTTGAACTTATTGAATTTGGGTTGTCCTTATTAGTTTTTACTACAAAGTAATTTTTTTCACCGAACTTAATTATTTTAATTTATTTAAATTAATTAATCCTTATCTAAACTTATTCTTAAATTAAAGAAGATTAAATAAGGTGAATTGAACTTTAAATCTCTCTTAAACTACTAAAAACACGAGTTAACAATTAAACTTATTACTTTATTAGCATCACTCAATAAAAAGTAAGGTTAACGACTAATACTAGTTTGTCAACTAGAACTTGGGAGCTAAGTCTTTTTTCATAAATAATACTTCCTTCGTTCTAGTAATATTGCAACAACTAGACTTTTACACTATTCATTACGCTTATTTGACCACATATTATAATTTATACGTAAAGTAAAATATAGTTATGTGGGGTCTTATTAAATTTGTCTCGTAAAATATTTTCACAATATCTACTATTTATAATTTTTACTCTTATATAATTATAAATATTTAGCATAATGTGCTTTAAAATACGTAATTTCATACTTGTTACAATATTTGTGGAGCGAAGCAGAGCATAGAAAGTATAACAACTTAGAACTCAAATACATAGTATAACATACTTCGTATATCATTATTATATCATACAATTATTCACACAATCACAGCTATTATAATCATATTATCGTTATATTTTCTAGAAGAGCTTATCTTATTTATATTATTATTAATTTAGTATTAGTCGTATTATTATATATATTAGAGCATGTGTTAGTTTAATTGTTTTTCCCTTTGATAATACTTCATAAAAAGTTAGAAGATGTCGCTAATATAAGATGCATTATTAGGCTGTAAAAGACTTTTTGACTAGTACTGACCAATGACTATTGACTAAAGACAATTAAAAAATTGTGTCCAAATGAGCTGAATGCTTATATGCTTTGAAAGCTTTGCTTAATATTCGATCTGTACACACTTGAATCTTAACTCATTTTCATGACATCATAAGCCAGACAAGCAGAATCATCGAACAAATAGTAGAGGATTTCCAAAACGTATCATCAAGGGCATATGTTACACTAATTTAATTAAGTCGTTTTAGGATAAGATCCCTAAAGTCACTGTATCTAATTAACAATATCTACTCCCTCCGTGTTTATATAAGTGTTACACTTTAACCGACATATAATTTTAAGTAATTTAATTAATTTAAATAAAATAAGAGGTAAGTGGGGTAGTTGGAGTATTAAAAAAATTATAAAAGAAAAATAGTGAGGCTAATAGTTTATTAAAAATAATAAATGTGAGAGGAGAGACATACCAAAAAAAAAAAATAAGTATTGGATTTAGGTGGGGACCATGAGAAAAGAGAGATATAATATTAAAATATAGTTTTTTGTCAAAAAAGGAAGTGTAACACTTATTTAAACACGGCCGCATTTGATAAGTGTAACACTTATTAAAACACGGAGGAAATATACTAATATAACGAAAAGAGAAATAAATATATACGACACATATATATCAACCTTTGATACTTTTTTTTTTTTTTTTTTTTTTTTTTTTTTTTTTTTTTTATGCTTTCATACTCAATTCAAATGACCAACATGGATTAAGGGTACGACGTTCATTTTGTGCATTGTTTTTTCTTTTTCTTTTTAAAAAAAAATTAGTTTAAGTCCCGTGCAACGTACGGTTTTTACTTAACCTAATTATAATTTAAAATGTCAATTTAACAATAATTTTTAACAATAATTTAAAAACTCAATATTTTTAGTTGAAACAAATACTTGAATTTCTTCTCAGAAAAAATTAACTTGAACTTTATATTATATCGATATCAAAAGTTTTGATCATTAAACATTTTTTTTTAAATCAAATTTAATGATTATAGGGTTTTACGTAAGAATGAGATTTTATGTTAATTACAATCATATTCGTGCAATTTTATTATGTACCCCATAAGTCCCTATTTTGTTGGCATGCTTTAACCGGCACAATATTTTATAGCATACTTAATTTGACCGGCAAAATGTTTTATACAAATTTAACTGACTTATTTTTTGTGACAATTAATAGTCAAGGTTTTTTTTTTATTTTTATTATATATTTATAGTTATTGAATTGTTGTGTTATTAATTTAAATAAATCAACAAATATACATAATAAAAGCTAAAGTGTCAATCCTGGTATACGGGAGTAGTATACTATTGTAATATATTACCTTATACGTAATATATATTTGTTTATTATAGAAAAATGCTTGTTAAAATATTTTCATTAAATGCATATTGAATATATTTTGTATATAGTTGTCAAATTAAAAGTTAAATATTATAGGATATAAATTAATATTTATGAAGATTTGTAATAAAAAAAAAAAGAGTAAAAGTAGCGGAAAATTTTAATCAGAACATCACAAATGTCACGTCAGATTCGCTTTTAGTTTTATGCTATTGATTATTGATGATAGTTTCTAACGTATTGCTGGTTAATTTTCATTGTGTAGTTTTTATTTTTTTATTTTTTTTATTTTTTTATTTTTTTATTTAATACTCAAATAATAAATATTATTTTTTCAAGTAAAAAGCTGAAATATTGTCTGAGTCACAACACTAATTTCTCATTATAAGATCTATTAAAAGAAAATCTCAGGAGAGATATTAAATTTGTTGACATAATAGTTACTCCTAAAATTAAAGTCACCATTTTTAATTTCCTCAAAAAACCGATTCACTCTTGAACAAATATATTGTACATTTGCTTATAATTATCCTTAATAAGTATATATTGCACTCGTATATAAGAGACATGCCTAATTTTTGTCCAACAATAAAAAAAATTAAAGACATTATTTTACACAAGTATTAGGTTAGGTCCCGTGCCATGTACGGTAATTTTTAATAACTATTCTATAACTATTAACACTATATTTAATTATTAAAAAAAATCTATTTAAGTTACTACTTTGTAAAATGAATTAATTATGAAAGAGTCTATTATTAGCAAAATAGATAATTTAAAATACACATATATGTATATTTATATATATTTCACTTACTAATTTATACCATTTCTTCTTTTAACCAAACGGATATCTTACAACTATGTATCTAATTCGTAAATAGATTTACTTTTTACACACTATTAATCCATTCTCTCTTATGCGGTATTTATTTTTCTTCTCAATAATCAACTGGCTTAGAAAAAAATTCATATCTTTCAGCAAGCTTTTCAAACATAGTTAAATAAAAAAATATTTTTTTAAAAAAATAATCCTTGTTGTAAAAATGGTAAGAGTAGTATATAGCACTATGTATGTCACAAATTATGTTAAGAATTTGATTTTCATTTTTTTAACTTTAGCTTATGGTTTCAATATATATAGTGGAAGGATACATTAAATATTTTTAATCTTCAATTTATATAAAAGATTTGTTTCCTAAATAGTGTCTTTTTTTTTTTGACACACCAGAAAATGACACGTGTCATTGCTAGTGTGTCTTTTAGTATATAGTTATGGATAGTTAGCAAATATTAATTTCTTTCGGTATAATAGTTAGGGTTGTTAAAAAAAAAAAACCCGACCCGGTTGTCCTGTCCCGATTATCCGATGACCCGCAAAAAACCCGATGGGAAATTGATGAATTTTTCTGTTTTTTTAAGGTCGGGAACCCGTCCCACTAAAATAGCAGTTTCGTGGGCTGGGACATGAGACAGGCTTTGCTAATCTCAAGTACCCAGATATCCGTTAAAAAAAAAATTCGTTACTCCCTAACCAGTCAGCCCACTTAGACCCAGGGTTCCAATTTTCCCACTCCAAAAAAAAAAAAACGATAGTCAGACTTCTTCTCTTTCTCTTTCTTGCGCCTCATCTCGACATCTCCTCCCTAAAAAAATCAATCAATTCCTCACTCGAAATTCGACTCTATTCATCCTCAAACTTCAGTCGATCTCAGGTTAGTTTAATTTGTACTATTTTTGTGGTATTTTTGAAGTTTTTTTCATGGTATTTAGTTTAGTTAATATTAATCTAATTATTTTTTTTAACATCAATTGCTTGATCTAAATCATTCCGTGGTCCTGCTCATTTTCATCAGTTCACTCAATCTTCTCACCACCTCAGGTTAGTTTGTTGTAATTTTTGTTCACTATAATTTGTTGTGTTGTTGATTATGGATGGGCGGTATTGAATATTGATTGTGAATGGGTTGTTGATTGGGGTATGGAACTAATTTGAGTTGATTTTGTGTTCTTTTGATTTTTATTATCTTCCTGTTTTTCGTCTTAATGTGGGATTATGCATAAGTTACTGATTTTTTTTTCACTTCCTGTAATTCTAATTAATTTGTTTACGTTTGATTTTTTTTTTTTTTTTTTCACTTTCTGTTTTCACTTATAGTATTCTGTTTTTGTTTGATTGTTTTTTTCACTTCCTGAAATTCTAATTAATCTGTTTTCATTTTTTATTCTGTTTTCATTTATATTACTTGTTGTTATTTATATTATTCTATTTTTGTATTCTGTTTTCATACGTGGAATTTTGTTATCATTTTATTATTCTGTTTTTGTTTTATAATAATTTATATCATATGATTAGAGATGGCAATGGATCCAGATCCAACCCGGATCCGCGGACCCATATCCGTCTTTGACGGATCTGGATCCTGAAAATTTGGACCCGTCGGATCCGGATCCGGATCCACTGCTGAAAAACGGGTCTGGATCCGGATCTCACTCTGAGATCCGGATCCGTTTACCCGTTTTAAAAAAATATATATAAAATGCCATGTATAACAAATTGTGTCAGCAGAAATACTCCAAAGCCCAAAGAGTCCAAAACTCCAAACCCTAAAACACGACATTCCAGTATAACAGCATTCCCAATTCCAATACTTTGCTAAGCTTGATTCTTGGGAATGTCGAGATTATTGGATTTTGTTTTATAAAAATTACTGTTTTTATTAAGAAATTCATATAAAAGCGAAAGGATCCGTTTTGGACCCGGATCTGGATATGGATCCTAGTGTTCAGATTTGACGGATCTGGATCCAAGGTCTGAAAACAGATATGGATCTGGATCCAGACAGATCCGATCCAGATCCGGCCCGTTGCCATCCCTACATATGATTATTTAATAATTTATTATACTGTTTTCTTTTATTAACCAAAAAATGTCAACATTTGATGATGATTCTGATGACTTGATGGAGACAAATTCAAGACAAGAAGTTGAAGCACAAGATTCTGATGAGGCAGAGGTTTTGGAGAAGGCTCCAAAAACATGGCCTAAGAAGAAAAGAGCAGGGAAGAAACCAAAAGGCGAAAAAGAAGGAGGTAAAAGGAAAAAAACCTCTAATGCTTGGGAACACTTTAAAGTAATTAAAACTGACCCTAACCATGCTAAATGTCTTTATTGTGGGGCAATAATTGGTTGTGATCCAAAGAATGGAACTAATGGCATGTATCGAGACACACTGATAGGTGTAAAAAATCTCCATTTTACAAAGATAAATCTCAAACTATCTTACATTTTGAGTTTAGGACTAAGATTAATACTGATGGGAGTGTCCAAACTGTTAATGTTCCTAAATTGTGGAGATTTAATCATGATGAGATTAGAAAAACACTTGCTAAGATGATAATTGTAGATGAGTTGCCTTTTGCTTTTGTTAAACGTGAATGTTTTCGTCAGTTTTGTAAAGTTGTTGTTCCTAAATTTGTTCCTCCCTCGCGTGCTACCATTACAAGGGATTGTTATGGTCTTTTTATTGATCAAAGGAAAAAGTTAAAGAATTTTTTCAACAATTTGTCTTCTAGAGTATGTCTTACTATAGATACATGGACTTTAGGTCAAAACTTGTCATATATGTGTCTTACTGCTATTTCATTGATGATGATTGGAAATTGCATAAGAGAATCATTAACTTTTGTCCTATTACCAGTCATTCTTGGGAGCTTATTGGTAAATCTGTTGAAAAATGTTTGTTAGAATGGAATTTGAAGAGGGTTATGACTGTAACAATTGAATGCTAGCTCAAATGATTTGGCTATAAAATACTTGAAAAAAATCTTTAATATTTGGGATGGGTTTGTGTTGAATTCTAAGTTTTTGCATATGAGATGTGCCGCACACATTTTGAATTTGGTTGTTAAAGATAGCTTGAAAGATGTGAATGTTTTTGTTTTAAAAGTCCGAGCTGCCGTGAAATATGTGAGGTCTTCTCCTTCTAGGCTTCAAAAGTTCAAGTCTTGTGTTGAAGAAGAGAACATCACTTGTAAAGGTCTTGTTTGTTTAGATATTGAAACAAGATGGAATTCCACCTATTTGATGCTTAAGACTGCTTTAGTGTTTAGGAAAGCCTTTAAAAATATGAAAACAAAGTTCTCTCCTTACACTAAAGAGCTTATGAAGCAACCGGTGGGGGGTGCTCCCGATGATGAGGATTGGAATAAAATTCAAAGTTTCTTGCCTTTTTTTGAAATTTTTTATAATGCTACTTTGAAGTTGTCCGGATCCCACTATGTGACAGGAAATACTTTTAAGGAAGAGATTTATGATATTGGGTACACCATTTATGACTATGCTAGTGATCCGAATGATGATGTTAAGAATATGGCAACACAAATGAATTTGAAATTTGACAAGTATTGGGCAAATGTTCGTAATATTAATATCTTGATGTTCATTGCATTGATTCTTGATCCAAGGAATAAGATGAAGTATACGGAGCATATTGTGCGTAATTCTTATGATGTTAGCAATCCCTATATTTTGTGTAAACGTATTCAAGATACATTAAATTCATTATATGATTGTTATGCACAAAAAGTGGGGTCATCTTCTACTAATATTGCCTCTACAAGTCAAAGTGAAAAGGGTGGGAAAGAACAAAAAAAGGGTTCTAACAATGTATCTCGATTGAGGGATATATAGTTTTGTAAGGGAGATTGGGAATGATTCATCTTCCAAAGGAATGACCGAATTAGAAAAGTATTTAGGGGATAAACTAGAGCCTAGTGATGAGGATTTTGATATTTTGGCATGGTGGAGTGCACAAGGAAAAACATATCCAATACTTATGACTATGGCTCATGATATTCTTGCTATTCCGGTTTCTTCTATTGCTTCGGAGTCCACTTTTAGCACGGGAGGACGTGTTATAGATTCCTTTCGTACTTCTTTGAGCACAAAAATGGTAGAAGGTCTTGTTTGTGGCCAAGATTAGACGCGTAGTTCCAATGTCCCTATTACTATAGAGGAAAACTTGCTTGAATTAGAAAATATGGAAGAAGAAGGTGATTTTGTAACTTTATATATTACTTTATTTTACTACTTTACTATATATAATATATGTGATATGTAATTATTTTATTGCAGTATTTGTGTTTTGTAGGAATGAAAGACTTGGTTTTGGAGCAACCGACGATTGTTATTGATGAGACAATGGATGGAAATATCGGATCTCACAAGTGAATGAATTGATCCCCTCCCATTTCGTTTGTTGTGTGGCTTTGTGCCATTATTTGTACTTTGTATGTTTTGAAGTTATGTAACTAAAAACTCAAAAACTTTGTATTCCCATCCTTAAACTCTAGTTTTGATTTTTTTTTTTTTTTACCTTTGATTCTTAGTTTTAACTTTAAGTTATTAATTAGTATGTCATCAACTTTAAAAAAATTGTAGGTACTTACTTTGCAGGATATACAGGCATACAACAAATATTGTTTACAACAGGTTTGTTTTTTTTTTTTTTTTTTTTTTTTTTTTTTTTTTTTTTTAAAACAGCATATTTTTTTAAAAAATTTACTGCAGTTTTATTTATTTAAAAAAAAACAGGTTTATTATTGTAAATATACATCAGATTTTCTTAAAAAATATACAGGTGGTTTTTTAAAATTAAAACAACCAACAACACCAGGTTTTAGGTACAAACTTATTTAAAATAAATAAATAAATAAAATCCGGGTACCCGTGTCCCGTCCTGGATACTTCGGGTAGCCGAATACCGGATATCCGAATTATCCGGGATGGGACACTGACCGACTTATCAACTACCCGAAGATCCAGATATCGGGATCTGAACACCCCTAATAATGGTCACAAAGAACTGTGCACGAGGAGATAAGATTCAAACCCATATCTCGATGACTTTTGATATTTCCTTGCATTGTAGGCATGTCCATTTCAACCTTAAATACAAGGAGTGTTACAAATCTAATTACACAGTTTATGTGATGTGGCAGTTTAGTGGTGTTAGACCAAAATGGTAAATTAGTGGTGGGAAGCACTTGATTGATAGCTAACTAAAATTCTAGTAGAGAAAAGCCGTATGTACCTTCCTAACGAAGAACTTTCAAATTGTTTTATCACTTAACTACTTAATCATTAGTATTAGCACTCCCTCCATTTGACTCACTTCACCCTTTATTCTTCTATTGCATTCACTTTATCACACATGGTGTAATACTTTTCCTTTGATCTTTCTTACACTCAAGACTCAACTATTGTTTTTAGCAATACAAGTTAGTTACCTTAGCTTCTTAATTACTTGTTATAAATAGGTTTTTACTTTTCAACATGCCTACGAATTTTAATTTTAAAGTGATCTTTGTGTTATAAATAATGGACGTTTTTGTTTGTTAATGCATAATTTTGACAAGTTATATTAATTTTGACAAGTTATATTATTAATTACAAAAGATTGATATTTTTATGTATCAACAAGATACAAACTCTTAAATAGATTTGGTTTACATTAAATTATTGTGGACTACTAATATTAATAAAGAAAAAGGTCACTAAGTAAAATTAAAGATTATAGTGAAAAAAGGCCAGGTCACTATATGAAAATAACCCTCTATAGATTTTATTCCACTACATTTCACAACTTAGGGTATCAAAGTTAACTTTCAAAATATTTACAAAAACATGTACTCGTAACAAGTTAACAACAAATACTAGTCCTAATCCATTACAGTTAGACACAAGCAAAATTGCATAACGGCATTTTATACTACATACTGGAAGTTCTAATAGTACTACTGAGATGCTTTTTTTTAAGTATTACTAAGAGTGTTTTTAATACTACTAGAAGCATGTATAGTACAACTGAGAATGTTCAGTAGTACTGTACTATATTACCTCTCAGTAGAACTCTCAAAATATCATTATTTACAAAATTGTCATTGTTATGTATTTGCTTGTGTCTAACTATGATGTATTAGGAAGACTTCCTCACAAATACATAACTACACTACACACCTTCCCCGGTTTCTAAGGCTGAGCAAAATTATCCAAAAAACCAAAAACCCGAAACCGATCCGAAAATTAGAGTATTCGATCTGAAAACCATAACGATTTGGGTACCCGATCTGATAATTTGTTATCGGGTATGATTATTAGGTATTATTTTAAAATTAACGGTTACCTGATCCGATCCGATAAACAATTTTTTTTCCTACTTAAATCTATTTATCCAAACTCTAAACTCTTACTTAATTTAATAATTACTTTATAATTTAAATGATTAGTAATATTATTAGTAATTTGGTCAAGATCACGTGGTATTGTTGTTAATTAGCGTTGAAAACTATCATAATAACTAAATCTAATTAGTAGTCCCTCTCTAGGATGAGTGGTCCTTTTCTAGGGTTTGTCGTTTTCTTAAAGTCAGTTTCATTTCCGTAGTGTTTTTGTACCTTTTCTCCATTGATTTCTTGCGTCATGGAGTCTGATCTCATCAAATCTTGGGAAAAGCTCCAATTGACGGAGGAAAAAACTACTGTAATTGGCGAAAATAGTGAGGAGGGTTGTCAAGATGAACCCATTTTACAAATAAAATTAGCGTTGGTCGGGAAACTTTGGACGGTGAAAGCTTTCAATGTGGAAGAGATGAAAAAAACCCTTATGACAGTTTGGCGATTGAACGATAATGTAGCAATACGAATGGTGGAACCGAATATGTTTATTTTCCAATTCTTCAATGAAGCAGACAAGAATCAAATTATGAAGGGGAGCCCTTGGTTCTTTGATGTTAAACTTCTACTTCTCAAGGAGATTGGAGGTGAGGAGCAACCCTCGGAAATTGTTTTTTCGCACTCACCTATATGGGTTCGATTTCTTGACGTTCCTTTCAACAAGAGAATTCCCTCTGTTATGCGCAATATTGGTGATTTTCTAGAGGACTTTCTTGAACTGGACGAATCAGATCCTCTGGGATGGTGCGAATTTATGCGAATCAAAATTCTGGTTGATGTTAATAAGCCTTTAAGACGAGGCATTTTCACTGCAGGCGGTCCAGAACCGAAGTGGATTGATGTGAAGTACGAACGACTGGCTGTTTTCTGCTTTGTTTGTGGCAGAATTGATCACATAGAGAAGGAATGTCTTAACAAGGATGACAATGCTGGAGCAGAGGAGGCAGTGGTGTTTAGATATGGGACATGGCTTCGAGCTTCGCCTGTTAAAATCTCTCAGAAGTCTTTGCTACGAGAGAGAAGGAGAGATTGTGGAGTGATAAGCTTAAATCATTGAGAAGCTCGAGTGGTTTTTCAACTCCTGCTACAATAAGTTTGGGACCAGTTAGTGCTGCTAGAAAACTACAATTTTAGTCCCCAGAGTCACCAATGTCTGCGAATAAGCCCTGTGATCGTGAAGCAAGACTTGTTCTTGTCACTGATGAGAAGAGTAAGAAAGTGGTGTTGAGGCCCAAAGGGATTGGTGATGTAGCGGATGGTGAGAAACAAATTCTTATTGATGGCCTTATGTCGAACGCTGGCTTAGGGGGTGCAATTGAAGAGATGAATGATACAGTGAGTAACTTAAATCGGCAGAGTCAAGTAGCAGAAGGAGGCTCTCCTATTACTGTTCCTAGTGCAGGGGGTAAGATACGCAAAGGGGGTTCCTGGAGGAGATTGCACAAGGATAGGGGAGGATATGATGAGGTTATGATGAATGCTGAAACTGAAAACCTTAATAGAGGAGTGTAACACCCCCAAATCTCCCTCTATGGAAATATCAGTATAATACGTATAATTATGCCGTAGAGATAGATTTAGACGTATTACCGTCGCGTGATTACGCAAGGCTACCAAAGCTACTAACCAATACTCTGCAGCGGAAACTACTCAAACTCTTTATTTATTAATAATAACTATAAATAGTAACCATTGTCAAGAGTACTCATAAATAAACAAAGACCAACATTCCTAATCTAGGTGAAGAACATCCCGGGACTCCCATATGCTCAAATATTAACTCCATCTAAAAATAGTCAACACTGCTTACCATTAAGGTAAACAGGGCGAACCAAAACAAATAGGATATACGGATTAGCAAAACATGCTAAGTACGATAAGTGCAAGATAAGCAAATTGAATTTATTTGCAAACATGCTTTTAAAGCCAATTCCAATGTTAATCCAATAATTCCAAACTCAAAATCCAAAACCAATTCCAATAATAAAATTCCAAAACTCATGATTCAAAACCAATTCCAATAATTCAATAATTCGATAAAACGATTTATAAAACCAATTCCTCTTCTGAAAACCATTTCCTCTTTTGAAAACCAATTCCTCAACCAAGTGTGCACACCCCCCAAGCTAGTCTCCTACTATTTCAAGGCTATTCTTGAGGAAAGACTCGGTCATACAAAGTCCAAAGTCTTTTCTATCAAATCCACATAGTGGGATTACTATCAACATGCTTATAAAGCTTTAATAATAAAAATTCAATAAATCCTTTTCCAGTTTCAAGATTCCAACATAATTCAAAACTCCTTTGCAAACATGCTTTCAGAATCGAACCTTTTTCAAAAATGATAAATAATTTTAATCATTCAAAACATGATATAAAATCAATCCTCCAATTTATTTATCAAACCATTTTTTTAAAAAAAACATGCTTTTATTTCATAAATTATAATTCAATTCAATTTAATTCAATCATCATAAAAATCATGTAAAACATACTTATTCAATCCAATCAATTTCAAAGGAATCTAGCCACCTAAACGTACCTTGATTCCGAATATCAATTGTTTTGGGGTTTTCTGTGTCCCTCGGGAGAGTTAGGTCACTAAGTCTGAATTTCGGGCGCTTGTACCTGCAAAATAACGGAGACTCCGGTTGGGTGGAGTTCCGCCTTTGACGATCAAGTTAGAACGTGTACGGAGAATGTAAAAAGGTGCGGAAAGTAAAATGGGATCTTCTCGGATTCCGAGATCAAGTGTTTTTCTCTGTTTTCGAGAGAATTGATTTTGCAATCATTGAATAATTGAAAAAATATGTCTTTTTTAAAGTGGGGTAAATCTCCCTATTTATAGGGTCATTGGAATTTGTGCCCTCGTCCTAGGTTACAGAAACCTAGGACTGATGGGCTGCGCCGTTTTGTGGCTTTTTTCGGGAATAGGGCCCTGAAGGCCGTCTTTTTCCCACTGATTGGGTGTGCCACGTGTCAGTTGAGGAGAGGTTCATTTTGAACCTCTCTTAAGGTGACACGTATCACCCCTTTATTGGGCCACGTGGCCTGGGTATTTTTACCCAAAACATTTGCCCCTCACAGGTGTGACGTGGCATGCCACGTGGCGCCTATGACACTTGTTACTTTGGCATTGGTGAAAACTGTTCACCTTCTGCGGGAAATTACGCGGATGCCCCTGAATTTACCCTTCTATAAATAGGGTTTTCATCCCCTCATTTCGCATATTCACGAAAATTTTCAGATAGAGAATCTTTGTCTTTGAGAGAATTTGTTTATTGCCACTTGTTTTCGATCCGTCTGCATTACAGACGTCCCAAGAGAGAGACTCTGATAACCGTCTGTGTTTACCTTCACAAAATTTCCGTCTACTTTTTCTGTTTGTCACAGCTGGTCACTGCTTGAGACTTCTTTATTTAAGCAATCAACAAGGTAACTGTCTCTCCTTTTCCTAGCTCTTTCAAGGTTTTTACCGTTTGTATATATTGCATTGAATAATGGATTCACCCACTTCTAGAATAATGTCCATTTCCGACGGATGTGTTCTGACGGACACCAAAATCCGTCGGAAAAAACGAAATTTCCGATGGATTTATATTCCGTCGGAACTTTTCGACGGATATGGGTTTCCGTCGAAAATTCCGACATAATTTAATTCCCTCGGATAATATTTAGCTTTCGAGGGAAAATCCGTTGGAAAATAAATACTTTCCAATGGAATTTAAATCCGTAGGAAATTTCCTGGTACGGTTGAGTCTAGGACTGGGGGTGCCGTCTATGGCTGTTTGGACCACCCTTTCTCTTCTCCGAATCCGAGCGTCTCTGTGCATGTGCAGGACAATATGGCTTGGACGATGCGGACGACACTTGACCCAGATTATAGGTCAGACGGCTCAGCTGAGGCGCCGGCTGATAGAGAATATGACTATCCTCCGGGTGTACCTAGCACTCTGAGTGACGACATTTTGGAAGATTCTGATTAAGGAGACGACGATGAGGCCGTCCAACGATCTGACTCAGAGGCGTCGAGCTCACTACAGGCGGATGCCGACAGTGAGGAGGGTGAGGTTTCCCAATGGCCATCTATGAACAACCCAACGGAGGCGCATATGTACGCCAGGGATAGAATCATCCTGGAAGCAAGCTTTCCCGCCTTTGTAGATAAATGCCCAATGGGGGATAGGTGGGAAATAATTGTGCCGCCTGTTGAGGCGACAACCGTTTGGGAGGACGATATTGAACATGCCGACAATTATTTCGGTTGTTATGAGGTGGCAATCAAAGCCGGCCTCCGCTTCCCCCTTCATGACGCAATCAAAGTCATCTTAAGGGGCTATGAGATTGGCGTATGGCAACTCACACCTAATTTCTGGGTGAACATCCTTTGCTATATCGCCGCCTGCAAGATGCAGAACTTAACACCCAGTTGGGAGGCGTTTGCACACATGCACTACTTAAGCCGTGACCTAGGCGGCTGGAGGGCGTGGTATTCTTTGACCACGCATCCGGAGTACATAATGATGCTGGATAAACCGTCTAAGTGGAGCATCTTGAAGAGCAATAACTACTTGGTTTCCTCCTCATCCAGACGTCAAAACCATCTCCTTCGCCGGTATAATAAGAAGCTGGCTCTCTTGGGGAAGAAATGCGCCTTTCCTCATATCCCTGAGGAGGCTTGGTCACTGATAATAGAGCCAGAGTTTTTCAAGGCAACCAGCATGCCTCTGGAAGACGAAACTGAAATAATTGTACCCAAGAATTGGGTACCCCATCCGGATTGGCTCAAAGACGAGGCTTTCCTCTCCGCCTGTGGTCTTAGTACCATGTTTGAGAGACGTATGTTGACCATCTAACTGACACTTTGATGCCGCCTCTAAGGTTTTGTGATTTATTTTGTATTTAACCAACTGGTTCCCTTTTGCAGAAAAAGCTCTAAAAATGGTGGACTCTGCAAGGACGCTTGCCAGGTCAACAGCCCAGATCCGGATGGATCAACTTGATGAGAAGAAGAGGGCCCTGCTGGAGGCCAAGAATGATGGGGTAAGCTCCGGTTGTTTCCTTTAACTTGTGTAAAATTTTATTCTCATCAAACGACTTTTAAACGGCTGTAACCCCTGTGTTCCACTTTCAGAGTGGAAGCAAAAACGACGAATTCACACGGATGGATGTCGCCAGATGTCTTGCTCTTGTTGGAGCAGACGGGTAAACATTAAGTAGCAGACGACCATTGGCCATATCAAGTTGTTTTAAAACGATCAATGTTTAGCTGCTAAGTTTATGACTTAGCTTATATTTTCAAATTTAGCCGTCTGTATTGCCCCTGAGTAATAAGAGGCGTCTTAATGGTGCAAAAACAAAAGTGAGTTCTATTATCTAAATGAAATAATAGCCGGCTACCGGTTGTTATAGAACATGCGGTAATCTCTAGCTATCTAGGTCTCATTAGATAGTTCAATTCAAACAGCTGCGAGCTTATCTTAATCTAGACAATCGATAGGGCCGTTTGTTTTTTAAGTTTATAGAGCAATGTACCACCCGGATGGGAGATGCTCTCTGCGATGAATTCACCCGGATGGGTGTCACCGGATGTCTACTCATGTTGGAGCAGACGATGGGTTTTAATAAGGTCGTCCGCACATTTTACAGACGGTATTCCCATTGGGAGATGATAAGCCGTGTTTTGTGCATGTTTGTTGTCTTCTTTTTAGTTGTTTTTATTAGTCTTGCTTAGTATTTTAGTCCATTTTGGTTTGATTTGGTTTAGTTTCGATGATTCGATACTTTTATGGGTAGTTTCTTTGTTTTTGATGTATTTCAGGATTAACGAAGCAAATATGGAGATTTTTATGAAGTCATGAGACTAAACCGAGGCCCATGGACTTTCACGAAGCTCGTTGGTCGAAGAACGATTCATTTAGGCCTTTTTGAAGTCAAGCACGGCCATGTTTAAGAGAGGCACGCCCATGTATTATTGAAGAAAGAAAGAAGAAGTAATCTGGAAGCTAGGCACGTCCGTGCCCAGTATAGGCACGTCCGTTCCAGGCCTCAGAAACTGAAGAAAACTCTCTGGAAGTGAGGCACGTCCGTGCCCCTGCTGACTTCGAATTTGCATATGAGGCACGTCCGTGCCTTATATAGACACGTCCGTGCCTAGAGTCCAGAAGACAAGAAAAACCTTACTCGAAGTGAGGCACGTCCGTGCCTCTTTAGGAGGGTTATGCGCTGAATTTTCTTACGTTTCCTTATCTTTTTGTTGGGAGTATAAATACCCCGAACTTTATTATATTTGGGGATCTAGCATTCTTTATTAGACCTAGTTTTCTCTAAAACTTTTACGTTGCTTTTGTAATTCAAAATTCAAGTTCTACTTTTGCAATTTCCATTTATTTCAAGATTTGGTATTTTCCTTTCATCCCTTATTTCTTAATTATGTTTTCTTTGATTATTTTTACTATTGCTTATTTCAATATGTGTGAGTAGTTTTTATATTCCAAGATCTAGGGTAGCCCAATTGTGATTGATGCATGAATTGATTCTTTAAATTCTCTAATGACAATTGCAATTATTTATGCTAAATTGATTGTGGTTATGCCAATACTAGATTAGAGATAATTAGTGTTGTTATTATTCCATTGTTCTAATCACAACGAGATTTGGGTTTTAACGGATTTGAGTAGATCAATTTTAGGGTTTGAAATTCATCACGAGAGTAGTTGAATTGATAATTGGGAAGTGAAGCAAAGTGTTTAATGTCTCTAATTTGCATGATTCCATGAGAATAGGCTTGATTGTGGTTAGGGAATCCATTGATACTCGAGAGAGGTCCTTGGTATTGATTAGGGTTTGCTTTTCCCCGTGTTAATTGGATTTGTATACTAGGGGTAGATAGATAATTGCATCGATCGTAATTGTGGTGATACTTGATCTTGGATGTTTTAGTTTATTGATTCATTATATTCCTTTGATTAATTCTAGTTTTTCATATAGTAGTTCCTAGTTTATTCCACCATTGATTTGATTGTTGCTTAGTGATTATTTGAGTCTAGATAATTTAGGTGAACCTTAGTCTCTTGGGATTCGATCTGTACTTACCCTGCTACATAATTAGGAGGAATAGTTAGGTTATTTTTGCTAGGTGTGGGACCGCCTATCAGGAGATGTATATAGTTGAAGCATTATAGCTGAAAATAAAAAGCAACTTTTTCATTGATAAGTTTTTTATTTACAAAAGTTTACAAGTCTTAGAAGTAGTACTTTTTTAAGTTATCTACATTCCAAGTTCTGGCTAGCTGCCTACAGTTTGGAGTTTCTAGGCGGTAGGTGCCGCCTCTCACTTCTTCATAAATCCGGTAGGGGCCTTCCCAATTGGGAGTCAACTTTCCTTGCTCATTGGCCATACCGGTTGCCTCCATTTTCCGTAACACAAAGCCTCAACTTTCAAGGGCCGCTTGTGTACTCTTTTGTTTTAGGCTCTTGTCATTCTCAGACGGTAAACCTCATGACGCAGGGCGGCATTGCCCCTGCGTTCCAGGAGTGTGTACAGTGCTAGCCACATGGCTTCCCAATTAACCTCTTCGTCATACAGCATGACTCGAAGAGTCGGCTCATAGTGTTCAATGGGCAAGACAGCTTCTGCGTCGTATGCCATGAGAAATGGGGTTTCACCGGTTGCCCCTTTTGCTGTTGTTTTGATGGCCCAAAGGACATGAGGCAACTCATCTGCCCATAGACCACCAGCTCTTTCAATTTTCTTTTTAATGCCGTATGAGATTAGCTTGTTGAAGGCTTCAACCTGGCCGTTTTCTTGGGGACGGTCGACTGATGCAAAGCAATGAGAGACCCCTTGGTCTCCCAACCAATTCTTGAGGGTAGGCGTCTTAAATTGAGGGCCATTGTCAAAGACCATAGGCATAGGTACCCCAAACCGGCTGATGATATTTTTCTAGATGAAGGAGATAACATCTGTTGTCTTAATGCCTTTGACCGCCTCGGCTTCTACCCACTTGGTGAAGTAATCAATGGCAACTAGAATATAGCGCCGTCCGCCTGGTGCAGGCGTATATGGACCCAGAATGTCCTTGCCCCATTTGGTGAACGGTACTGGGCTATGGATGGCCGTTAGATAAGTGGCCTGACGGTGTATGAGTTTGCCAAATCTTTGACACTTATTACACTTCTTCACCATCTCCATGGCGTCTTCCTCAAGAGTGGGCCAAAAGTAACCTTGCCACTTGGCCCTACCCGCTAGTGCCTTGTCGCCTATGTGAGAGGCGCAGTAGCCCGAATGCAATTCCTCTAGAATTTCTTACCCCTTTTCAGGGGTGACATACTTCAACAGAGGCTTAGAAAACCCTTCTTGAAGAGTTCTCCATTTCGGATCTCAAAGTTGGCCGCACGTTTCTTCATGGTGGCCATCTCTGGATATGTATCCAGTAGAGTGCCGTCTAGCAGATAGGCCCGGATGCCATCCATCCAGGTTGAGCTTCAATTCAGTACCCCAATGGGATCTTCTTCAATACTTCGCTTTTCCATTACTTCCCAGAAAATTGATCGAGGCGTATCACATGAGGCGGATGAAGCCAATTTAGATAGAGCATCCGCTTGATTTTTCTCAGATTTGGGCACCTGACTTAAGTGAAATTGATTAGTGTGCCTGCACTAGACAAAAAAGGTAAAAAGGCACCGATTCAAACCCCCCCTTTGGCACCGATTTTGAATCGTTGGGGATTTGAGAGATGCCAGATCCATGAAAATTTGGCACCGGTTCAAATTGGTGCCAACTAAAGCATTTAGCACCGGTTAACCGGTGCTAACTACATGATTTGGCACCAGTTATTCGGTGCCAACTACATGCTTTGGCACCGGTTAAGCGGTGACCGGTGCCAACTACCATGGCGCGATTTTTTTTTTTCATTTTCAATACTATTGGCACCGGTTCATAGCAGGAACCGGTGCGAAAAACCCCTCTTTAGGCACCGATTTTGACTTAGAATCGGTGCCAAAAGTCCCCAAAAAAATTAAAAAAAACTTTTGGCACCGGTTCTTTTCCAAAAATAAGAACTGGTGCCAAAAATGCCCAAAAAATTATTTTTTTTTATTTTTTATTTTTTGCATTTTTTTCACTTAAATTGTACCAAATACTTATATATAATCATAATATACATAAAACACATATATTTTCTTCAATAACTTGTAATATTACACTTTAAAAAACTTAAAAAAAAAAAACACTAGCCCACTGTCTTGATTGCTATTGCATCTCAATTTTCCTAATGAGCTATCTTGTCTCCCCTCTTTCGCTTTTTCACTACAAGAAAACAGTTGGATTCCGACGGAAAAATTCCGTCGGAAACATAGCAAATTCCGTCGGAATCAGGCTTTCCGACGGAATTCCGTCGGAGTTAGTCTGTCGTAACAGCCTTTGTCGGAAATTCGACGGAGGCGTTATTCCGACGGATTTTCCGACGGATCTAATTCCGTCGGCGCTGTTTTTGACTTTGTTTGAAATTCCGTCGCAAATTTTCGACGGAAATTTCCGTCGAAGGTGGGTAGGTTTCCGACGGAATTTTTCGTCGGAAGAGGTACATTCCGATGGAATTTTAAGTCGGAAATGATATATTCCGACGGAAAATTCCATCGGAAAAGTTAATAAAAAAAAACAGAGCAGCCCACCCCACCCTCTGCCCCTTGCACCTGCCCCCTAACCACCCTCACGCACCACCCCTACCAACCCCTGGCCCCTGCCCCCTACCCCTTGCCCCTGCCCCAGCCCCAGCCCCTGCCCGCTACCCCTTACCCTCTGCCCCCTGCCCCTGCCCCCTGCCCCCTGCCCCCTAACCACCCTCACGCACCACCCCTACCACCCTCACGCACCACCACACAGCACCACCAAAACCACCCACACCCAAACCCACTAGCCCACCACCGTACACCACCACCTATCCCACCTTCACACACCACCACCAACCCACATCCAAACCCACTACCGTACACAACCAAATCGCAACCCACCTAACCACCGAAACCCACCTCACCACCACCAAAACCCACCTCACCACCCAAAACAACCACCGAAAACACAAAAACAAACATAAAAAAATCCATAATTCACCAACAACATATATTTCCAAAAAATCAGAAAAATCAACAACTTAATTAAAATCAAAATTAAGAAGAAAAAAAAGAGAAACATACCTTAATTTGACAAAAAAAAACGCCGAAATTGGGTTTATAAGGTCAAATTCGACCGAGAAAACTCTAGATCTAGAGTTTTCATGGTCGAATTTTGACATTAAACCTTTGTTTTTTGCAAATTTGTTGTGTTATTAGGGTCAATATTTGTGGTTTTGGGTGAGAAGGACGACGAGGAGGGAGATCAAGTTGTTGTTGGTGGTGTCGGTGGTGGTGGTTCTTGGGTGAGAAGGAAAACGAAAGGACGTCGGTGGTGGAGGGAGAAGGAGTTGTTGTTGTAGTTGGTGTCGGTTTGGGTGAGAAGGAGCGAACAGAGAAGAGATAGGGGAGGGAGAAGGAGGATGAGGAGGGAGAAGAGGAAAGAGAAGAGAGGAAGGAGAAGAGAATAAAAGAGGAGAGAGAAAGAGAAGGGAGGAAGGAGAATCAAGAGGCGGTGAAGAGGATTAGGGTTTCATTTTTTTTTTAAATTAGATTCCGACGGAATATTCCGTCGGAATATTCCGACGGAGTTTTAATCCGTCGGAATATATGGTATTTCCGACGGATTTTAATTCCGCCGGAAAGTTAAGTTTCCGATGGAATATTCTGTCGGAAGTACCATATATTCCAACGGAATTTTTTCCGTCGAAAATCCGTCAGAAGTTTTCGAGGGAAATTAATTCCGTCGGAATTCCCGGTGTTTCCGACGGAATTATGTGTCCGTCGGAAACAGTCCGTCGAAAATCGGCCTATTCTTGTAGTGTTTGTTCAAGAGAGGGAACAAGATAACCTCTTTTATGTTCTTTGAGCCGGTAAGCAGCATGACAAGTCTGTCCAAGCCTAGCCCCCAACCTGCAAATGGAGGAAGCCCGTATTCCAGAGCTCTAAGAAAAGTCTCGTCTACAGTAGTAGCTTCCTTGCCTTCTTGATCCTGTGAACACGAAGCAATTTCATCACAATACAAGAACAAATAACTCTGGTTTACTAGTAAGACAGAGCGCATGCAAGAGATATTAGTGCCTTAATTAAAATCCAATGACCAGCAAGGCAAACACTACAGAAGTCAGGGCCTGTAGTTCAAGGAATTCTTGGTAGATGTGATAGAAATGGGGAAATATAAAAGCTTTAGCATAGAGCCAAATTGGTATCTAGACATCTAGGCAGCTTGATTTTATAAGTCTCTCTGTTTCCTTTCCCGTTGTATACTACGAGAACAGGGTGAATTTCCTGGATGCACAAAAGGCTGCTGGAATCAATCTGTACCCTCACAAGTTTGATGTTACAATTACTATAACTGAGTTCATAGGGACATATGGTGGGTTGGACAATGGAGAATATCATGAGGATGTGACAATAAACACATAAGAACAATTTCCAAACACATTATACACAACCGGGTATATGCAAAAAGCATCAACAAGTCCAAGACATAAGATCAGACCAATACCACAGGGAACATCAGCAATTGCACCTGTCATCATCAGAATCAATATACAAGAGGCCAGAAAACACATTTCCCATGAAAGAGGACTTGATAGCAACTAGAGCTCTTGGACAGCTGCAACAAATTAAAAAGATTTTTGAGATGCAGCAAGCTGATGTGGACATTAAAGAAGAGTGAGAATTTAACCCAAAAGCACCAAAATTTCTTATAACTGAACCTAAACTGGAAGCAGAGAAGGTGGATCTCGTTTCAGTCTATTTTTAGAAATATCTTATCTAATTTAACTAATTGCAATCTACTATTAGAATTATCTTAATTACTTTAACTAATTTCAATCTACTTTTAGACTTGGTGGTGGGGGGCTTGCAGGCGAGGGACTTGCAGGTGAGGGATTACCTCCCGAACGAGGCCTTCTAAAATACTTGGATATGAAGGACTCAGCAATTGATTGGTACTTTCCCTTACCATAAGTCTCCAAGCACTTGATGTATGAGAAGTCCACATTATGCCCATCCATTAAAACGACATAAAAGCAACGACTTTCTTAGAAGTTGCTATGCTTTTTAACCTGCATATAGCAATATGAAAAGATTTTAGAAGTTATTTAGATTTCATTAAAAAAATAAAAAAGGATTTCAATAGCAAGAGCTATGTATAGCTTAGCATAATAAAATCAACTTCAGCCCCAATTTTAGCCGTTTATCAGGATGGTAGTTCAACACATTTTGTCAATAACATATTTTTGATCATCAGGAGGGAGTGGTTCTCCATGATCATTACACCTAATAAATAAAGAAATGCAATTAGAATGATGTACAAAAATTTCTCGTCAGTGTAGTTCTCACCCAACACAAGATTCTACCCCCCCCCCATTACATAATTCCAACTACCTGCATAAATCATACAAATAGCCAGAAGAAACAAACCAAGTCCTGCACAGCAGAAGAAGCAAGAAGTGACTAATGAGTACAAAGCAGAACTTGTACACAGTAACCGTCAACAATAACGAGCAGTGTTGTGAAGGCAAATGGTTCCATGAGTGTGGTGCTGGTTATTTAGAATTCCAGAAGCCATTTACCAGGAAAAGTCAATCAGTAAAGCTTGCAATAGAGGACTTAAAATTCGAAAAAGTGGATAAACGTCAAAAGGTTGCAGTGATTTAGACACAATTTCAACACGAGGAATACACTAGTGAATGAAAGGGAAACCAGGGAAAATCTAGATAACAACCAGACAACACCAGTATATTTATGAAAGTCAGTTTTGTAAGGTCATACTGTCCCACATCAATTAATTAACAAGGGGCGTACGAGAAAGATGACTATATAATAAAACTGATTGTGAACATACAAATTACTTACTTGGACGGGGTCAATGGGTGACCTAGAAGACTCATGGCCTAGGCGGGTGGTCTCCATTGCACATTAGGAGGGGGTGCCTGCTTAACAACTTCCCAAGAGGAAGAGTGTATATCATAATTTGTGATAGAGGGGGCCTGCGTTTGCGCGGCCCCTATCCAATATCTAGTTCAACCTTCATTTGCGGTACTTTTTAATGTCAATGCATTATCTGAAAAGGATTTTTTTTTTAAAAAAAAAACCCCAAATAAATTAGCAATTGCTTAATTACATTAAGGCATTAAGAGAACCAATTTGACACAGAATTAGCACATCAGACACTGTTGGAATTGATTAAACTCTACCAGCTGTGTGAAAGTTAACAAAAAATCCTAGTTCCTTTTAATAATGATATAGCAATATAGCATAATTGAGTTACAAATAGAATCACAAACACAAGGTAGTCACACATAAGTAGGATAAGTTTCAGAGTTTAGTTAGCTTAAGTGATATACTAGATTAACAAGCTCGCCTCAACTTGTAACTACTATTGTTTTTTGAATGATTGTATGGGAGTTCCAGTCAAAAGACTCGAAATTTAAACCAGACAAATTAACCAACTAGCTAGGTTGGAGAGGAAAAATCTTACAGTCCCAACGATACACACGCAAAGAAAAAGATTTCCAACTATAGAGCTCATAAAGGATACAAGTCAACCATCATATATACGCACAAGGACTTAAAATAATAGAAATTTCATCAACAAATGTTGGGTTTACGCACTCCATAACCTCAAAGAGCTCATTTAAAAAAAATTTACCAAACTGACAATGCACAAATAAGTAGATGTCCGTCTTATCATTTGTGAGCATTACATGTGAGGAGAAACTATGAAGAGCCCTATCTGGTCTCTAATTCTAAAGTTCAATACTATTAATAAAAAAGTCCATTTATCCCCAATATTTTTTAGTGTTGGTCATTTGTTGCGATGGTAGGAGCTTTTGGACATTAATTTATTCGTTTGAATCTGAAATTGACTCATTTATCCCCTAACCAATTTTATCCCTAAATCTCTAAAATATATATGTCAGGCTCTCTTAAGTGCCATACCTTTTCCCATTCCTGATTTTTCCAAGTAGTAAGCTAGTAACCACAACTGTAATGTGATGTGACCGACTACACATCCATAAATTAGGTGCTAAGTTTCCATAGAAGCTACTTAGTTGTTGATTTTCACATGGAACATTTATAGGAATTTCCTTGCAGTTTTTTTTGGTAAGGAAATATTAATTGGGTTTCCATGTGCTTATTATCATGTTATACTAATGTTGTAAACAGTGACTATGTGTTCACTTCATGTGAATCCATTCCTTTTTAGAAACACTGTTAATGGTATGTTTCTCACACATGCTGTAATGGAAGATCAATTGTTAAATTGTGTCATCTTAAAACTCCAGTGGTGTCATTATTTTCAACAGGGACTGAATGAACTATCCAGAGGGCCTGAGAAATCTCTATATCCAGTCCCCATGGCCAAACGGTATTTCAATTTCATATTAAGCTGGAAAAATTCAAATGTAAAACCAAAAAATACAGAAATAATGAGGAAGCAAAAGCAAAAGCAAAAGCAAAAGCAAAAGCAAAAGCAAGAGGGTTGCGGTAGTAAACTAACCCTAGTTTAAAAGAACTATGGCAATGCCTGCTATAATGAAAGTCTATGGTTTAAGGGAAAGACCAATAAAATCAACTGGCCTACCCTGGATCTTTCCACCTTCTAGGTTCCTCCCAATGCAATTCCTCTCAGAGTAGGGATTTCAACTATAATAGCTTAGGGTAGTGTGAGATAGCATGAACAGACAACACACACCTTTGTGTGTCAGCTAAATGGACTAAGAAAGCTTTAACCTTACATATGCCTTACGAAGGGGCAAAAAGGTACCAGACGTAATACATAGTTAGGGATTGCATGGAATGCAGCTTTGGCTAAGCATATAGATGCATCATTAATGAATTACAATCAAACAATCACAACCATTCAAACGATCAACACAAAGAATTCACAAAATGAATTACAATCTAAGGCCACAGAGTAATATCACATAATCCAAGAAACTCATGCCACACACCAACGTCAATTGCAACAACAACATATCACAATCATACATCCCCTGGCCAAAAACAGATCACAGTTGCTGGCAACAATTTATCAATAAGCAACACACAATCCTCCATCAACAAACACTTGATAAATTTGAGCTCAGATAATACTTTGTGCGGTACATATAATTAGGGTCAAATTATCATGAAAATGCAGAAAAATTATCAAGAGACATCCTTTACCTCATCATCATCAAACTCATCACCATACCCAACCTTAGCATCGCCACAATACCCGGGTTAAATCCTTCTTGGACTGAAATAGTCATAATGCAAACAGCTTACCAGTATTCACGCTCATTTTTAGCAACATATGCCGTTGGGACCATGACTTCTGATATTGACACACCTACAAGGAAAACAAAACTGAGCAATCTTACAGAACAGTGATCCACCAAAAACAAATAATAAAAACAAACATCAACACACATGATGGGAATAATCAAATAACAAATAATTCATTATTGATGAAAACAAACAGCAAACCGACCTTTGTAATATTAATAATACATCTACTGGGTTATTGCAATAACCAAAAATCATCCACCAATGAGTAGCAAAGACCAATCCACCAATGAGTAGCAAAGACCAAACATAGAGTAACACTCCTCAGTATGAATATTTATCGGCACCTACATGCCAGGACATGAGCCAGATTAGCTTTAGAATATGGTAGTTATTGTATATACAAGGCATTTATTGGTACGAAGCAGCAAGGGGAAGAATAAACATGGAACTTCCAAAAAACAAACAATAGTAGTAATTTCAAAAGACCAGAAAATAAGCATATACTTCGACAAGGCAACATTCTATTCAGCATATTCTAGCTTTTGGATTTTGTGGCAAGTCGAGTTAATTCATATTCAAGACAAAACCTTTCTGACTTTCTGTTTTCTATTGTGTATGCATATCAATTTTATCGAAAGAGTGATTTGCTAGATTATACACCTTAATCCTTGCATATAATCGATCTAAAATCCCTTCAGGCATATCACTCCATTTAGGAACATTAAGGGGGCAAATCTCCTTCACCCAATCAGCACACTCAACAACAAGTTGATTTGCACGCTCACCCACAACAACTCCTAATGTTGGAGGAATATTAACCTTGAGCTTTTCGGGTTGAATGCTTCGCAACTTTTTATACTTGAGTGCTCTAATTGGATCACGAAAAGGACCTAATTGAAAATACATTGCACAAATCAGCTAGAAAACAAAACCATAAATAGAAAACAGAACAGAAATCAGAACAAATTACCTTGTCTTTTCTTCTTAGGTTGTTGAAAGGGACCTAATTGAAAATACAACCCCACATATTGCATCAAACTCAGTATAAATTGAAGCATTTCAAGCTCAATGATCAACAAAATTCAACACTTACACACATTATAACAAAAAATCAAAACCAACCCATTAAACAAAACCCATAATTCAAACAAACCCAGAAATTTATAACCAATTGCAAAAATAATTAACCAACATTAAATTCATAAAATTAACCTAAAACTTGCTCAAAAATTTCAAGAAGCCGATCAGGTGGCTTCCAATAAAAGAATCGACGAAACAATGCCATGGGATGGCGCTGTTTTCCCCAAAATCGGATCCAAAACGATTAATTTCAATGAAACCCAGGCCTAATCCAGATCCAATCAATTGCAATCCAGCTAAATATATACTCGGAATTAAATAATCAAACCCCTCTTCAAAATTTATCAAATTTGGTGCAAAATTGGATAAAATGATCGAATCAAGAAGAATTCAACAACAATCCCAGAAAAATCAAAAGTCGGAAAGAACCCAGAATGTAATTGAGTATATCATATGAGGGCAACCATATCTACTTTCTTAAAAACCTACATTTACATAAATCCAAAAAAAACATTAAATCTTCTTCAGTGCATGTTATTGGTACCTCTTATACAAATTCATGAAATCTACATAAACATTGCTAAGGGTTAGGCAATGTTTTTTAAAAAACGAAAAAAAAGGAAAAACCATTACCTGGTGGTCGGTGGTCGGTGGCCGATGCACGAAGGACGACTGAGGGGAACGGAGGGTGGCCGACGAAGGGTGAGTGGCGGTAAGTAGGACCTACTATCTCCTTCTCCTACTTATTTTGTTCGACAAAAAATAGAAATAAAACCAGAACCCTAAAATTATGAAATTGAAAACCAAATCAACGACAAACCCTAGATTGCGAAGGAATTCAGTAGATTAAGAAGACCATATTACCTCGAAGCTGCTTCAATGGAGGTGAGGAAGCTCAGAATCGGCTTCAATGGAGAATATAGAGCACGAGTTCAATGGAGGCCAGAGATATGGAGAGAGAAGGAGGTGCTGCTTCAATGGAGTGAGAAAGCTCGTAAACCACTTCAATGGAGAAGGTGAAAATTCGGGATGGTGGAAGTAAGAGAAGGCAAAAACTAGAGCTAGGGAAAACAGAAGATGGAAAAAAGGGGGGGAAAGAAAGAAAAGCTGGAGCCCGGTTTTTTTTTTAATAAGTTGGCACCGGTTTGAACCGGTGCTAATTAAATGATTGGCACCGATTTTGGTTGGAACAGGTGCCAACACTGATTTTTTCAATCCCGCCCATTTATTTTGGCACCGGTTTTCAAGAACCGGTGCTAAAGGGGGTGTGCCTATTTCATTTTTTCTACTAGTGCTGCTTCAGCTTTGATTGCCTACAAATATTTTAACATGGTCGAATGGGTGGCCTCATAGTCACCATGGTACTGGCTAACAACCAATTGTGAATCAGAGCAGGCGTCAATTTTTCTTGCCCCTGCTGCCTTGCACTTGCGGATACCAGCTAGCAGGGCTTCATATTCCCCCTCGTTATTTGAGGCTTGAAACTTGAACTGTAGTGCATATTCATACTTGTCTTCTTTAGGGGACTGACATATAACCCCTGCACCACAACCGTTCATAGTAGAGCTCCCGTCTACATACACTTTCCGAACATGGTCAAGATTCTCCGACTCAGCTGGCCTTGTCATTTCGACAATGATGTCGGCAAACGTATGTCCCTTCAATGCCTTCCTTGGTTCGAAAGAGGTTTCAAGACTTTGCATCTCAATAGCCCATTTGAGCATCCTACCGGATGACTCCAAGGTTGTCATTGGCCGCTTGAGGGGTTGGTCTTTGTAGACCGCAACCGGATGTGCCAAAAAGTAAGGCTTCTACTTCTTGGTTGCCATGAAAAGAGCCATGTCAAATTTTTAAACCATTGGGTACCATAGTTCAGCATTTCGAAGAACATGGCCGATGAAATAGATCGGGAGCTGGATGCCATTAAGGGCATGATCTGAGACGGCTAAATACATGTAAAACGTTTCTTTGGGCAGAGGACTAACAAGCCTTGGCAAAGAGTGCAAGTGTTCTTTCAACTTCTGAAAGGCCGCCTCAGCATCATCCCCCCATTCAAACCTAGTCTTCTTTTTGATAGCTTGGAAGAAATAGAGGCACTTGTCACTTGATCGGCTGAAAAATATCCCCAATGCTTCCAGACAACCTATTAACTTCTGAGCTTCTTTGATAGTGCGGGGTGACTTCATGTCAATGACCGCCTGTATCTTATCTAGATTGGCCTCCATCCCCCTTTGATCAATTAAAAATCCGAGAAACTTCCCAGACTCAACACCAAAGACATAATTCTTGGGATTGAGCATGACCTTCTGCCGCCTGAGTGTGGTGAAGGTCTCTCGGAGGTCAACAAGGTGATCCGTCTGTAGCTTGGATTTGACTATCATGTCATCAATGTACGCCTCTACATTTCTCCCAATTTGATTAATGAGGACTATATTAATCATTTGTTGGAAAGTAGCAGGCGCATTTTTTAAGCCAAATGGTATCACAGTATAGCAGAATAACCCCTGATCAGTGACGAATGTCTTCTTCTCTTGATCTTTTTTCCACATGGGTATCTGGTGAAAGCCTGAATAGGCGTCCATAAAGCTCATCATAGCATGTCCGGCTGTAGAGTCGACCAGACTGTCGATCTTTGGAAGTGGATAACTATCCTTCGGACATGCCTTGTTCAAGTCAGTGTAATCAACACACATGCGCCAGGTACCATTCGACTTCTTTACAAGCACAACGTTCGCAACCCAATCTGGCGTCTAATAGCTTTTTCACTTCGGCAGCTGCCGCCTGACTTATCTCCTCACCGTGGTTTCTTTACTTTTGCCTAACCGACTTCTTTTTGGGATCCACGGCGAGCTTGTGGACATCTAGATCCAGGCTGATGCCTGGCATCTCTTCGACTTCAAAGGAAAAGTTATCTTTGAATTCCTTTAACAAATTGTGCAAGTTTGCACCCAACTTTGCAAAAGCAATCGTCCCCACCTTAACAGTACGCTCTGGACGTGTGTCGTCCAGAGCAATATCAATGTGTTCACCAGCCGGCTGGGGATGAAGTTCATCCGACCGTTCCCCAATCAGTGATTGCTATTGTTTCTCTTTTTTCGTGGCCACCAACTGGTCGACTAATCTCTCTTCTTGCTGGCTGCTGTTGGAGCAGGCTCGGCTTCCTTGATATCATCAAGGTCTATTGGATCCTCACACTGGTCGACTGCGGCCACCGTGGACTTGACGTCTGAAAGGTAGCATTCTCTAGCCGTCTTTTGATCCCTGTTTAAGGAGCCAACAAACCCATTATATATCTTTCTCAAATTTCAACAGCATGAGGGATGGAATAATGACGGCCTTGGATTCGTTCAGATTCGGACGACCCAATATCAGATTATAGGTAGTCAGCTCTTCTACGACCAAGACCTGAACAACCATGTAGCGTCCCTCTCCTTTCTCCCCCAGCCAGATGGGTAGGTCAATCCGTTTGACTGGGTGCACAACCCCACCCCCAAAACCAACCAAGGGGTGAGAAACCTTGTGCAGGTTGCCAACCTTGTATTTCAGCTTTGACAAGCACTTGTAGCTGATGATGTCAGACGAGCTTCTAGTGTCAATGAGGATCCGGCCGACCTTCTGGTTGGCCACTTTGCATTCAATGACAATGGGGTTATCATGCGGTCGGTGGACCTTGCCCCTGTCCTTTTTAGTGATGATGACCTCAAGAAAAGCGTCAGTAGACGCTTGAACCTTATGAACTAAACTGACGTCCAGCCATCTGACATGGTCCTTGGTGCCCCTGATGGTTGGGCCCCCTTCAGCAAAGCTGCCTTCTATTGTGTAGATTGGCTCTTAGTCAGTGTCTGAACTACTAGTAGGTTGGGCATCCTTTGTGGACGACTGCCTGGGGTTTGTCCTCGGAGTCACCTTAGACTTCAGGATGTAAGACTTTAACACCCCCTTATCATCCAGACGGTCCAACAGTCGCTTGAGACTATAGCAGTCGTTGGTGTCGTGGCCAATATCCTCATGGAAATCGCAGTACCTGTTTTTGTTCCGGCCTTTGGCGGAACCTTTCATAACAGCGGGATTCTCTATGGTCACCTAATCTTTTATCTCCATGAGGATAGAGTAGCAGTCTTTGTTAAACTCGTACTTTGGGACGTATGGTTTAAACTCTTTCTTTTTCTTCTGGGACGGCTGATCAGAGTCGTCAACCGCCCAGATCTCTTTTCTCTTCTTACTCTCTTCAACTTTCTTAGCCGGCTGAGCTTGCCGACTCTCTTTTTTGTCAGACTTCTTGAAGTCCGATTGCTTGCTGATGGAGCAGAGCTCGGTCACCTATACATAGGCTTCCGCCTCCATCAGCGCTTTCTGGAGGGTGGAAACCCTCTTTCCGACGAGGTCAAACTTAAAATTTGACCCGTCCTTCAGACCCTTGAAGAAGTCTGTATAAGCCACATCGTCATACAGCCCTTGAATCTGGATTCTCACCAGATTGAATTGCCTGACGTATGATCGAAGCCCTTCTTTATCCCCCTTCTGCACTACACCCAAGCCAAGACTTGTTTTCTTAGCAAGGATATTCATAGAGAAGTTAGAAGCAAACAAGAACGCAAGCATTTTAAAGTTGTTGATGCAGCCGGCTGGCAAATTGTCGAACCATTGTTGGGCGATGCCCTTCAATGTGGCCGGGAAGCATCGGCACTAGGTGCGTCATCCAACCCCTACAAGTACATGAGGTTGGTGTAGGCCATGGGGTGGTCTACAGGGTTGGTGGTACCATCATAAGTACCCACCAAAACATTTTTAACCTCGGCCGGCTGTGCTGCCTCGATTATCTCCTTGGAGAACGCAGAAGGTTGTTCCCCAAATCTAAGCAGACGGAGCTGCCAGTCCAAATGTTGGACGTTTTGTGCCGCCTGACCCCCAAAGAGGGCCGGTTGTATGTAATGTTATCCATATGACCACTACTAGAAATAGGCTGATTTTCGACGGACGGTTTCCGACGGACCCTTATTTTTGTCGGAAAAATCAGAAACTCCCACGTATTTTATTCCGTAGAAAATCCGTTGGAAATTTACCAACGGAAATAAATCTGTCGGAAAATATAGGCTTTTCCGACGGAATATTCCGTCGAAACAGTACATTTCCAACGGAAATACAATCCGTCGGAAGTTCCCGACATATTATTCCGTCGGAACATTAAATTTCCAACGAAAATGAAATCCGTCAGAAGTTTCCGACGGAATATTCCGTCGGAAAATAAAGTAATTATTTTTAAAAAAAATAACACCCTTAAAACCCTAAGCAACCGCCCATCCCCCTTATTTCATTCATTTCTCTTTCTCTCTCCTTCTACTGATTCTCTCTCCTCCTCCTCCTCTGTCATTTCATCTTCTGCCTCACTTTTTCTTTCTCTTATCTTCCTCTCGTTCTCCTTCTCCCTCATCTTCTCCTCTGTCGTTCTTCTTTTCTTCTCCCCTTTCACTTTCATAGCCACCAACACCATCAACGAACACCCTCAACGCAACACCATCAACGAACACCGTCAACGAACACCTTCAACGACGCCAACACTAAGTTCACCAACAACGGCCAACAACGGTTTTTTATATATCTTATATTGTAGATCTGGCCTTTTTTTTCCTTTTAAATTCTAATTTTAGTTAATTATTGATGTCATTGTAATGTTAATGTATAAATTTTGTTAAATTTATGTATATTTATATATTTCTTTGAATTGATTTGGGTAATTTTCGTTGATTTTTTATGATAATTTTCGGTTTTTTTTTTGGAATTTTTTTTCTTTTTGGTAAAATTCTGGTGTTGTTTTGGTTTGGTGTGGGTGGGGTTTTGGTTGGGGGTTTCGGTTTGGTGTGGGTGGGGTATGTGTTGGGGTAGTTTCGGTTTGGTTTGGGTGGGGTTTTGGTTAGGTTGTTGGGTCTGTTGGTGGTGTATTATTTGGGGTGTTGGTGGTGTTTTGGTGACAAGGGTTGGGATTTGGTGGGGTACGGTGGTGGGTTAAGGTTGTGGATCTGGTAGGTTAGGGTTAGGTGGTTTAAGGTGGTGGTGTACGGTAGTGGGCTGGTGGGTTTGGGTGTGGGTTTTTTTTTTATTTTTTTTCGGTGGTTTCCGACGGACTTTGCCGTGCCGGAAAATCTCTTCCTAAACTTGACTTCCGTCGAAAACTCCGTCGGAAGTCGTCTTTCTAAGACGGAAATTTCGTCGAAAAATGTCATTTTTCCTACAAATACTTTTACGACGCCGCCTTCCGAAGGAATTCTGTCAGAAACTACGATTTCCGACGGAAAATAGGGTGTTTCCAACGGAATTTTTCCGTCTAAAGTAGTCTATTTTGTTCCATAATCTCAGTCCAATTATTGTTTAACTGGATGGGCTTGAAATGAGTTTTCCAACGATATATTATAAGCCCAAATCTGACTTATAACGAAGAAGTTATGGCCAAAATACTAAACCGAGCCCGAATAAAGCCTTATTTACGGCCCAATGGCCATGTGGAGGGTCCATTAACCATAACCTCATTCCTAAACCAATTAGGATTTATTACAAGTTTCTAGAATCATCTAGAAGGTTGTTTTCGATCCTAAATCCATTAGGATTTATTGTGAGATTCTAGAATCCACTAGAATGTTCTAATTTATCCTGTTTTCGAAAAGATAAAGATTTAAGAATTTTACATCGGATAAAACATCTGTTTTTCGATGATCCTAATCCCGGTCAAAATATATAGAATACGTACGGAAATTTGGTTAACCCAACCTGATTGGAAATCGGATTCTGTACGAATCATATTTTTCCAAAACCATCGCTGAGCAACAGCACTATCGCGCCGCGACAAGTCTGTCGCGCTGCGATGGAACCTGTTTAAGTCCGATTTGAATTCTGACTCATTTCTAATCCTTCGACCCTCTTTTTTCCTTATAAATAGAGGTCGTATCACCCCATTTTAAATCATCAACAAGCTCAATCACCAACAATCATCATTAATACCCTCTCTAATATTCTCATACTCTCTCTTTTTCATGTTCTTAGCCTAGCCTAAATACATCCTTGATACTTTCCTCAATCAAACACCATACTTCCTTTGCGAGATTCAAATATTCCTTGCCCTTCTCGACGTTGCCTTCGACCTCGGCGTGAAAGGTTGATAGTTTTGAGGGTTTGGTCCCAAATCTATATTTCAATTCATATTTGATTTATTTACTTTATTGCTTTAATATTTCTTGAAGTTACTAACGAGTTTATTGTTTTAATAGCAAGAAGGGAGGAACATCAACGTAAGTAATTCGATTACTTAATTGTTCTTTTGATAGAAATCATGCTTAAAATATTATATAAATTCCTATCATCATGTTAGGATGTTGATTTTGATTCCTAGTATCATGTTTAGGTTAATGCTTTGATTATGATTTTTTATTGACATGCTAGGGTTTGTTATTAATTCGTTTAGTATTATGCCTAGGATCTTGCTAATCATGTTTAAATGATGTTTTGATTATGATGACGATTGTTGTGTCAATTATTACATTGCTTGATTATTCATTATTTATTGTTACTGTTTGATCACACCCCTTCTTGCAGGTTTAAAGGGAAATTGTACTTGAAATCACGCCTAATAAGATAATTAATAATTTGATTGAAGGCGAATATGATTTTAATTCAAGTGATCAATAATATTAGATTTATTTGTGCATTAATAATCAAACAACGTAGATTAAATATGTTTAGGATTAACTTGATGTATGTATGTTGATCGGAAAGCGCACATGAATATCATAAGAATTAAGCAGAGGTCGATTTGGGGCGGGTTCAATCTCTTTTAGGTTGGATTCGTACCATCATATCCGAATATCCAGTCATGGTTCCGGACCAAAATGCAGTTAGCGATCTCCGTGATCGTGAATGGGGTCTAACTTTCGCACCCGTGAACGATTTACAAATTCCTAAAACTTGTTGGCGACTCTTCTATTTCTAGCTTCCTTCCCTTGAAGTGCCGCCATGTCTAAAAGTAAGAACACAGTGGGCTCAAAAGTTTGAATTTGAAAAATTCCCTACAGTACTCGAACTTATCGATTCAGTTCATGGATATCATTTTTAGTGTAAATGGTTTATCAGTTATCTGAACCGATAGTGTTACCGGTTTGGGTATCCGATCCATGCTTACCCCTATGACGATTCCTACTACTTCTTGATTACCAATCTGAATACAAACAAAAACCCGAATAAAAACACGAACCCGAATAGACCTAGTAACGCATACAACACCACCCGGCAAATTTGTCAAACTGAAATTACTCTCACTACACTACCATTACCCCCGCCGTGACAGAGGCCGAAACTTGAAAAAACCAAAAATGGTACGCCGGAAGAAACAAACTCTTAAAAAACTTAAATCCTCCAACACCGACAAAACCAACAAGCAACCGCCGTCGAAAACGCCACCACCGCCGAAAACCCCGCCGGAGAAGAAGGACCGGAAACAGCTAAACGCTGAAAAGTCGGCGCACTTCGGCCGAAGGGAGGCCGCTAAAATCCTACGAGTAATCCTTCAAGGCGATGCTCATCGTCGTGCTGTTGGTTCTATCAAAACCCTGGTTTTTAAACCTTCTGTTCGTAATAAGAAGGCTACTTTTGCTCTCATTTGCCAAACTCTTAAATGTATGTGTTTCAAAGTATTAATTTGTTGATTATATTGTTTTTCTTTTTCTTAATGCTGATTTTGGAGTTTTTTTATTGTTAATATTTTGGATTAGTTTTTGTTAATTTATGCCTGGACTTGTGAATTTTAATTTGAAATTGGAGGTGTTGATATTGATGTTCACTTCAATTGTTGCATGGAAATTTTGTTTGATATACTAATTGAATGTGATATAAGTTTATGTTTTTGAGTTTTATATTTGAGGGAGTTTTCTCCGTTTATACTCATGAAATTTAACATGATTTTCAATGTGTTAATAATTTCAATTATGTGCTACCTAACTATAGTAAGCTGAACATAATTCACAGCTTACTGACAAGTGATGTGCCATGTGCTGTTGTTTTCATTAGTTTTTGTTAGCTGGCATGCCATTGTGTGGCGAAGTATGAATGTTTTGACCAATGGCAATTTAATAGACACTGCCGGTGTTAGTTTCGAGTCATGCATCATAGTTTGTTAACTTTGTATGCCGCTTTATAAGCTAGAAGTTAATATAAGTCTATGAAACATTACTTTTACGTCGTGAGCTATGAATTACTCTGTATCTTGTAATTCTAGAGTGCATGGTTTGTGAATGAATGAAATCATTAAAGCACAATCTGAATTATGATACAGTTTAGGGGTATTCCCTGTAAAATGTTTTTTCGGGGGAATTATATCAATATTTTTCTTACTTCTTTCTTGTTGGTTATGCATGAGAATGTTGATACAGATTGTTCATGCAATTTGTTGTGTATACTGGTAGAATTAGGAGATGTTGAAATCATATTGTCCGTTGTGTTAATGCTGTAGGATTGTCTCATGTTGTATGCTTTATTGCGATTACACAACAAACAGTTGAATGTACAAGTTTTAGATCATTGTCCCATTATGATATCCGAAAGAATAGTAGTAGATGAATTTGATTGTTAAGTGACATCATTTTGGCTTTGATTGCTTTCAGATCTTCCTATTATCAAAGAAGTTTTGGATACTTCTGCTGTATTAAACAGCAAATGGAAGGTAAATAGTTTCTTTTAATTACATGTTTTTTGACCAACTTACGTACTTGATCCTGTAACATGAGCCTAAAGTACGATTTCGAATTTATAAGATTCCATAATAATTAATGGCAGTGATTTGGAAGGTGTCATTTCTGAATTAATTATGGTCTTTTATCTCTGTTTTAGAGACAGGAGGAGCTAATATACATAACAACCTACGATTTGCTCTTCGGCAAGGTAATATTCAACTTTGTGTTTCGGTATCATATCACTCTTTCATTTCCTTGAAATATAATTTCTTGAACCAAATTGGACATGAAGTATACCAAGATTGACCTTTTGCTATAAGGGATGAGGGGAAGTCAAAGTGTGAAGGCTTGATATAGCTAGATTCAGGCTCCAATGTTGTAGCCTGGTAGGGATGCAGCTGGGAGCTCTAGTAGTAGTGTTATGTGTACCTCTTGGTAGTATATTCTGTGAGATGCTGTAGGTTCTTGGTTCTTCCAAGTAAGCTTATAACCAAAGAGTGGTTGAAGACCATAAAAGGCTAAAGTATTTCAAAATCTGGCATGATTTCTTACTCAAAGCGTTGCCTTTTTAAAAAGTTCGTCTGAGACCTCAGGTCTGGGTTCTAACATTTGTTGCCTCTGGAATCCTGTAACGTCTTTGTCTCTTCAAGTTTTATATGGAAATTCAAATTCATGTATTATGATGTTTTATTAATGTATTTATTATTTATGCATGACAGTATTTGATTATTCGAAAAATTTACATGTGTGAATTATTGGTGAATTTATGGCTTATCTCTATGAGGTGCACATGCATCTTACCTTATTTCCAGGCTTTAGAACCCCTGTTTCTTCACTGTGTCTCATGCATTGTTAAAACTCTGACTTAGAGAAATTTGTAGGATAGAGAACTTATCTCGGACAAAGTTGAGTCCATTGTATTTAAGTTTTGCCCCTTTCATCTGAAATTTTTCTTGATAAACTGAATGTAAATGTTCAGGAAATTTCAACATGGGGCGATGCAGAAAAATTTCTATTTCAACGAAAAGCTGTCCTTGAGTCTACTTTGGCAAAGATACTAGCTAAAAAGAAGGTTAAACGAGTTGAAGACCTGCTATCACAAGATAAGACCACCCCAGGTTTGTTTTGCCCTTTTAAATACTGGCAATAATGGTGGACTCTTCTTTATATTCTAGGACATGAACCAATGTTTTCATAGCTAAAGGATGGTTTTAGGCTCTGAGATGTTGCATGTATCATAGAAGTAACCCTTCTTTATACTAATACTTTCTTCTGAGATATTCATGTGACATCAGTATATCACGTGTGGAGTCTTTAGTTTTTGTATTGTAATCACTCATCTGTTCTTACAGTGTCTGCTAATTGGATTCTTTTAGAATACCAGGCTTACCAAATTTCTTTTCAGATGTTCCAAAACCTCGATATGTCCGTGTAAATACTTTGAAACTGGATGTTGACTCTGCTATCAAAGAACTTGGAAAGAAATGCACAGTAAGTTTTCTAGATTATTTTCATCCTTTTTCCTCTCCTTTGGTTGGGGGCAAGGGGGGATTGGGCATAAGCAGTCCTTTGAAGTTTTGAGACATCATATTGATTGTTCCTTAAGTTCTTGATAGTTTTGGTGTTTTACGTTTATGTTAGTGGCTTCCAAATTGTTCATTGTATAGGTTAAGAAGGATGACTTAGTTCCAGATCTGTTGATTCTTCCTCCTGGTGTTGATTTGCATGATCACCCACTAGTGACAAGTGGAAGTGTCTTTCTACAAGTATGCATTCTTATCTTTATTTGTTGCTTTAGTATGTTGATAACTTAGTAAATTGACAGTAACAAACTTCTATTTGATTTTACAATTTGCTAGGGTAAGGCAAGTTCTATGGTAGCAGTTGCCCTTGGGCCTCAACCAGGTTGGCAGGTTAGTTAATAATTTGATTAGCTATCTGTAAATCTGCTTATGAACTGAGCTGGTGCTGTAATTATTAACTTGTGGAAAAGGAGGCAGTCTTATGTCTGCATACAAACACAATTGTTCTCAATAAGATAGTAATACTGTAATACCGAGAATGAAAGGTTACATTAGAGTTTCTAACAGCATTCTCTGTGACATTGTCAATATGTTGAGTTTGCAAGGCTTTATAATTTAAATCTTAGAAACCCTTACTGCAGAATCCTTTACTGTTAAGTCTGCGGCTCTTGTACACCTCTCTGTTTCCAATGCTTCCTTAGTTCCTTTAGGTGTGTAACCAACCTCGTAATAAATTTTATTGGTATTTTGGGATACTTTGTTTATGTTTTTATACAAATTCACAATGTTTCCTAATAGTTTTTTTTTTATTTATTTATTTATTTTTTATTTATTTATTTTTAATAACCAAGTATACAAGTAGCTGTATATAGAGCCTTACTTTTGCTCCCAATTGAGGTTTTAGAGATTAAAATAAGCTAAATTTGTAGGTACCTTTACACGTTGCAACTTTTATGTTTGCTAGTGTCGATTTGTGTACTATTCCTTAATTCTTTATCAGATGTGTTCTTGGAAGAGTGCGGTGCAATAAGCCCATAACAATGTAAAAGAAGCCAAATATGGTAGCAATAAGATAAACAACTGAGCTATATTTAAACTTTTGGAGGATAAAATACGTTAAGGGGAAGCAATAATCAAACAAATTTTATATCCAGATTGTCTTTGAGATTAGAAGTAGAGGTATTCTTTCAAGTGGTATGCATTTAACCTCAAGTTCTTGTATTGCCTTTGTCAATGAATCTTATGAAAGTATCTGACATGGAGTTCTTGAGGAATAAGGTTGAAGCTGTTGTTAATTTTTTGACAGAAATTGGGTTTAGAATAAGTGTTGGATTTATGTGCATAATCTATACTCCTTCATTCATGAATAATCTTCTTGTTAGACTTGGGCATGCATATTAAGGAATTTTGTAGGGTGGGGTGAGAGTGTGAGAGAAAGAGAGTTAATGGAGAAGTCCAATTCACATGGCTTGAAAGAGAAATCTTCATGTTAGGCTTTGGCACGCCTATTAAGGAATCTAGTGGGGTGGGGGTGAGAGTGTCAGAGAAAGAGATTTAGTGGAGAGGTCCACTTCACATGGAATGAGTAAGAAAGTTATCAACATAAAACGTGAAGATTTTTTGTGGACATCCTAGTGTGAATTGATTTATTTGTGATTATTATCTAGGGGAGAATGGAGTTAACTTTCAGTGATGGGAAACATTTTTGAAGTTGAGAGAAGGGAAAAAGAAAATGAAATCCCCCCCCCCCCCCCCCCCCCCTCTTCTTTTTCTCCCCCTCTTCCTTCTCAGCTGCCATCTTCAAGTACACTGCCACCCGCCACAAGTATTGACCACTTCCACCATTCACCCATAGAAAAGACCCTCTTTGCCAATGTTAGCTCTTCCAACACCATCATCCCTTTCCCTTTGACACCTCTCTCTCTTTTATATTCTTCCATATTTTGCTCCTTCCCTTTCATATAAATGTTGCAGCCCACCAATCTACCACAATACCAGTGTTCCTGCAGAGCTAACTGATTGGGAAGATAGATGCAGTTCTAAGTGGGGTGAGAGGCAAAGCATGGTGATGATGGATAGAGAACGTTGAGTGGCAGTTTGTGGTGGTAAGAGGGAGCTGGGATAGTCACATACTCACATGGTTATGGAAATGAATATGAAGATGTGTGTAGAGAAAGTAGAGGGGCATAGGGTTAATAATTGTGGTGTGAAAAGAAAGAGGCAATGGTGGGAAGAGAGAAGATGAAAAGGCATTGGATAGGAAGAAACTCTTTATGATTTCTTTCTTTTCTGATATAATTTGTTATTTTTTAAAGTTTTAATAATTATTTAAAAGGTGTAATAAATGCTTATATGTAGTGAAATCTTAACTTATTATACAAGTACAATATTTGTTTCATGCTGTTTTGGTTTATATTTTAACTTAAAACGCGTGTAGCCAATGTATTTAAAAATTCCTAGTGGAAAATTTCGTTGCAGGGTGTAATAATAAATGAAAATTTTGGAGATTGGATGCACACTTGCTCAGAATTTTTGTGTTTTGGCACTTGTCTTCCTTTTTTTCCACCCACCCCCCCCTCTCTGTAGTAACTACTTGCTTTTTTTGAAGGTCCTTGATGCTTGTGCTGCTCCAGGGAACAAAACTGCACATCTTGCTGCTCTCATGAAAGGCAAGGGAAAGATTGTAGCATGTGAGTTGAATGCAGATCGGGTTAAACTTCTTCAGAACGCTATCAACGTAGCTGGGGCAAAAAGTATCCTTTTTTTTTTTTTTTTCTCTGTTCTTACAGTTGGCTGCTGTTCTTTTGTTTAGGTCTCTCACGTTTGTGTTGGTGTGTGATTATTGTTGTTCAATTTAAAAATCTAAAGTGTAATATGAAAGATAAAGTCAATAATTCATTGCATTGCTCTCTTTAATTTTACATTTATTGTTATTTGTAACCTTGACCTAGACAACAGATGTGGAAGTTCATCTTGGGAATTTTCTGAACATAGACCCAGAGGATCCAGCCTTCTCAAAGGTGATTTTTGGATGTTAGTTATTAGTTATTAGTTACTGCAATAGTGATTCTGTTATGTAGTGGTGAAAGGTCAATTATGTTACCAGTAATTGGCATTTCTTAATCTGTAATGATGCTGCCATCGTAAAATTGATGGCAACTGTGCTTGTTTTCTTCGCCTGAATTTATTGTTGATTCTCAAATACGATTTGAATGGCTACTACAGCTCCCATGATCATGAAAGCCTTTTTTTTTTTTTTTTCTTTTTTTTCCACGCTTATTAATCTTTGCTTTTAAGACCAAGGAACTGGATATATCACACTATTACTTTTAAACAGCTCTTTGTATTTTTCGTTGCATACAGAAGGGTACTTATGCTGGTCATGTTATGTAATTTAAGTACTCTTATTACCTAGAGGTCTAAATACTCTCCTTTGTTTCTTCCCTAATGTATATTAAATGCCTTGTAACAGCTTCGTGCTATACTCTTGGATCCCTCCTGCTCTGGATCAGGGACTGCAGCTGAAAGATTGGATCATTTGCTCCCTTCACATACGAATAGTAAGTGATTAGGCTTTTGATTTTCCTTTTTTATTATTTACAGAAAAGTGATGTACCGTTCTCCTAGTAGTATAGATACTTTCATAAGAGAAGAAATGCTAGTTGAATTTAGCTGTGATAAGCTACTGCTTTACTTTTAAAGTTGAAGGGTCCAATAGGTATCATTTTATAGCTGGTTGCTTCTTTCTTTGAAGTTGTTGCAGCGAATCATCATAAACCCCGTCTCTATGCCTATTCTTGGTGGAAGGGTAACATAACTAACATTGTAAATGTCACTTGAGTCAATTATGGATTATGTTGGGTGTGGAGACAAATCAAAGTTTACTGGATTAGAGAATGCTACAGAATGGTGTTAAGGGAAATCATAAAATATTGGGTTAAAGAATGCTGTGATGCGTGAATCAGTGAATGGTCATGTGATAACATAGAAATAGAGGGTCAATGTTAGATTCGTTCAGATACGTGGAAAGAGAAAGTGTCACTAGAGAGAGCAGTCAATACAGTGTCACTAGAGAAAGTGTTATCCCTTTGCTTTTCCTTCCCCCAATTCAATCTTGTTTTATTTCCTTATCTTCTTAATTTCTGTTTAATATCCTCTTGTTACTTTTAACGTACTAATTTAGCATTGCTAAGGATCAATCTGATTCTTGGCAATTGTCTCCTTAGGTGGTTATGACATATCGATCCGTCTCTGTAAGCAGTGTGATAAATTTCTGTCTCCAGGAATATCCACTGATTGTATATCGTTCTAAATTCCAGATCTCTCAGCTCCTTGTCTTTTTGTAAATATTTTATTTGAAATTAATGATGATGAAGGCATGTATGTGGTTATATATACTGGATCCAAATTAACTTGCCAGAAAACACTGTAGAATTTTATTACTTCATACCTAATTGTTACTACTATGCCAGTTCAAGGTTAACATTGGTGAGGGACTGAGGGGTATGGAGATTAAGGAGGGAGATACAGAGAGTTAAAAGGGGGATCCATGTGATAAAAAGGGAGATAGAGAGAATAATTGGCCAAATAAAGTAATTTTGCATTATTTTGCAACTTGTCAAAAAAGATCACGTTGTGATTAAAAGAAAGCAGAGGAAGTAAATGCTATTAATGCATTGGAAACGGTGCCAAACCCTCTGCAAACGTCATTATCATCCCAATAAGTTATACCTAGCCTTTCCCCCTTTTCTCCATCTGCTCCTCTCTCAAGTTTTAACCTGCCTTTTATGATGGGTTGCTGATTAGAGGGTTGGATTGTTGACAACTGATGTGGTTCAATCTAATATTGGTGAACTTAGTGTATCTTCATGTTATTCTGGGAGGGACAGGGTTCTGATTTTTTAAAAAAAGTTTTCATCATACTGGTTCATGTAGCCGACCCCACTTATGGGATTAAGGCTTTTATTGATTGGTTTTCATCATACTATAAAGCGTGGCCAGCTACAAGCATGGTTATCATTTGCTCTAATCCTTGAAATGAACACAAAGGGAACATACAAAGATATAAATAATATTGTCGACATCATCCTTGTATAACCTCAATTAGTGTGGTGCTCTAGTGTTAATGCACTGTCTTAACATCTGCATGATCATCGTTCTAGCTTGACATCCAGATTCCAGACTGACATGAATCATGTTAATTTGTGTGGTCAGTTTATTTTGGTAATTGAAAAAAATACTATGTATGTTAATAATACTATAACAGCATGACTAAACCAGGAAGCCTGTAAGCATGGTATTTAATGGGATAAAGGACAATTTCTGTTTGACTCATCTTTTGAAATTGTTGCTGTGTAGATAAAGCAGGTGTGTCTGATGTAATCCGGCTGACGAACCTTTCAGCTTTTCAGAAGAAGGCTCTAAAGCATGCATTATCCTGTAAGACTAACGTATCACTTCATTTTGGTTTATCACTACTTGGATAATTTATTCCCGTAACTTCTTGGTTTTTCAGAAGCAGTTTGTGTATAATGGGAAGATATTATCCACCTTATAATAATTCTTGCTCTAATTGGTTTTTCAGAAGCAGTTTGTGTATAATGGGAAGATATTATCCACCTTATAATAGTTCTTGCTCTAATTTGCAGTCCCAACAGTTGAGAGGATTGTTTACAGTACATGCTCTATCCACCAACTTGAAAATGAAGATGTTATAAAATCAGTCTTACCCAGTGCTTTAAAGAATGGTTTTGAGCTGGCGACGCCCTTCCCCCAATGGTCTCGTCGAGGTTTGCCAGTCTTTGAAGGATGTAAGTGCTGATAAGACAGAAGTACTTTCTATCTCATGTATTATCACCTGTTGACTTGCTGTTATTTAAAAACTTCTAAATTTTGTTTTCTTATGGGAATAGAACTTGTAGTACTGTAATCTGTATTACTTTACCTAAATGAGATGAGAGTTTAAGTGGACTTGGCTTGGGAGATGTTTTGCATAGGAATAGAACTAGTTTGGGCAGATAGTTCATGTACCAGTAGTAATATTTTGCTTCAAGTTATCCATTTATTCTTGCTTCTTGATGATACATATCTGACTATCTGTGAGGTCTCAGGGTGAAACATCACCATTGCCTGAGGCTTATTGTTTGATTAATGCCTTTTTCTTGTATGGCAGCTGAACACGTGCTTCGGATGGATCCTGTTGAGGACAAAGAAGGCTTCTTCATTGCTTTGTTTGTTAGGAAACAAGAAGAATGCAGACCAAACCAGTTAAATCTAAAGAAACGAAAACCTGAAATGCCCGTGCCTTTCACTAGGCTCTCAAAGATGTGGCTTCTCTCTCTGATGTTGTCTCCGCCACATGGTGGTGGCTGTTGTGCTGGTGGTGGCTGTTGTCCCGGAGAAGAATCTGTTTGTCACTCTACAAATTAAGCAACTTGAGAGTGTCGTTTTTGATGGAACCATTCCCTTTAATTTCAATCCATGTTCCTATAAACTACCACATGTAATTGATTGTGGATATCCAAATCGGCTATTTGTTAAGGCCCATTAGTCTCTTGTCTTACATAGTTGCTAGTTCATCAGGAATCTTTGTCTTAATGTTCGCGGTAGATAGTTGATAGTTCTTCTAAAATTTTTGTCTAGAGATTCACGGTTGGAAGATAAGCAATTAAGATCTCTTTTCAAAATAGTTAAATAGCAAATCTGTCATGAGAAATTGAGAATATCAACTTTTTTTGAGCAAGCATAACCCCCATTACACTGGATTGTACAATTAATGAGACAAAAATTTACAAAGAAGTCGTTTTCTAATGTGATGGTTTAAGGTAGCACTTATGAAGTTTTTCTTTTATTTTATGTGATCAACATCAATAATCAATGCTTTTAACGAAAATTATGATAAAAATGATCTTAGAGAAGTACTAAGGTATGGAGAATTTATTGTCCAAGTTTATAATCTTAATAGAAACAAGTGCTCAAGAACATTTATATTGTGCGCAATCATAGGTTTATTTTGTTAGAAAAAAAAGTATAAACAAAACAAAAATTAGACAATGTACTGAGAAAGAAAAAAGATCATTTCCATTTTACTCATAATCTCATTCCAACATTACATCATCATCATTCCCATCCATTACATCACACATAGAAAATGACGGGCAATCCTACCCCACCACATCTCTAAATCTCACCCCACAAAAAAAAAAAAAAAAAAAAAAAAAAAAAAAAAAAAAAACCTTACTTATTAAGTTATTACCACCACTAATCAAGATTAGTTATTCACGATGATGAAGATAATCCACAATTAAGCAACCTTAACCTCAATAGTCTTAGGCTTCTTGGGTTCAGGAGGAGGCAGCTTCTCAACAGAAACAGTCAACACACCATCTTGACAAACTGCACTAATCTTCTCCATATTTGCATTTTCAGGCAACACAAATTTCCTCATAAATTTCCCAATTCTTCTTTCCATCTTCAAATACTTGACCCCATCTTTATCTTCTTCCCTCTTTCTCTCTCCACTGATCACCAGCACGTTGTCGTCTTCCACCTGAACTTTTATGTCTCCGCTCTTTAACCCCGGCATGTCGATGATGAACTGGTACGAGTTCGGGTACTCTTTGACGTCAGCCGGGGTTCGCGCCATCGCACGCGCGTCACGGACGTAGGCGTTTGATGGGGCGGTTGATCCTGTGGTTGATTTGTCTGCTGCCGAAGGGGTTGTGAAGTCGTCTGCGTCGAGGAAGTGTGAGAGGGCGTGGATGATTGGTGTGTCTAAGCCTGTGAACCGGAAATCCATCTTTCTTTTTCTTGGGAGCTGAATTTTGGTTGGATTTGAAGTGGGTTTTTGGTAGATTTTTGATGTGATTGCAAAGTGTATGTGAAAATGCTTGAGTGAATTTTTGTTGATGATACGGGAGTTTGAAGGGGGGAGTTTATATAGGATTTAGAGAGAAGTTTCTAGAGAGAGAATGGAAGAGGAGGATTCTGGGGTGTTCTTGAATGTTGGTTGTTGTGTGAGTTTCACGTGGCATTGTTGAAAAGTGTCGAGAAGGTGGTAGAATGTTATGGATTTGGTGTCAAAATTTAAAGTTGGGGTTTACTAATTATGGAGTTTTCAGATAATTTTAGAAGTTACTAGTACAACGGAGAAAAAGATGGTTTCAAAAAACAAGAAGAGAGAAAAAGATAGGAAATATACTGACCCATAGGCCATGAACCATGGACCGAAATACAATTATCAAGCCCAAAATTCCTACTCAGAATTAAAATAAAATAGGCAATCGGATCCGAATCAAACTGATAAAATCTAGATTGGATCAATTTTTTTGTAATGCAATCATACTCGATAATTTAGAGCCTAGTAGATTTCAACTAATCTGAGTTTAAACTACCTCAATTAGAGGAAAAACTCTCCATACAAATGTTGATGCCTTCCCCAATTCTCAAACCTGAGACCTCGATTAAGTTACAACACTCCCAATGCCAACCATGGTTTAAAAATCCAGTTGTTCAATGCCTTTTTTGATAAATAAGTTATATTACTATGCATATAAATACTCCCAACATTAAAGGAGAAATTGAATCATAATAGAGTTTTATTATGCATAATGTTTAACAAAAAATTGATTTTGTTAAAGATCAATTTTTATAGGATTGTGGGCCTAAAATCAAATAAACTATATTTTTTGACTTAGAGAGTGAATCGGTTCTTTTCAGTATGGTCTGAGATTGGTCGGGTCCAATTTTCTATACCAGACTGATTATTGTCCAATGCTATATTGCTATTAACTTCTAATACAATAAATTTTAAATTTAACATGCATTACAATCTTAGTGTAACTCAGAGAATCAGTGGCGGATCTATTAAGGGGCCTGGGTGGCACCGGTCCCGCCAAAAATTAATTTTTTTAATTTTTTTATTTAGCTAAAGGTGTAAATTTATAGGTTAAACACAATTTTAATGCAATAAATAACATGGAATTAGATAGTGGCCTCTCTTGTTACCTCTGAAGTTACCTCTCTGGTTGCCTTTGTTGCTCTTGTCATTTTGCTGGCTTTGAGACTTCTTTCATGGTTGATCCTAGCTTGACATAAGCATTTTATTTTTGGCTTTTATTTAGTGTCCCTCCACACTAAATATTCTACTTTTGGAGAGGATATGTTTTACATATTACTTGCATAGTTCTACTTCTCACCCCTTGCAACTTTGCTTCATGTAGAAATGATACTTTGAATCTTTGATACCCTCATTCTTTTCCAAATTCTAACTTTTTTGCATAGGTGGATGTGAAATTATTAATTTTTTTCAATGGAATGGGTCAAAAAAAGTTATCCTTGCTTTATATTTTTCATCATTTTCAATAATGTACATGTTTAAGCATTAATATATTTTTGTTCTCTTTTCTTTTCCCTTTTTTTTTATTATTTTTTTTAATTTTTTTTTCTTTTTTTTTTTTTTTTTTACAATAGGAGGATACATTTATTAGCTTAGTCCTATGTGATGCACGTTAACAGGAATTAATATACATTCACTCGTAATATAAATACTTGTAATTCTAAAGCTTATACTGTAAATGGAAGAGGAAATGAGACGTGTCTAGTTATGTTATGATCAGCAACTTGATTTTTAGTATTAGTTATAAAAGCTTCCCAAAATACAATTTTAGCCGCAGATATTTTAAATTATATACATAATGTTAAAAAATATATAGAGTAACAAAGTTAATATTATGAAAGTATATATCAAAACAAACCAAACAAAACCCCACATCTTTACATATGAATCACCACTTTGGTTAAAAATAGTGTGTTTGCAAACGTTGTAATATTAAAAAAACGAGTGAAGTATTTACTCTATTGATATATATATTGCGGAGTAATTGTCAAAATACTGGGTTGAAAGCGCAAAAGCCATGAATTAACTTGAAAAAATACAGGGTGTAAATACCATCAAATGATGGTTGAAACTTGATTAGTGCAACATAGTACACAATTCAGTTGACAAAAACTCAAATCCAAATGAACACAAGAACTACATACATTATTTGTAAGTTGTGACTTTAAAGTTACAATAAACCCCTCATCTTCCATAAAAAACATTCATCAAATATATTTTCAATTAATACAACTTAATTAATTAAGCACCCTTAACTTCAATAGTCTTAGGAAACTTAGGCTTAGGAGGAGGCACCTTCTCAACAGTAACAGTCAACACTCCATCTTGACAAACTGCACTAATTTTCTCCAAATTTGCATTTTCAGGCAACTCAAACTTCCTCATAAACTTCCCAACCCTCCTTTCCATCTTCACATACTTGACTCCTTCCTTCTCATCCTTCTCTTTGTCCCTCCTCCTCTCGCCGCTCACCACGAGCACGTTGTCATCCTCTAGCTGCACCTTTACCTCTGAGGGCTTAACCCCGGGCATGTCGACAATGTACTGGTATGCATTTGGTAGGTCCTTGATGTCGGCTGGGGTACGTGCCATGGCCTTGGTGTCACGTACGTATACTCGAGAAGGGTTGTTGGGTTGTTGCTTGGTGTCGGATACTTCATCTGTGAATTGATCTAGCATGTCTTGGATGTTGTTAAGGAAGATGTTGTCGACAAATCCAGGAAATCTCACATCCATTTTGCTTCTTTTTGTTGTTGTTACGAAAGAATTAGACTAAACAAAGATGAATGTACCTATATTTGTAAGAGTTTTGTTGTTTGTTGTGTTTTTTTTTGGTTGTTTTGAAGGGAGTTTTGGGTTTTGGTTTTATAAGAGGGAAAAGAGAAAAAATTGAGAGAGTTCTAGTGATGTTTGGTGAGTAAAATGGAAGTAATGTTTCGAGAAAGTGATTTGTTTATTTACGTTCTAGAATTGTTATTTGAAAAAGAAAAAAATTCTCGAATGATCAAGCAAAAGTTATACAGTTTTTTTTTTTTTTTTTTTTTTTTTTTTTTTTTTTTTTTTTTGTGAAAAGGAAGAAATTCACGAGTTCTAGTGATTGACTGATTGTTTATTTTAAATGACGCATAAATTAAAAGATTTAAAGCACGTATTGATAGTGGCCTTGTAAATCAAACGGGTTTTCCTTCAAACATAATTAGTTGTTACAGTGTCTTATAAAATAGTTTATTTAAAAAAATTAATCATACTTTATTGCATGTATTATTTAAGAAAAGGTGACAATTTTTTCCAGACAATTATTAGTAAAGTAAATGACTTTAATTGTGAACAAAGTGAGGGATTAGAAATTATGAGTAATTCCCCTCATAATAAACTGATAAGAACCTGCTGGTTCAGGAAATATTTCGCATTATTTGATCAATTGTATCATTTCTAATTTCTTCTAAGAAATTACAATAAAATTGATGTAATTGTCTAAAACAAATGTACACCAAAAATATTTAACAATGTAATCATACGAAATACTCTGTATAATATCCTAGAGGATATAAATAAATGAACTAGTTTGCAAAGTTTGATTTATTAGTAGCAGGAGGAGCAGCAGCAGCTGTTGCAGCAACAACAATGGGGCTCCTAACAAAGTGATTTCCATCTGACCATATCAACTCTCCGAAAACGTATCCTGCAGGCAAGCCACCAGCTTGAGCTGTTAAGGTCAACTTATAACTCTTCTCTTCTCCAGCTTTCGTAAACTGCAAAGACTTCGGTTCCACAGTAACCTCAACGCCCTGTGGTTGGTTCACACGAGCTTCATAAGTTGAGGCCTCTGCCACATTCTTAACTGTTCGAGTGACAGTGACTGAGCCAGAAAGTTTAGGCACTGTGATTGAAGGGTAGTTGAAGTTCAAAAGGCCACTATTTGTAGTGTTTGATGCTTGACATTTGTAGGAAGGATCAAAAGACTGGATCATTGTTTGGTTATATCCAAGTGAGCAAAGGAACTCTAAATAATCGCGTGTGGTTAAGTCATAGACTAGCCCAGGATCCATGGCACGGTTTGGTCTAACATGTCCTGCTCCATAGGCGAATGGGTCGGCTCTAGTGAAAGATGCATCCAGCATTGGCTTCTCTGTGTTATCTTTGACTCTCGCTGCAACAACATAAAAAGTAACAGCTCAGAATCGAGAGATGTTTCATATATAATAAATGAGTTGTAGGGTTAGTTACCGGTAGTCATTATAGCAGATCTTATTGCAGCGGGGCTCCAAGTGGGGTGAAGAGTTTTGAGAAGGCCAGCAACCCCAGATATATGAGGGCAAGACATAGAAGTACCCGAGTCTAACATAAAGGAGACTTTACGCTTATCCCATGGTTCTTCGGTTGGACTAACTGCTTCAGAGTATGCAGCTAAGACATTCACTCCTGGTGCTGTGATATCAGGCTGCAGAGCACAAGAACATCATTACTTCTTCGACACTTTGATATGGGTATGGAAATTGAATACTTGACACTTCAATTTATATTAAAAATATACATGGCATATCAAATGGTGTATGACACTAAAAACTCGTGTCATTGTTAGACACCTATAACCGAGTCCAAGTAACATTCCAACCAAAAGTAAATTTAAAGCCGAGGATATAAATTACTATGCATATGTCCAATTTCAATCAGACTGAAGATTTCAAATGACGACAACTTACTTTTAAAATCTCAGGTGTAACAGGATTTGGACCTCTGGATGAAAAGGCAGCCATATAAGGAGCTGGCTTGGTATTTAGAACAACTGCTGGATGAGTGATGTAACCATAAGGCTCACTGTCAACAAATTTTTACATTTGGATTAGCTAAAGAATTAAATTGAATGATTTTGTAGGAATAGGAAATGAATGAACAAACAATTAAATACGTACGCAGTTGAATTGATATAGGCCAAAACAGCAGCCCCATCTGTATAGGTTAGTTGTGTTGCTGGAAGGACATGAAGATCAGCTATAATCTCATTGCCGCTACCTTTGTCATTGCAAAGGATCATCCCTGCAGCTCCAGCAAGTAATGCTTGCACGCCTTTTGCCACTCTTGCATTACCACCACGAAGACATGCCACGATTTTTCCCTGTACTTTAGTTTTATCCAATGTGCCTGCCAGGCAGAGCATACTGCAGAAATAGACTAATATCAGGTTTACAACATATCACAGTTAGAACAAGCTTTGATGGTAAAGAAAGGGTTAAAATTACGCGTCTGCAGCAGATGCATTGGCAGTTTTCGCCTGAGCACCAGATATGAGTGGATAAAGCTTGTCATCTGGCAAAGGTTTTGATAAGCTTGAACCCTGAATACAGTATAAAACTTTGAGAAAAACAGACAATCTTCTAAGATCATAAGACTGATTAGCTAATATAATTTGTTAAAGATGCAGACTGATACCTTAAATCTCTGCCCATTTCGAAGCTCAGCAAAAGCTTGAAACTCCCTATCCATAGTACTTGCTCCAACAGTAACAATCCATGGTGCAACATTTGAAACAGACGCTACATCAGGACCAGAATTACCAGCAGAACAAACCACGACGATACCACTTTGAGTAGCATGAAAGGATCCAATGGCGATTGCATCACTGAAATAATCTCCAGCATCTCCACCAACCGAGATAGACAGGACATCAACACCATCATGAATAGCCATATCAAAGCCTGCTAGTAAATCAGCATCGTAGCAGTTACCCCAGCAAATCTTGTAAGCAGCTACTCGCGCCTTTGGTGATCCACCTTTAGCTGTTCCATTGACTAAGCCTAAGACGGATGCACCTGGAACAAAGTTGCCACCAGCCGTTGACAGCGTGTGAGTTCCGTGGCCAGCGACATCACGTGGAGAGCTTAATGCGTCCGTGACATTCCCCCCAGCGGCAATGAATCCTCTGTCAAAATACCTTGCTCCAATAAGCTTCCTACAAGGTGATGTATACACAATTAGTCCCTAGTAATATACAATGAGTAAGAATATATACTCGAATATCCTAACCCTTAGAGGAGAATATTTTGCGTGTATTCTTTGTCAAAATGTGTACAGTCATAGAAATGTAACGAACCTATTGCAACGGACACCGTCATTCTCACTGTCACAACCACCTTTCCATCTGGAAGGAACAGGTCCATATCCTTCATCACTAAAGCTCTTTGATTCAGGCCAAACCCCTATTCATTCATTATATGAAAGAGAATTAAGTAAGTTTGTAAAAGAGAAAGCATGATTTTTTTTTTTCAACTACACTTTGATATTACAATGTGCTTTTTAGTTAATCATATGATTTGAAAAGACAATTGTAAAAAATTGGAGTTTCATGTTACAATGTTCATGTTTGTCGACGCATCTATTTAAAATTTTGTTAATATAAATTAAATATAGTTTGATATTTTGAAACTATATATACCTTGGAAGTTGGAACTATTCCAAGGATGTTTTACTAATACTATTCCAAGGATGTTACAATGTTCAGAAGAACTAGTAAGTAAAAAAATTCATAACAATATTATTCCTCTATTTTTTTTTTTTTTGAAGGATATTATTCCTCTAATTTGAAATTTTGATTAGTTCAAAATACACTATTAACTTAACATATGAGGTAAACATATATGGATTTATGGAAGAAACTAGAGGAATTCACATCAATCTTATAATTAATCTACTTCTTCCGTTTAGATATAATTGTACAATTTTGACTTTCACATTTGTCAATAACAATTCTGAATATAAATGTCTTAATTATCTTTTATAGATATTAAACATATATGGATTTATGGAAGAAACTAGAGGAATTCACATCAATTTTATTGCTTTGTTTCACTTTTTGTAAAATTCTTACTGCCACATTAAGATAAAAATATTCAAATTCATAATATAACATATTGTCAAAAAACTATATATTGAGATGAATCAAACAAGGTCTCAAATATAACGGTAGAAAGACGAAAATATTGACAAACCCAAATGAGTTTAAGCAAATACCAGTGTCAAGGTTTGCAATGATAGTATCTTCCCCAAATCTAGCCTTTTTCCACGCTGAATCCGAATGGATTTCACCATTGTTTTCAAGCAACATAAAATCCCAAGACCTTGTTGTTTGTAATTTCCTCGCTTTATTCGGGAACACAGAAACAACTCCCGGGTGTTCTGATTCATTTTCAAAACAACCAAATTAAACCAATGTTAATATTACAAAATTAAACATATCATAACCTTATTACATTTTAATTTGCTATCAACATTATTTATTCTTTGTAACCACCTTATATAATTAAATGAAATAACCAGCAATACTAAGGCCTAATAAGTTCATAATTCATCTAAGGATGCATAATGTATCTCAATCTAACACGTATATTAAGTTTAAGTTTTAATAGGAATATAGGAAAATATAGTATTGTAATATATTTCTCATAAGTAGTACTTGTGTAAATCTTGTGATTGTATTTAGGATAATAAAAATAAGCATTAATTATTGTTAAATTATTGTTCATGCTAATTAAATTAGAGCACAATTGAGTACGGAATAATAATATTAGAATAATACGAAATACTCCGTACCTTATTAAGAAGTGTACGTAAGATGTTTAGAAAGTCTTTATAGTCTATTAATGATCAATAATAATGAATAGTCATGCTATTAAGCATTTTGCCCTAAACTTGTCAAGTTTCAAGGTTTGTAAACATTGTATATGTATGATTATGTTTTGTAATTATAGATGAATTGAATATGATAATCAACATTAAATTTGTAATCTTTACTTTAAAAAACAAAAAATTAAAAAAAAAACTCCATCCGGTCCATTCTATACTTTTGCTTGCACGTATTCAATGAACCTATCATGGTTCAATCGTAATTTAGGTTATTTATTAAAAATAAAAAATTGCATGAAAATGAAATTAAAATTGTGTTGTAGCATGAAAAATCAAATTATTACTTGCAATCTCTGCTGCTTGCTCATCATCAAGAATTGCCGCAAAACCATTAATATTCATCTGGTATGAGTAAAATATTGCTTCCTTTGCTTTGTCTTGACTATATAGCACATTTCAATTAAAATTACAATGTCATAATTAAATACGATATTCTTGTAATCCGACGACAAAACAATATATAAAATCAAATTATACAATTATTATTTATTATTATCGATTAATTACCTTCCAACAAATGAAGCCAGAAAATTATGATGAGAATTCTCTACCAATTCCAAATCTTGTTGTGTAACGTTTGGACCATGAGTATGTGCTCCCATATACACGACATAAGACTAAATTCAACAATAGGAAAAAATAAAATCAATATAAATAATACTCATATAGTATCATGTTCTAGATATCAAAAATCAAAACGTAACAACTTTACATGCCTGTTTTGCTGCAAAAGCAGAATTAAAAATTGAAAAGAGGATGAACAAAAGACAAATTTTTATCGTGTTCCTTGAACCTGGGATGGACTCCATTGCTTTTTTAGGCTTAATTACGAACATTAAGCCGTAAACTTAATTTTAAAAACCTATTAATTTTATGAATGAATGTGGTGAGCTTATATATACAGATTAATGTATCTCATGAGATTCTAATAAAAGTTATAAAAGATAATGATACACAGGATATAATTAGTCAATGTGATGTTATAATTTTGTCAAAGTTTTTTTTTTTTTTTTTTTGACGCAAAAAGTATTTAAGGATTCTTAATGCAGTCAATCTTTGATTGATATCAATGAGGTGTCACATTCTAATAATAATTATTTATATCACTTCTATGGGCTGGCCTAGTATGCCCCTAATATATATAGTACGGTTTATTAACTTCCGATTTTTTTTTATTTATATATATATTTCTTTTGGATGCTGAAGAGGAGCGAGCCCCAGAAATAATGAAATACAAACAAACTAATAAATGAAAAACAGAAAAACAAAGGAAGAAAAAACTAAAAAGCAATAAAAGACTCCACGACCAAGCTGCTACACTCAAGTGGAATATTAAACGCTGGGTATTGTGGGGCCCATGTTATATCCACACTTCAAACCCAATGGGCTCTCATGTGAGGGGGCATGACAGAGTATATAAATCCTTCCCAGGCCTCAACCATCAGCTTAAACTTTTGGTTGAGTTGATCCTTTAACAATTATATGATATAAGCCTAGCCCGAGCCACTCCACTCAAATCATTCAATAAAACGGCACGAAGATCTCTCGGGACCACTTCAAAAATCACCGCGTTTTGAATTTTGATCATAGTTGACACCATAGTTAGCTAACCAATCAGCCGCTTTATTAGCTTCTCTATAATTGTGCCCTATAGAAACTCCCACCCTATCTCGAGATAAGAGATTGACATTTCCGGATAATATGAATATAAGGAAAGTGAGGAGGGACTTCCTTTGACAACATACGAACAACCACCTCCGAGTCGACAGACAAATTCACTCTTCGGTGGCCACCATTCCAAGCTATAGCCAGCCCTATAAGAACCCCAAAAAGTTCAGCTTTAGTGTTAGAACAAATACCGTAGTTCAAAGCATATATCTCAAACACTGTACCATTATGATCTCTGATCAAATCCCCCGCCCCCTGCTCTTCCTGGATTGCCTTTGGAGGCTCTATCCGTGTTCAAACGAACCCATCCAAAGGTCCGATACTCCCACCTAATAAATCTCTCCACCTTGTGCTGCTTCCTTGAACCCGCAAGAGACATAGGGCCTTCCAAAGCTCTTCGAACATCACCTACCCTAGTCAAAATAAAAGCCACTTGGTCTATCGGGATACTTACTTCTTTGGCAAAGCATCTCGCATTACGCCACTTCCAAAGCCACCATATAGTAATCACAAATACCATAGCCTTATGCTTAGAGTTCCCTTCAGCTTGAGCATCAATATTATGCAAAATCCAAACACTGCACAGTTGTGAAGCACTCAAATCATTCATATTCCAACCTAGATTTCGCCAAACTTGATGCGGTTCCAAGGCATCAATATTGTTATTTTAATTATTTTTATGTTATTTTTTTAATTTTATTATTAGATGACCGAATTTATTAGGATATTTTTGTTAGTTTAATTCGGTTAGTAGAAGATAAGCTTAACTTTAAAGATTATATTTGCAAAATATTATCTTTACAAGTTAGGGTAAGTTTCCTAGTTAGATTAGAATTTGTTCTACACTATTTTTAGGCTAATTATTTAGCTTATAAATATGTGATGGTGTTTAACAAAAAGTATGATGGGTTGATTTGAAATTTATAAAGTTTTACGTAAGCTTGTGCTTGTGTATTCTTGGCCTAGTTTAGGTTTTAAGCTCGTGTTGCTTAGTGTTTCTTGACCGAGACTCAAGATTCCAAACCTTTCAATTGCGATTGAAGGTTATATCCATTAAAATCCATATCAAAACTACTGTAGCACTTGGGGCACTCCCTCAAAATGTGGTGTAACACTCGGCCCCCAAACCTCCCTATACGGAAATACTAATATAATACATATAATTATACAGTAGAGATATATTTAGGCGTATTACCACAAGGCTGCTTTAAAACTTAACTCAATAACTAATTTGCAGCGGAAAAATCAACTCTTCTTTTATTAATACTTATAAATAGAAACCATTGTTATGAGTATTCAATAATAAAGGCAAAAACAACCAACATCCCTAAATGAGGTGAAGTGAATCCCGGGACTCCCATATGCTCAATCATGACTCCACCTGAAATAGTCAACACTGCTTACCATTGAGGTAAACAGAGCGAACCAAAACAAATAGGAAATATGAATTAGTAAAATATGTCAAGTACATTTAAGTAGTGCAAGATAAATAAACTCAATTTATTAGCAAACATGCTTCTAAAACCAATCATGGAAATTCCAATATTTATTTCAAAAATTCCAAACCTCATTATTCTAAAACAATTTCTTAATATTCTCAAAACAATTCCAATAATTCAATAATAGTGATTTATAAAATCAATTCCTCTTTTTAAAACCCAATTCCTCTCCTAAGTGTGCACACCCCCCAAGTTAGTGTCTTTATTTTGGTTGAATATCTTTGAGGAAAGACCCGGTCATACAAAGTCCAAAGTCTTATAAACCAAATCCTCATAGTGGGATTAATATAATCTTGCTTGTAAAGGTTTAATAAATAATTCAATAATTTCTCATTAACTTATCTTTTAATTAAATCAATAAATCATTTATGATAGGTTAACTCAAAAACTCCTTTTTATTCAATTTAACATGCTTTCAAAATCAACCATTAATAAATACTTGAGAATTAAATCTCACATTAATAACTTTTCAAAAATCAATAACTCTTCCTTTCAAGACCAAAACCTTTTATTTAATTCAATAAGCTTTTCAAATCAATTCCTTTATTTAAACCTGATAAGTAATTTAAACCATTCAAAACATAATATTAAAATCAATCCTTCAAATATATTTATTAACACATTTAAAATCAATTCTTCAAACATGCTTTATTTCATAAATAATAATACTCAATTTAATTCAAACATTATTCAATTCATAAAACATGTGATCAAATCAAAACACTTTTAATAAAGTATCTAGCCACCTAAATGTAACTTGATTCTGAATCTCAAATCAACACTTCGCACTTTCAAAGTTCAATTACGAATACACCTTACAATTAATATAACCATAGGGTTATCACGAAATCTTTAGACATAAACTCAAATCTATATGTGCATGGACTACAAAACTCTTTAAGAAATAATACTTTAATATAAAATTTTAATTTTGAAATATGTATTTATATTTTAGAAAATTAACCATGAAGAAAATAAAGAAATAGAATTAAAGAGAATTGAATTCACGTTAGAAAGAATAGACAGAACTTGCAGAGGCCATAACTCCTTCAATATAACTATATTTCTGGAAAAGAATAGGATTTGGAAAAAAATTAATTATCCATTTAATATTTTGTAAAAACCGAATTTTATATACATTAATTGAGTTTTAAAAATATTTTTGGGGCCAAAATTCAAATATCATTTTGGCTCTAAAATTTAAATAGTAAAATAACTAGGTTATCCCCGTGCGATGCACGGTTAGAATTAATCGTTCTTATAATTTATGTTCTGTTGCATTATATTGTATATAAAGATTATAATTATATATAAAAATAATTTACATTTAAGGATATATATGAACCACATTATTTGCAATTAAAAATTGAAATAGTCAAAAAGAAAATTATCTAAGGAATGCATATTAGTGAAATCTGAAGAAAAAAAATACATAGTATATAACTAGCACCAATGCTTCAAAAGAAATATAATTAGCACCAATGTCATCAAAATTATTATTTTAGCTTCCTGCAATTAATAGATTGTATAGTAGTTTATAGAAGCATCTATTTGATTTTTTTAGTCAAAATTCATAAATAGTTTTCAAATTAATAAAAATAGAGTAGTTCAGCTTTAAAAAAAATGAAAATAAAGATGATGTCATTAAAGCATTTAGGCTGGAAATTTTTTTTATGAGAAAGCAACATGTGTACAAATTTAGAGAAAGCACTTTGCTGCATATTGTATTGAAAAACGAACAAAGGCTTGTTAGCTTCCCTTACGTGCTTCGGTAAAATACCACATATTGCAATTGGTAGGAATACTTGCATCATAATGTGACAATCACGGGATTTCATACTTGTCAGCTTCAATTCTCCATTTAAGGATACAAATCTTTTCATGTTAGATGTGTACCTTGATGGAACCTTAATGCCGTACAGACATGCACAAAACATTCGTTTTTCTACCCTTGACAATGTGTAGCAAGCCGGAGGTAAATAAGCCTTTTCATTCTTGCCTTTACCCTCATATTTCTTCTTCGACACATCCGTGGCCTTTCCCTTGCTCTTCCCCTTTCCTTTTTTCGACACAATTTCATTTTCATTTTCCTGTTCCTTTCCCTTTCTAACCTTTTCCTGAGCCCACAATTCTGGACAAACCCCTATCTTTTCCAAATCTAACCGTGCACCCTTTCTGTACTTTATTTTGCCTTGAATATTCATCAGCGTTCCCACAAGAGCATCACACACATTCTTCTGTATATGCATCACATCAAGACAGTGCCTAATGTCATGTTCTTTCCAGTACGGAAGCTTCCAAAAGATTGATTCTTTTTTAAAGAGAGCAGTTGAGTCCGCAGCTTTTTCTGTTTTCCCATATACTGTTCGCATACCCTTAACTCGAGCATAAACCTCCTCACCAGTCAATGGCCTAGGCGCGGTCCCCTCTTCCACTGTCCCATCGAAAGCCTTTTTCTGCCTACGGTACGAGTAATCGCGCCTGAGCAACCTTCGGGTCCGCACTTACACCTCTTTGTGAGAATGATCAAGGTGTATGCTTGGTGTATCATCAATACAAATGGGGCATGCTTTTTTTCCTTTGTTCTTGTACCCAGACAAGTTTCCATATGCAGTAAAATCATTAATGGTCCACATAACACGCAATGTGAACATCTCATTCTTATGAGCATAAAAAACGGAAACCCCTTCGTCCCACATCTTTCTCAAATTGTCAACAAGTGGCGCAAGATAAATATCTATGTCGTTTCCAGGTTGCCTTGGCCCCATTATTAGCAGTGAAAGCATTACATACTTACGTTTCATGCACAACCAAGGAGGCAAATTGTAGATCACTAAAAGTACCGGCCATGTGCTGTGTTGGGTACTAAAAGTTCCAAATGGATTCATCCCGTCCGTGCACAACTCAAGCCTTAAATTTCTGACTTCATCACCAAATTTCCCAAACTTCATATCAATGTTTTACCATTGCGAGGAGTCAGCTGGATGCTTCAGCATTCTGTTTTTCTTTCTTCCCTCTGCATGGCACCTCAAGTTTTTAGTGTCTTTTGGTGTTGAGAATAGACGCTTAAACCTTGGAATAATGGGAAGATACCACAACACCTTAGCAGGAGGTCCCTTCGTACCAGCATTGCAACTCATGCGCTTGTAGCGCGATTTCTTGCATCGTGGACACTCCTCCAACTATTCATATTCATTTCGATAAAGAATACAATCATTAGGACATGCATGTATCTTCTTATACTCCAAACCAAATGGACACATGAGCTTCTTTGCATAATCGAAAGACTTAGGAATTTCATTCCCGTCAAGTAATATCTCACTTAACGCGGTCAACAAAGAAGTAAAACTAGTGTCCGCCCACCCATGCTTTGACTTAATGTTAAAAAGTGTTAGCACGGCTGATAGTTTGGAGTAATTTTTTCACCCAGGATACAAAGGCTTTTTAGAAGCCTCCGATAATGACTCAAACACGTCACCTTCAACACCATGCATCATCTCATCCACCTCTTCATCCTCGACCTCATCCACCTGATCATCCTCAAATCCATCCTCATCACCATTATCAATAATATATTCATCATTCCCGTATTCCTCGTCCACACGAATCTCATTGCTTCTATCATGCACATCATTCCCATCAACATCCCCACTGTATCTTCTTCTTCACCGTGCCAAATCCACACATGATATTTAAGCCTAAACCCACGACAAATTACATGATCTCTAATGATTTCAACACTATTGACCACCTTCACATTATTACAATCAACACAAGGACAATAAAGGCAATCGACACCCATTCTGCGCTAATAAGATGAAGCCCTCTCGCAAAACTCTTGAACCCCATGAAAGAATTCCAATGTATCACGTCTACCATACATCCAACCACGATCCTTCTCCATTTAGTAAATTGTCTCTAAACATAGCAACATATTATGAATAATGTATAATTGCTACATATATTATGTAATCAAATTCAAACACACACCATGCATATACCATTCATATAGTGAAAAAATGCATGCTTCCAAAGGGTCCTTATCACTCCAACCTAACCCATCCTTGAACGTCTAATCTCACTACTAGAAATAGGCTTAATTCCGAGGGAAAGCGTCCGACGGAATTTTATTGCCTCGGAAATTTCAAAAATTCCGAGGGAAATTGACTTTGTAGGAATATTCCGTCGGTAGGGTACCTTTCCGACGGAATTTTCCGTCGAAAATATTCCGACGGATTGAACTTCCCTCGGAAAATGTATATTACGACAGAATATTCCCTCGGAGTGCCTTCCGACGGAATTATTTCCCTCAGAAATCACAAATTCCGCTCGGAAATCACAAATTCCGTCGGAACCTGTGATTTACGAGGGAAATAATTCCGTCGGAAGCCACGATTAATTAAAAAAAACGCACAGCTTTCTGTACAGAAGCGAAACCAAAAAACAAAAAACGAAAGGAAGAGAGAGAAGGCGACAGGAAGAGGAAGAAAAAGAGAGAGAAAGAGGAAGAGGGAGAAGGAGGAAGAGGGAGAAGGAAGAGGGAGAAAGAGGAAGAGAGAGAAAGGGAGAACACGAAGAAGAAGAGGAAGAGAGAGAAAGAGAGAAGGAGAAAGAAGAAGAGAGAGAGGGAGAAAGGGAGCGTCGCGTCACCGCCACCACCACCCCGCCGGAAAATTCGCCGGTAAGTGTTTTTGGTTAATTTTATTTATTTATTTATTTTTTTTATAATTTTGCTAAAAACCCTAACCACCACCACCATTTCACTTAGGCTTCACCGAAATTCACCACACCCATCGCCGATTTTCACCACAACCACCAAGAGTCGAAGCCGCCGCCGTTGATTAGTGGTAAGTGGTGGTTGTTGTGTTTTTTTTTTTTTTTTAAATTCACTGTGTTGGGGTTTTTGGGGGTTTTTTGGTGTTTTGTTTTTTATTTATTTTTTGAGTTTTTTTTGGGGTTTTTGGGTGTTTTTTGGGGTATTTTGGAGTTTTTTTTTTAAAATTGCAAGCATAAACGTAGTTACTAATTTTGTAATTTGAATTATTTGTAGGGTTTGTAGAATTAATCGGTTCTTTGGCATTAACAAGGGCATATCTACTGGGTTAGAGAGCATATAAAAGCTTTTATTATTGTATTAAAAATTTTAGTTTATTATTGTTTTTAGTGCAGTGTATCCAATTTGTTGTATTTATATTCTAATATGTTTAAATATTTGAATGAAACGTGTTTGTGTTATGAAATGTTAGTTTAGTCTATTTTATTTAAGTTTAGTTTAATTTATAATTGTTGTATTATAACATGTTATTTTAGTTTAATTAAATTTAATATAATAAAGTATGTTAGTTTATTTTAATTTAATTTAGTTTTGTTTAATTAAGTTTAGTTTTAAATTATTGTATTATAACATGTTAGTTTTTTTGTTAGTTTATTTTAATATAATAATGTATGTTGGTTTATTTTAATTTAGTTTAGTTTTGTTTATATAAGTTTAGTTTTAAATTATTGTATTATAACATGTTAGTTTTTCTTTAGTTTAGTTTAATATAATTATATATGTATGTTTGTTTATATTTACTTTAGTTTAAATAAATTTGGTTTAGTTTTGGTTAATAAAGTGTATGTTAGTGTATGTAGTTTAATTTATTTGTTTGGTATAATGTTTAATATAATATTTAATAAGCATGCTTATTTATTTGCTTAGTATACTTTAATTATGATATGTCTCTGTTTAGTTTAATGCATCTGTTCTTCACTTTATAAATATATAATAAATGAATCATTTGCATAATCATATGCCTAGATACCCGTTCAAGGCATACACATTAGGAGTATGCCTTGAATAGTCCCCGGTTGGGACTGTCCTTGTACGCTTATTCTCACTTAGGTGGTGAATGTAAGCCTTGTTTTTTATTCTAGGGCAAATCCTGCCTTTTCATGCATTTCTCTACCGTGTTCTCTGGGTACATATGTAGGTGTGTTTAATCGCCTACATCGTGTACTTGGAGAACTGTAGGGAAATGCTGGCGGATTTTACATAGAATTGAAAACCTGGGTTACATTCACTAGTGAGAAAAAACATACAAGGATGGGTTAGGTTGGAGTGATAAGGACCCTTTGGAAGCATTTCAAATCTCATTTGCATTTCCATAACGCTTTGGTGGATAATGACTGCGAAATACGGTTTATGACTAATGTGATTATACATATGCGTGAGCTGTGTAGAAGTTGTAATCATGAAACCAAGAGAACGTAGCTGGATGTATGAAAGGACGATTGGGAAAAGTATTAATCCAGAGTTCGTGAAAGGGGTTGATGAATTCATTCAGTACGTCACAGATCATCCCAAGAGTAGTAACCCAAATGAAGTTAGGTGTCCATGTGCTAAATGTAAGAATAAATGCCTTTGGGATGCGGATACGGTGAAATTACATCTGTATCGCAAGGGTTTCATACCAAACTACTATGTGTGGACGTGTCAGGGGGAAGGATATCCCGGAGTTCCCGAACGGCGACCTAATGAATATCGTGACATGGTTTTGGACGCTTTTGGTCATAGTGAAGATTAGGGGCACTCGAATCAGGCTAGTGTTTCATCAGAGGAGGAGCCTAATGCAAGTGCTAAGCATTTTCTGGATTTGTTGAAGGCTTCTGAAAGGCCATTATACGAAGGGAGTTCTTTGTCTGTGTTAGAGATGACCGCTAGAATCACTAGTCTAAAATGTGAGTATAATTTGCCTCACAGATGTATTGATGGGTTTGCTTCTTTGCTAAGTGAGGCGATTCCGAACAACAGCCATATGGCCGACACTTTCTACGAGGTGAAGAAGATTGTGAAAGGGTTGGAACTGCCCCATCAAAAGATTCATGCATGCCCGAAAGGGTGTATGTTGTTTTGGAAGGATGATGCTCAGTTGTCTGAATGCAGGGTGTGTGGCAGCGACCGATACAAGCAGACTTCCAAAGGTAACCTAGTGCCTTTGAATGTTCTGTTTTATTTCCCGATCACACCAAGGTTGCAAAGACTGTTTGCAACGAAGAACATTTCGGAGGAAATGACATGGCATTCGAAAAATCCCAGAGTTCAAGGCACGATGGCACACCCTAGTGACAACGCATCTTGGAAGCACCTCGATTGTCGGTTTCCAGAGTTTGCTTCTGAGCCTCGTAATGTGAGACTTGGCATGTGTACAGATGGTTTTGCTCCTCATGGTAAGTTTGGGGGTCAATATTCTTGTTGGCCTCTCATTTTGACCCCTTATAACTTGCCTCCCTCAATGTGCATGAAAAGACAATTCATGTTCCTTTCGTTGCTCGTTCCTGGTCCTAAAAACCCTAAGGGCAACTTGGATGTTTACATGCAACCGTTGATGGAGGAGTTGAAACTGTTGTGGGAAGTTGGCGCGGCTACTTATGATATTTCGAAGAAACAGAATTTCAATCTTCGAGCAGCCATCCTATGGACCGTAAGTGACTTCCCGGCTTATGGCATGTTGTATTGTTGGGCCACGGCTGGTAAGAAAGCTTGTCCACATTGCATGGAGAAGACCAAAGCATTTTGGCTTGAACATGGTGGTAAAGTTTCTTGGTTTGATTGCCACTGGAAATTCCTGCCGACAAATCACCCTTTTCGGAACAGTAAAACAGCATTCTGTAAAAACAAAGTAGAGAAAGGAGCCCCCCCACACATCATGTCAGGAGAGGAGCTGTGGGAATGTGTTAAGGAACTTCCGAAGGCTACAGATGGACCCGACTCAATTAAAAGGCTGAAAAGTGAAAAGAAGGGGTGGTTCAAGCAAAACATCTTGTGGGAGCTCCCATATTGGAAGCATCTCCTCATTCATCACAAGTTAGATGTCATGCACATTGAGAAGAACTTCTTTGATCAGTTAATTCACACTGTAATGGATGTGAAAAAGCTTACGTGTGACACGCCTTCAGCTCGGAATGACATTGCTAAATATTGTAAACGTCCCCAACTTCATCTTCAGGAGGATGATAGAGGAAAAGAGGTCATGCCAAAGGCTCCATTCGCTCTTGACAAGACTCAGAGAAAAGTTTTGTGTGAGTGGGTTAAGCAGCTGCGGTTCCCTGATGGTTACGCCTCCAATTTGAGCAGATGCGTAGATTTGCAAGCGTGTAAGCTCCATGGAATGAAAAGCCATGACTGTCACGTGTTCATGGAGAGGATGTTGCCCACAGCTTTAAGGGAATTGCTCCCTGGCCATATTTGGAATGCAATTACAAAGATCAGCCAATTCTTCCGCGACTTGTGTTGCTATACAACATCTGTTAGTGACATGGAGCGATTGGAGAAAAACATACCTGAGATCCTCTGCAAGCTTGAGAAGATCTTCCCTCCTGCATTCTTTAACTCCATGCAGCATTTGCCTATACATTTGCCGTACGAGGGGAAGTTATGTGGTCCTGTACAATACAGGTGGATGTATCCCTTCGAAAGGTAATTCAAATACCCTTATTTCACATCCTTTATTTTACATCCTAATCAATTGTCTTACAGTTACATAACAACTGTAATTGCAGGTTCCTCAATCATTTGAAACGGAAAATTGGGAACAAGGCTCGAGTTGAAGGATCCATATGCAATGCTTATCTCACTGAAGAGATAGCAAACTTCTGCTCCAATTACTTTCAGTCGACAGTTGACACTAAAACTCGAGATCTTGGTCGAAATGTGAATGCCGACGTTGAGTCCACATCGGACGACTCTGAAATACCAGAGTTGTTCAAAGAGGACAGTGGTCGTGTGTCAAATGAGGGTAGAACTCGGTTCTTAGATGACAAAGAGCTCGAGTGTGCACATTTGTTCGTATTACGAAACACCGGCATTCTTGGCGAATACGAAAGGTATATTAGGCCCAGGTATTGAGTGTATTCGTATTTACGATCATTTACAATGATGACTTTGTAGATTTACATTGTGTGTTTGGCCTCGTAGGAAGTTTGAGGACTACATTCTTAGTACACGACCTTTCATGCGTAGAGAAGAAGTCATGGAGAATTTCGAAGCTGAATTCTCTGATTGGTTTCATCACAAGGTGATATACGCGGTGTAACCGTGACATAAACATGAATTTTACATCTTGCATTTCCATTTATTGAATTCAGGAACCTTGATGTTGATATTCAACCACTTTATAGGTGGTCGAAGAGAAGCCAAATTCGGATGTCCAGCGAGCGTTGTGCATGCGTCCCTTCAGGCGAGTTCGTACTTGGGGCCAGATTTTTGTAGGTGGATTTAATTTCCATACACATGCCCATGGCAAGCACAAATCCACCATGAATTATGGTGTGTGTGTATCAAGTGAGGATGGCGGAGAGTACTTCGACATCTTAGACGACATAATTGAACTTGTCTACACGGGACCTGAGAGACAGTACAAGACAATTTTGTTTCAGTGCAATTGGATGGATTGTGGTCAGGGAATGAACATACACGAACAATACAAGCTAATCGAAGTAAATCATACTAAGAAATACCCCAAATATGATCCATTTGTCTTATCTTACCAAGTGGCTCAAGTGTACTACGCATCATATCCTAGCCTGAAACGGGACCGAGTTCAATGGTGGTCTGTGTTTAAAACACATGCAAGGTCAGTGGTTGATGCTCCGGTGGACTTAATGTTTCTGCAATCACCATCCCCAACAGTACATGCAACGCTTTGCCCGCCGAGTGACATTCCAGACTACGCCAGGGATGATGATGATGAAGACGATGACGATGTCTTTGTGATCTCAAGCGATGAAGACGATGAATCTAGTATCAGCTCTAGTGATAGTGACGATGATGATGACATCGATGTAGTATTAGATGATAGTAGTGATGACTCTTGTAGTGAAAGTAGTGATGAGAGTGATGAATAGGAGAATATGTTAAATCTCCTTTAAAAGTATGCTTCTTATTGTAAAATCAAAATATTAATGAGGCTTATGTAAAACTTTTTAGTGTTTGTATAAAAGCCATATTACGTTGCACTGCACTCCTTATTTTATTTTATCTTGTCATTTTACTAACATCTGATTCAGGTAGTCATGGCGAGTGGAAAAAGTGGGTAGTCGTCGAAGAAAGCAAAGAATAAAGAGAAAGTGACCGCCCGCGCCCGGCCTGTTCCCCGACGACCAGGATGAGGAGATGTTCGATGCACATGCACACGATTTGGGTGACGATCATACGTCCCCATCCACTCCTACAGAAGATGGGCCACGGGATGAGCCACAAGATGAGGCACAGGATAAGTCACAGCTCCAGGTTTTGGACCCTACTACACTGTGGTACGTACATATCATGATATGGATGATCAGATACAATGCTTATATTACTATTTTCAAACTTGTTTAACATTGTTGTTTCCCGTTTGTTATAGGTTTGATGATCCTAAGGTCCGGAGTGCGGTCTCCGGTACGATTACTGGATACTACCGAGCCCCTTGGAGGAACTTTGGAGAAGTTCCTGTAGCTACGAAGGAACACTGGTGGAACTTGTTCAGCGTATGATATTTTTGGGTCTTGGTTAATACATGTTTTAGCTATTGTATTGATTTAGTTTTGTGTATAACTTTTGTATTTTATCATTTGCAGGCACAATTCAGATGGGCACCTCAGATGGACGAGCTAGTGAAGATCACATTTCGGAGGAGGGTTGCCACACGCCTGCGAGACATGTTCCACACCATCACGCACAAGATGAAAGGCGCCAGGCCAAGTTGGTTGAGTGCGGAGCTCCACAAGGAGATGATGGACATTGTTGCTAACAATCCAACTTACAAGGAGATGTCGGCGCAGAACCAGAAGAACAGAAGGGGCGGTTTGATGGAAAATCCCGTCCGAGGGACCCACTTTCAGGGTTCGTTGGCAGCTACCCAACATGCAAAAAGGATGGTAAGTTTATTTAAGAAGATCTTATATTACAAGACATATTTGTGTATTTCAATGTAACAAGGGTTTGACATGGTTAACGATTATTCCTATTTTTTTGTATCAAAGGCAGCGAAGAACAAGGGCCAGCTACCAACAGCTCCTGAGCTGTTTCTGAAGACACACTTCAAGGAGCTGCCTGGGAAAGGCACAGTGCCAGTAAACCCCACAGCTCAGGAAATTGCAGTAACAAATTCCCTAAACTTTGTTCCTTGGTTCATTATTCATGATTAGGTGTAGATAAAGAAATAGTTCATTTGGTCGAAAAAGTCTTCAACCCCTTACAATACCTAAATTATACATGTTTAGAGAAAGAAATAGTTTATTTGGTCGAAATGAATAAAATGGGCAAAAAATAGGTCATATAGGCCGTAGTTGGTCCAATTTGGCTCCAAATGTGTCCCAAAAAGTTGGGACTTGTAGTTTTTTGTAATTTCAAGTCTTCAAACCCTTACAATACCTAAAATATGCATGTTTAGAGAAAGAAATAGTTTATTTGGTCGAAAATGAATAAAATGGGCAAAGAATAGGTCATATAGGCCTTAGTTGGTCTATTTGGGCTCAAAATGCGTCCCAAACCTTAGGGAGTTAGTTTTTTTTGGTGTTTCAAGGCATGTACCCCTTAGACTACCTATAACTGAGATGTTTAGAGAAAAAAATAGTTCATTTGGTCAAAAACATAGAAAATGGGCATAGAATAGGTCCTACAGGCCATAGTTGGTCCATTTTGGGTCAAAATGCGTCCCAAACCTTAGGGAGTTAGTTTTTTTTTGGAATTTTAAGGCATGTACCCCTTAGACTACCTATAACTGAGATGTGTAGAGAAAAAAATAGTTCATTTGGTCAAAAACATAGAAAATGGGCAAAGAATAGGTCCTACAGGCCATAGTTGGTCCATTCTTGGCTTAAAGTGCTTCCAAAACCTTAGGGAGTTAGTTTTTTTTGGAATTTCAAGTCATGTGCCCCTTAGAATACCTATAATATACGTGATTACAAAGAGAAATAGTTCATTTGGTCGAAAATGAAGATAATGGTCAAAGAAGTCACTTAGGGTATATGACTTTGTTAATTTGTTTTTATTTTTATTTTTTTTTGTTTTTTCAAGCACTTTACAACTAAAATTTTGTTTACTTGATATGAAATGAGAAAAAAGACCATATATATATAAGAAATGAAGTAAATGGCCTAAGTAGAAGTCACCCATGTCATATTACTTTGTTCATTTTTCATGAATATGGTACACAAAGCTTAGCTTATTTGTATAACTTACTACTTCATTTGTTCCCTTTTATATGTTTATCCTGTAGGAGGCCTACCAAAAGAGGGTTGAGGCGGCTAGCACTCAAAGGATCCAGAAGACTCCGAATGAGCTGTATTGGGAGACAGTTGGTGGTCGGAACAAAAAAGGACGTGTGAAGGGACTAGGCGAAAGTGCTGACCTGTACTATGGCAGCCAGTTGGGTCGCCGACTATCCACCTCTTCCATGCAGTACACGCCCTCCTTTGTTTCTCAGATGCAGGATCAGGTCGAAACCAGGGTCCAGGCCTTCGGGAACAAATGGAAGCCGACATGGAAGCCCGAGTTCAAGCCCAAGTTCAAGCCCAAATGGAAGAAATGGAGAAGAGGCTGGAAGAGAGGATGATGGGTCGTTTCGCCTATGACCCATGTTCCAACGTCCGACCTCCATTTTGAGATCCCAGGGACGACGACCCGGGTTTTGGTGGAGCTGGCCAGGGCTTTCGCGCTGTTGGATAGCATTGATGAACTTAGTGTTTGTTAGTTCTAATTTTAGATTAACTTAATGTTTATTGTAGACATTGGAATTAGTAATATATATATATATATATATATATATATATAATTTTATTTTTGCACAAATTATTCAGTGATTAATATAAGAAACAGGAATTACAGGTCTGACCCGGAGGAAAATATATAGCCAAAATAGCAAAAATACCGTCGTAAATTCCGTCGCAAGTTTCCGACGGAAACGAATTCCGTCGCAAAAATGTATATTTCCGGCCGACGGATAATTCCCGTCGCTCAATTCCGACGGAATTTAAATCCGTCGGAAGTTTTCGACGGGTAAATTCCGTAGGAACATTCGCAACTACCGACGGAATAACCCCTCGGAAAAAAGGGCCATTCCGACGGAATATTCCGTCGGAAGTTCAGCGGTTTCCGACGGAATATTCCGTTGGAAGGTTGGGACTTTCCGAGGGATACTTGTCCGTCGGAATGTTGCGAAGGACCTCCACTTCTGGTCAAACTGAAGTACCGAGAAACCAAAATCCGTCGGAAATTCCGTCGGTAACTTCGTTTCCGACGGAAAATCCCTCGGTATTACCCAAATTTCTGACAAATTGATCTCCGAAAACCATTTCCGACGGATTTTAAAGGTATTCCGACGGATGTTTTCCCTCGTAAATCAGCTGTTTTCTAGTAGTGTCTCACTAGTGAATGTATGTCGACTTTTCAATTTTAAGGAAAATCTGGCAGCATTTCCCCCCAGTTCTCCAAGTACACGATGTAGATAATTACTTACCCACATATGTACCCAGAGAACATGGTGAGGAAATGATAAGCCAAGATGTTCCTTAAAATCGAAAAAAAAGACATACATTTTCACCACCTAAGTGAGAGTAAACGTTCAAGAACAGTCCCAACCGGGGACATGTCAAGACTTTCTCCTAATGAGAAAGCCTTGAACGGGTATCCAAGCATATGATGATGCAATAATTCTATATATATAGTTGCATTTATTTGTCATTAAACGATACACAAGTTGTAATAGCATGAAAAAACTTTTATTAAATGGCCTGGATAAAGAGAAAGAAATATAGCTTAGTAAAGTTTATAATTTATACCAATATATCAAGTACAATAAATGTACACTTTCTAACTTCCCACTTGAGCTAAATATGTAGTCTTCAAGCTAAACTTGTGCTTCAAATATGAATCTATAAAAAAAAATAAAAATAAACAAAACTTAGTAATTAATTAGTACCTACATACATTGCTAAAGTATAACATATCATTCATCAAATTAACAATTGCTAATCCCTAATTTATTTAAAATTTAGAGTAATTAATTTAATTTCACTAATTTATTCGCTAATTTTTAACACAATTGCTAATCACTAATATATAACACAATTGATAACCACTAATTCACACATAATTAGAAATTCGAGAATTAATATAATTTTTTTAAGCATTCAACCACATTATATTTTATATACCAAAATTCAACTAACTAATAAGGTTTATAATTGTTCCTCATTAAAATTCAACTAACAAACAAGGTTTATTTTACATACCACATTATATTTTATATACTAATCTCTAATTTATTCAAAATTACCCATTAAAATCACTTAAAATTCACAAATCTGGGGTTAAATTATAAAGAAACCCTAACTGTTAGTTTGCTCATATGCCCAATAATTGTTCAAAATGCAAAAGAAAATATAAGTAGAGAATTAAAAATAATGTTCCAAATGGCAATAAAATTACCTACTAACCCTAGGTGGAAGAGGTGAGAATATCCACCATAATTGGAGGTGGAAGTAGAGGATAGATTATGGGCAGAGGACGGCGGCCGGTGGAGCGACGGGGAGCGGCGGCTGTGGTGAACCTCGGGGCTGCTCCTATGTCGCTGCTAAGATAAGAATGAAGAGGTAATTGGTCGCGCTCTGGTGCGGTGGTGGAGGGACTTCCGGGATAGGTGCGTGGCGGCTCTGGTGGAAGGGGTTTCCAGTGCAAGTGGCGGCTCAGGTGAAGGGGGTTCTGGTGCTGTGAGAAGGGAGAATGAAGAGGAGGGAACCAGAAAGAGAAAGTGGGAAATTGGAAAATGAATTCAAACGGGAACAAAGAGAAAGAAGAAATAGCGGGTTTTTTTTTTTTTTTTCTTTTTTTTTTTAAATTCGCACCGGTTTGAACCGGTGCTATTACCACAAATTCGCACCGGTTTGATTTGAACTGGTGCTATTGCTATTTTATTAAAACCTACCTATTTTTTTCGCACCGATTTTTAAAAACCGTTGCCAATTCCTTGGTGCTAATTTATGATTTTCTACTAATGGTTTGTCATGAGCCTATCTTGCACTGCCAGCCACATGATAAACGAATACGTTGAGGAACATTCACACGCCAAATAGTTTTCCAAAGTCTTTTCTGATCAGCACTAGGATATATCCGCAAGATGTTGATAGCAGACCTTTATAGTGAAGCCCCCAGATGGAGCCCCATTCCAATAAATTTCATCACCACACTCTCATGTTCTACTACTTCATGAAAAAGGCAATCACCTCAAGAGACTCTTATAGTCTCGCATCGCATCCTCACTCACAATTTGTGATAGGAGGGGCACCTTGTATATTACCGTATAAAAAAAAATATTCTCATTCACAAAACCTAGGGTTGATCACATATCTGATTACGATGGTGTGCCAACAACTTGTTCGTCGCTGCAAAACTGTATTGAGGCTGGAAGTAATTGAATCTCGGGAAGTTGAGTCATTGCAAAAACAAATCGCGTTGGAGAGCAAAATAGCCGATTCTGTCGATCACCCTGAATTACCTTCAAACTATCTGGAGCGTGCACTGAGCAATGACACAGATACTTTGTAAGGTTCATTGAAGGATCTGAAGAATTAAATATAAAGAAAATGATGAAAGATGAAAGATGAAAGAAAGAAGAGAAAAGAGGAATGCATCGAGAACATGAGAGAGGGATCCAACTTAACTAGTCTTACTTTATACTAACCATAATTATCGTTGTTTCATAGATAAGGATAGGTTTGTGAGGATCATTGATCTAGTTCTCGGCGATAGCCCCTTGGACTACCGTGTTCTGTCGTTGGAACTTAATTGGAAGGTCGTGATTTACGGGCTTCCCGTGTACCGGTCAAGCTGAATGCTCTTTCATAGATAAGGCAATCTTGCTTGTTTGCCAACCTAAAAGGCTGCCCAATTCTTGACAAACGTTTGATTGTCAACAAAGATATCAGCATCAAACACTGTTCGTGGGTTCGCAACTCAGTAGTCAAACTTGATGATCCTCGTCTTCACTCTATAGCTAAGCATGCTGTCCAGCAAAAGAAAGATCAGGTAATGAAGTTGTATTAGCAATGTCAACTGTCAAGTAATAAATGGCCCTAATGTTTTTAACACAGTACATATTATTTCCTACAAAGTATATATTAAGCTTTGATAATGTATTTATACTGATGATATATATTTTGTATGTCTGTGTACTAATTTTTAATTGACTTAAACTAAACAGAGAGTACCTCTTCAATTCGTGAGACTTGCTGGTACTGCATGGGAAGAGTTTACCTCCAAATTAAAGGCAGAACTATTTATCATTTTATTTATGGTAGTTGCATTTGAAGCTGGAATTGAAGCCTGGAACTAACAAGACTTTTTATGCAGCCGTCTTGAATGGTTTGTAACACCACAAAATCTTCCTTTACAAAAATATTAATATAATACGTATAATTATACTCTAGAGATATACTTAGGTGTATTACCGCAAGGCTATTTAAACATACTTAACTCAATACAAACTTGTAGTGGAAAAACTCAACTTTCTATTATTAATACTTAATAATAATAACTATTTTTATGAGTACTCATAATAAAAACAAAAACCAACATTCCCTAGTCTAGGTGAAACAAATCCCGGGACTCCCATATGCTTAATTAAGACTCCACCTGAAATGTCCATCAATGTTTACCAATAAGGTAAACAGGGCGAACAAAAACAAATAGGAAATACGAATTAGCAAAATATATCAAGTACATTCAAGTGCAAGATAACTAAACTTAATTTATTAGCAAACATGCTTTTAAAACGTATCAAGGAAATTCTAACATTTATTTCAATACTTCCAAACTCATAATTCCAAACCAATTTTCAAATAATTCCAATAACTCGAAATTCAAATAAAATTTCAAGTGACAAAATCGTTCCTTTCAAAATCTCAATTCCTCTCTAGATCTTAAGTGTGCACACCCCCCAATTTAGTATATTTATATAGAAAGGTAGGCTATTCTTGAGGACTTTTTTTTTAAAAAAAATTCATTCCTTTTAAAAATCCAATTCCTCTCCTAATTTTTTATTTTTTTTTCCTTTTCATCCTATTTTATTTATTGGAATTAGAAGGTAATTTTACCAACACCAAGTACAAAGAGTAAACTTACGAATGAATAGAATAACCATGAGTCTGGGCGGAGCTAGAAGGGGACGAGTGGGGACACTTGTCCCCCCATTTTCAAAAAAAAAAAATAAAAAAAAAAAAAATTTAAAAAAAAAAACAAAAGAAAGAAAAGGCGCTGCTAAGACAGAAGGAAGAAAACAAATGCAAAACAAACCCTAACTTTTTCAATTTTCATCTTCTCTCTTCGAATTCGAAGGTCGCCAATCGCCCAATCCCTGCCGTCGCCCGTCGGAAGGTCGTCGTTCGCTGAGCTCCGGTGCTCGGGGTTTCAGGCGACAGCTCGCTGGCGGCTGGTCTTCGCAAATCTGAAGTTCGCTGTTCGCAGAATCGCAAGCTCTCGCAGCAGGCTCAGCTTCAATTCACAATTCGCAATTCGCAATTCACCCAAATCAAATATCAATGGAGGTATGTATTATGCAAATCTGAATTTCATTACTTGTTTAATTGTTGTATACTTTTTGTGGATTTGTCATTTGTGGAATTGTGGGTATTGAATTGAATCAATTGATTAATGATAATGATTATTGAAGTTTTGAAGTTTGAACTTTGAACTTTGAAGTATTGAACATTTGAACTTATTGAATAATTGAATTAAAATAGAAATGTTTAATTTCTGAATTATTGGTGTTGAAGAAATGTTTAATTGAATTGAAATATACGATTTTGATAGTTTAGTTAGTATCTTAGTAATTTAGTATTCTGTATTTCTGTTTCCTCTTTTGGATTTAAGGGATGGTTAGTATTCTGTTAGTATTAACTATTAAGGTTCTTGCTTTAAGGGATGGTTAGTATTCTGCGAATTGGTGTTGAAGATAAGATTTCAGTTTTATACTTTATTTCCCCTGTTTTTTAAATTATTGAAATGTGTAGTTGAATTAGAAATTTAGAATCTTAGGTTTTGTTATTATGTAAAGAGTGTCTTTTGTAATGACATGTGTCAAAAACAAGTTGCGAAATAGCATGGGTGATCAATTTATGAATGATTGTTTGGTCACTTTTATTGAGAAGGATGTCTTCTTACGAGTTTCCGATGAAAAAATTGTTGATCGCTTTCAAAATATGAAGACTCGAAGAATGAACGTGTAATTTTAATGTAATGTTTATGTAATTTTTTTCATCATTTTGAATTGTATGACCAAGTATTTATTTTTATTTTGAAATTTTAATATTAAGTATTAACCAATTTGCGTGTGAGTTTTTTTTTGTTTTTATTTTTTGTTAAGCTTTTCGTAAGTTAAGCATTTTGTCCCCCCAAGTTGAAAATCCTGGCTCCGCCACTCAGAGAATTGTAGATGATAAATTTATTACTACTGTTGGGCTGCTAGTAGGACAATTATAAATGGATATCCGTGAATCCGATCTACCCGATATAAATAAATGGACGAAAATCCGTGTTAAATGGATGAAGAGCGAGTTACGGATCGGGTGGCTTCGGGTGGGCTCCGTTTCGTCTGTCACTCGATCCATCATCTGTTTATCACCTGATCCGTAATCCTTTTTATCATCCGATACGTCATCAACCCGATATATATTTATATTTTCTTCAAATTTTTTTTTACCTTATATACCATAGTACTAATTAAATTATTTCTAAAAAAAATTATTTAGATGTAATGTACTTATTAAATTATACTCCTTATACTGTACTATTGTAGTACTAATTGAATTTTTTTCCAAAACTTTTTTTGACCTTATATTTATAGTATTGTACTACGTAATAATGTTTCTAAAATAAATTATTTCTTAAAATCATTAAATTTGATGTTGTTATTATTTTTACAAGGATAACATCGATAATTTTGATGTATTAGTAGACAATATAGCCATTACTCGTAATATTAACAACAATAATTTTTATGCATTCATTAAATAAGTAATTATAATCATCACCCACTAAGCATCTGATCCATCCATTTCACCCGCGGATGACGGATGGATCAGATGCGGGTGATAGGTTTTGCGGGTGGATTAGGTTGAGCCGATGGAGTGAGCGGGTGGATATGGGTAAAGCTCCATCTGACTCGAATCCGATCTGTTACCACTCATAGTTGCCAGCAACTTGAATGAAGTGAAAAGATCATTGCAATCGATCTGAATGAAATAGTGAATTTCAAGAAATTTGGAGAGATAAAGTTAGTTAATCTAACCAAGACTAAATAATGACTAATTTGGCAACTGTCTCAGCAAATATCATATGCATTCTATTAACCTATACTAAAAGTGAATCCTTCCATGACACTTGTCATTACCTCATGAAAATTTTCACGTCTTTTTCGCTTCTTTTTTTTTTCAATTTTTTTTTTTGCAAAATCTATGAGTAAACTATTTATACCTTATGATATTTTCTTTCCAGTTTAACAATCATATTCCATATATACCCAAATGAAATATTTCTAAATATCTTTTATATACTTTATATAGTATTTTGTAATATTATTGTCCAAAATATTTAACAATCGTGCATTGCACGGGATTTTAACCTAGTTCTCTTGCTAAAACAATTCATACAAATTGATCAAATATAACTCAAAATTTCTCTACCTTCATTAATGAAAATAAAAATTATTTATAGGAAAACATCTCATGCTGTTAGGATAACTAAAAGATTAAATAAAATATATAATATATAAATACTAAATAACTAATCTTAAATAACAAAATATATCTCCTAATAATATTAGAAAATAATATCTTATCAATCTACTAATTCTATTACAATCATGATTCGATTAATCACGTGTAACTTTTGGATTGACGCCACTCAACCTCATGATTAATAGATGACTCAACAAAAATAAATAAAAATAGTAAAATGATAGTATTGATGTCTTGGAATTGCATCACTCAAGACTTCTCAAGTTGTTTGTAATGGTAAAGGATTACAAAAACCACAAAAATAATGAATAAATTATGAATGCACAGATTATTAACCATTTGCAAATTGTAGACGATGCAGCTAATATTGTTGGGGTGGCAGTAACCTGAATGAAGTGAAAAAAACATTGTGATCAGTCTGAATGAAATAGTGAACATATAATAAACAGGAAAGAAAGTGGAATAACACATACATGTCCATGCAAAACTCGCCATTTTAATTTGTTATTCTGCCATCTTGGTTGATTTCCAGGAATTGAGACGACAAACTTTGAGATGACAAACGTGATGAAAATAAAGGTAATCACTGGCAAGAACAAAACGAGGAAAACAACAGCAATTTTTTGGGAAGGCTGGAAAAAGGAATATGTGCCGGTTAAAAATGCAGCCATCAGCATGAAAATAGAAATGGAAGTAGCTCTGAAGGCCCAAGTAAAGAGGTACTGTCTGTATCTTTTTCCAGTGGGAATAACAACAAACCAAACGTAGCAAAGAATGGCCGTAAGAGAAGAGGCTAAAGCGAAACAGTCTGTGAAGAGGAACGCTTGAAATGCTTTGCTGTGGCTTAAGATGGCAGTGCCGCCTTCTTCCCCATGTTTACTCTCTGGATTAAATCCACCAGGTACCGTGCTGAGACCTGCTGTAAATGATACTGTTGCTATTAGACCGGCAACCACCATATGACTTCCTGCAGCTGTACCCAAATCATTCGTGACATAGCCCTGTGGCTGAGCCTCGATATCTTCCTTGTACTCCTCTAGAGGTGGTATCCATCGCTTTACACGCCCACTTTTTGGGGCCATCATTCTGATTTCTCTCAGGGCATCCTGCGATATAATATTTTTTCTCATTACTATAAAACATATTCCTGGGTCTCAACCATCAGCTTAAGTTTTGCATTACTATGTAATCCATAAAAAGCAGAATGATGTCATGTTCTTTTTATCTTATTTTTTCAATTTATACTAGTTTTGGCCGACCAAAAACAGATTATTATCGATTAACACTACTCGGTAACTTTGACCAGTTATTTGCGTTGCTTAACACTAATAATACTGGTTGTATGCATTTTTTGAAGTTCCATAGAGTAATTAGATCGAGTAGGTAGTATAAGGGGAGACACGTATAGTACCTTGCGTTTAATCTCTAATTTGGAGAATTCGATTGAACTGGCTATATCACCTGGTGTTTTGTCTTCATCATTATAACTCATCACTTGCAGTTTAGATAACTTAGGAATCAGGCTCCTTAAGCGTTATGAACCGGTGCGAATAATCTCACGTTTTGACATCCCTCAAATCTAAACCGGTTCAAAACCGGTGCGAAAAGCCGGTTTTGAACCGGTGCGCATTTCTCTTTTTCTACTAGTGTCAAGAGATGAAAAAATTAGAAGGAAGACTTTTTTTTTTAATTGATAAAAAAAGTGTAAACACAATTTGTATTAATTTTACGGAATTTTCACCATATACCAATGAATTAAAGCTTAATTCACAATATACCACCAAAAACTTTCTAAAACACCATGTACCACTGAGTTTAACATAAATGTCACAACATGCCATTAATGACTAACGGGCGTTAACACCGTTAGTCACTAAGGCTAATAATTCCACGTGGCAAAATATATATAATTGGTTACCTTTTTAATTTATTTAATTTTAGAATAATTATTTAATTAATTATTAAAAAATAAAATAAAAACCCAAACCCAGCCACCCACGTCCTCCCAACCTGCTACCACCCGCCGATGGAATTCGACCAGAACCTCGCGCCGGCCCAAAATTCGACCAGATTCCCTCGCCTATGCAGCTCCCCTTCCCTTGAACCACTGTGTCTTCCTCGACCAAAACCCTCTATCTCTCTCAAAAAACACTCCCTTAACCACCGGCCGGCACCCAAGCTCCTCTCCCCCCCGCGCCGGCTAACTGAATTCGCCTCTCCCGGTACCATCTCCACCTCACTGAACCACCACGTACGGCGAAACCTTAAAACCAAAATCTAAGGTTTCGATTATGATGTTTTAGGGTTTCCGGGTGGTGGTTTTTTGGCAAATTGGGCGGCGGCGACGTGTGAGAAAGGGTTTGGGCTGCCGGCGAAGGTGGTGGCTGGTGCTAAGGTGGTGGCTGGGGAATTGCGATAAGGTGGTGGTTGGGAAAATCGGGAGGGTGAGGGGAATTCGCCTAAGGTGGTGGTTGGGAATTCAAGAGGAAGAAGGGGTCGGGGTTGAGATTTTCACCGACAGGTGAGGGGGATGGTCGCCGGCAGGCCAAGAAGTGGACCAGGCGTCTAGTCTGGGGTAGAGGTCGGGGTTGGGCTGGTGGCGACTGTGGGTGGGTTGTTGGTGTTTTTTGCTTTTTGTTTTTAATTTTTTATTAATTTTTCTAAAGTTAATTAATTTAATAATTAATATTAATAAGAACCAATTAGAAGTTGCCACGTGCCACAATTAACGTTAATGACTAAATGAGTTAACGGAAATGGCATGTTGTGTAATCCCCCATATTTTTTCTTAGTAAATAATAATTATATATTTTTATGTATACAAATATTTTATAATAATTTTATACTTGTATAAATAATTTTGAAAAGATTTGACAAAATAAGAACAATAGCTCATTTTATACCCATTTGGGCCATGACTATCATCCTAATTCTACTAAAGCTAAAAAAAACAACCAACAAGAAACCCTTAATCCCATATTTCCATTTTAATTAAGTAAACTTCTTATTTGTCCTCTCAAAACCCTCGTATAAACCATCTATTGCTTCCCCCTACTCCCTTTTCCCTTGCTTCCCCTTCTCCATTCACGATTCTCACAAAAAAAAAAAATCGCCTGCTGCTGCCGCTGCTGCCCTCGCCACCTGCTGCCACCACCCAGCCGGTTTCCTCCACCTTCCCCTTCTCTTCTATCTTTCTCTTTTCTTGTTTAATTTCTTTAAAGCTTCAATCTTTATATGAATTTTTCAATGATTAATAATTATTATGATTTGATTATGTTTATGAGTTATAAAAGATTGCAAATTTATGAATTATACTTTACTTGATTTATGAAATTAAATTTCAGATTTGGTTTATGCGAGAATTGAGGGTTTAAATGTTGATTTTTCATGATTATTGGGTTTAAAACGTGATTAAGTTACCTAATTATAGTATGTGTAAATTATGTTTGAATTCAATTATCTTGATTATAAATTAAATTTTAGATTTGAATTATGTATATTTTAGGGTTTAAGTTGTGAAATTTGAAGGTTTAATTGAGTACTTATGAATCTAATTGAATTCTAATTATATATTCCAAGTTTAGGTTGTTGTATACCTATATTCTACTATTAAACTAAAATTCCAGATTTTTAATCTTAACTTTAAAGGTTTTAAATCATGGTTTTATGATGGATTTTTAGGTTCTCAACATACTAACGTATTATACAACGATTATTTCAAGTGAGAATGTTTATGAGGTTGTTTTATAATTTTAAACTAAATTTTCAGATTATAATCCTACTTTAAAGTTGCTGAAATTTTATGCTATAAGCTATATTTTCATGATTTTAACATACAAACATGTAATTGAACTTTGAATTATTAACTTTGGCTATTGTGAGAAATTTAAAGGCATTATTTCAATAGTTTAAGGGGTTTTAATTTAAAGTAGTTTGGTATTGCTGTAAATTATATTGCTTGGATATTAATTGAGCTATTGTTGTTTTGTTTAGGAGAGGAGTTTGTAGAAGGTGACTTCTAGTCTTAAGGTGGCCAACCAATTCGTGTACTCAAGGTACGTATAAGAATACGAGGAACCTTGACTTTAGGAGCATGTTTAGGGACTTGGAAAAACCTAGAATCATGCTAGGGAACTTGTGGATTGGTTGAAATTGTTTGGTAATGAGCTTGATTGATGATAAATGTGATTATTGGTTTGACTTATGTATGAGAAATTCGTATTGATTCTTCCTTATAAGTATTATTTATACAATAATTGGCAAAGTGAGCTTAGAGGCAAAGATACAAGGATATATGGAATGAATTATTTTATTACTTGTACATTAATATTGAAATGGAATGAGTAAAGGAAGAACTAAAGTCTTATAAGACGAGGTTGAGGATTTGAGGTGCCTTATGCACTTATTATACACCGAGGTAGTTAAAGGATTCAATAATAAATGTTGTTTGTCACTAATAAATTAAGAATTGAATTGGAAACTTGAATGGTTTGAATGATTGATGTATGATTGGTTGTGTTATGTTGCATTTGAGTCATCACCAAGTTTAAACTGGTAAATCACGTAAAGTGCAAGAAGGATGAGCAATAAAACTCTAGATTTGTGCACATCTAGAGTAATTACAAACAGGGGTTGGGATTTCCGGGGTATTAGCCGTGTACTTTTCAGAGGCCTTCTGATCTACGAGTCTCTTGTTTTCAAATACTTTTAAAATTATAATGAGTTAGATGAGATCTCATACTAGCTATGGCCACGGAATCACGTCCGTCTGCCATTGGATGTTTATTAATGTCTTCTGAAAGGAGGCATAGGGTTTTCTTTTATTAATGTTCCGAAATGGGGCATAGGGGGACAACCCGGTATATTGCTTAATCCAATCAAATTAATGAAATGATCAATGCCATTTAGTGAAAACTTAGTAATGATCAACAATTGAGTCATGTGTTCGAGTCAATGATTATATTGTGAGTGTACATAATGCTAGTTACTGACATGCTAGGGCTCTTTACTATGTTTCGTAGCTTATATAGTTATATGTACTCAGCGTCGTTGCTGATTGCGTGCTTTTGTGTGTTTTCTCTTGGTCATGGACTTCGCCCTTCAATGACCCTGTAATGATCCAATTCTTACACTTGAAATATTGGGGACCAGATTAACCACAGGTTTTTGCATAAATTGAACTTGCATCAAGGTGATGGGATTTTGAGTGGAGCGTTGGTTAATCTCTTAGCTTATTTCATTTCATAAATTGATTTTATTTTGACTCTAACTCTATTCACTTCCTATTTTACTGGGTTTTGAATAAGGGTCGTTATGGTTCCAACTTGTAAGACTAAATTTGGTTTTGATTATTAGTTTTGAAACTTATATTTTCTTTAAAACTAAATTAGTTTTCCGCTGCTGATTTCTGAAACTAGCCTTAACGTTTGAACACGTGGCGGTAGCACGCTTGTAATTCTCTTACAGGTTATTAAAAGTATTTACAGGTTATATTACAGGTTATTACAGATTATTACAGGTGATTACAGGTTTTAAAGAGAGAATTATTGGGGTGTTACATGTTGTGACATTTATGTTCAACTCAGTGGTACATGGTGTATTAGAAAGTTTTTGGTGGTATATGGTGAATTACCTTTAACTAACTGGTATACGGTGAAATTCCGTTAATTTTATAATGTATAAAGTTTTGAAAATTTGCATAACTTTGTATGAGAAATTGATAATAGATTGTCAATGTTGTGTCCTATAAATGATACATGCAAATTTCTTTGGAACTAAATTGTGGTTTGCTTTTCTATATATATTCATCAACAATTTATCATTTTGTGGTTAAAAAAATACATAATGCTACAATAATTAAATAAAAAGCTCAACAAATTTCCATTTCTCAACTCTGCAACGGCAAGCACAATCTGTTTCTAAAGTAAGCGACGGAAATAATATATCCGTTGCTTCATTCAGCTACAGAAAATAAAATCCGTTGCTAATACTAGTTACAGAAAATAAAATCTGTTGCTAATACCAGCGATAGAAAAAAAAATATGTTGCTAATACCAGCAACAACAAAAAAAATTCGTTGCTAAAACCGGCGACCGAAATAAAAAATCGTTGCTAAGTTCAGCAACGGAAAATAAATACATCATTGCTAGTACATAGTCTCATTTAGCGATAATAGTTTTGCCAAATGGAGTAATTCCGTTTCAAAATCTGTCGCTACCTATATTTAACAACGACAAAAATTACAGCCCAACAACGCATTTGATCTGTTGCTAAATGGCTATTTAATTTTTATGTAGTAACATTTATGCTCTTTACAGAAGGGCTTTAGCAGAGATCAAGCTAGCTTAATCAATTGGTAGAGGCTCATAAGGACCTCAACAAGGAAGCTAGGTTATTAGAGCATAAACATCAGCTAGGACATCATCCATGAACCAAAAAAAGTGAAAGGTTTAGGTTGTGAGGCAATCAAGCTCGTAGGTAAGAGGGGTGCTGATGAAAGTGTCATCATGACTCACTATAACTACAATAAAAAAGGAAAGATCAGTGAGTCATGTGTTAACCTAGCGCAAGACCTAGTTTCTTGTAGCGATGACCAGAGTGGTGTTACTAGCTTACCTTTATAAATCATGCTAGCGAGATGGAGGTAGAGATTTCAATCCATACCCACAATGTTTTTGCTCCTTTGGAAAATAATGAAGATTGTTAAGCCTAGTCCCTAAACAATCAGGATTCAAGACAGGCAAAGGTAATGAAACCTAGAAAAATCCATTGCTTTTCCAATGGAAGGAAAAGAAACCAATCCACTAAGGTTCCCTCGTTGTCTTATTCAAATCTCAAGCAAGGGAGGACTTTGTGTTTCTTCAACCAATCTGTTGGTTCTTAGCTTAGATGATTGTACGCATGAATGAAGAGTCTACTTAGGGAAGGAATTATGAAATTTACATGGATACAGACTCCAAAGATCCAAAAGTCTTGTCCATACCTACTAGGAAGATGAATCCGGGTGGAAGAAGCAACAAAAAGTTCAAAAAGAAAAAGGTCACGCCCTCTCTTGGTTCATAAGTGGTCAACCATGTTGTTGGGTTCTGAGAAACCCTACACTACTGCTGTTGAGAAGTTAAATGAGCCTATATCTACAAGTCTAACTAGTAACATCGATGAAGGTTCAAGAATAAAAAATGAGAGTGAAGGTCCATCAGCAAGAGACCATCCTACCACTGACCTTGTTGGTATTGAATCAGTTTAATTGGATCCAATGAAGAAGACCCCATGATTTTTGAACCAGAATAGGTGCAGTTCATTCCCACATCCACTACCCTCAAGTTCTTTGCCATGACAAGGAAGCATAGATGGTCGCACATGTTAAGGGAAAAGAACAAGAAAGGTAAACTATATTCTAGGTATTGTTTTGTTAGGTCCAAGATGCATAAAGGAACAAACTCTTAGCATTTTATAACTAGCGTCTACGATGGAATCTGTGAACTCCCATATTTGTATTACATAGCAAGTAATGAAAGTTTTACCCCTATTCCCCGGTATAATTCATTTGTTAGTATGTTAAGAGGGCTAAAAGTCAGTTGGAAGCTAGCCACTTTTTTTGCCCTTTGTAAAAATAAAATAAGATAAGAATAAAGTAGAGAAGTTATAAAGAGAATCATCGGCCAAGTAAGCACTATTGCAATCAATCTACAAGACTAGAACATTTAAAAAGGATACGTTGCTAATAAGTAGAAGCAGTAATCATACTATGTTTTTGTAAAGCGAGCCTCAGGTCGAAGGTCGGTAGAAGATAGGGTGGGGCTATGGGATACTTATCCCTCATCTCTAATATCCCTAAATATAATTATCCACTTATGGGGGATTTTAACCAAATAGAGCACCTTTCATATAAAATAGTACACAGAAGTTTTTGCAGATGTACAATAAATCTACTTTATATCCGGTTATTATACACCAAAACTTACCCATATTATCACAAAAAGTTAACTTTATTATCTAGTAAGTTATTTTTTTTTTTTGAAAGATATTATCTAGTTACTTTTATTCTCATAAAATTTCCCTTAAACTATCAAAAATTACCCATATTACTCAGTCGCCTTTATTCTTACAAAATTACTCTTAAACTATCAAAAATTACCCATATTTCTTTTTTTTTTCTTCCTGACATACAACTAACTATTATACACCCGGTTTTTTAGAAACATTTGTCAATAGGAGCACTTTTATCAAGGCTATGTTTTACTTGTCAAACAAGTGAGGTATCAAAAACAACCCGATTTGAAAAAATCATTCGTTTCAAACTGTTACCAACCTAGTTTAACTCGAAAAATTCAGGATCCAAACTTGATGTAATCTGAATTTGATTTGACTCTATCTAAACTTAACCCGACACCGATTGATCCAACTAGACACCAATTGACATAAAGATAAGACCTAATTCTATTATGGAAGTAAGAAATGTTTATATTATATAAATTTTTATATTTAATGAATTAAGTTTGTTAAGTATTATTAATTATCGCCTTGTTATTCTTGAAAGGGAGTTACGGCAGTGACGTCTCGACCAAATTAGGTTAACTCTGCTGTTATGAATCATTTAATACTTCAATTAAATGCCGGGGAATTATAGTATTTTAGGTAGTTAAGTGAATAAAAACAAAAACAATTGAAGGCAACTTGGTCTTAATGGAAAATTTGTTTTGAGACACCTAGAAAATAAGAAATGAAAAATAAAAAATAAGATGGAGGGAATATAACATTCGATTTTCTAGCATGGTCAGATTTATCCAGCTTATGGTAGAGGTGTCCATCGTATGAGTCGTGTGAGCTGGGTTAGGGTTAGGTGGGTCGCGGGTTGGGGTTTCATGACTCACGACACGACACATGTAGGGTAGGGTGGGACGGGTAGTGGGTTGGTTGGAGAAGTTGGACACACCAGGGTTAGGTTCGTGGGTTAGACTGGTCGTGTGTTGGTCGAGCTGGGTTCATGGGTTAGACGAGTCGTGGGTGGGTCGAGCTGGGTTTGTGGGTTAGATGGGTCGTGGGTGGGTCGAGCTGGGTTCATGGGTTAGACGGGTCGTGGGTGGGTCGAGCTGGGTTCGTGGGTTAAACGGGTCAAGGTGGGTTAGTGGGTTAGGGTGGGTTAAAGGGTGGGTTAGTGTGGGTCGAAGGGTGGGTTAGTGGGTTAGGTGGGTTTGGGTTAAGTTGGGTCCGTGTGTTAGGATCAGGTGGGTTCGTGGGTTAGGGTCGGGTGGGTTGTGTGGTGTTTTAATTTATACAAAATTAACAATTTGATGGCTTGCTTAGTTGCTCTTAATTAAGATGCCTACGTATCCTTATATTATAAAATAAGGAATCAAAGCCAATGTAGTTCTTATATTGTATTCTTTTGGAATTTTGGGGGGGGGGAGGGGGGCTTGGACCTATTTTTAGAAAACTAAAATTTAATTTTGCAATTAAATTGTAATTTTCGAAAAAATAAGTTGCCTACGTATCCCGAATGAATCAAAGCCCATGTAGTTCTTAGCGTACCTGATTTAGACTTTTCTAGCCACCCATGTTTGTTGCATCATCATCCCCTGAAGCCGCATCATCCGTTGACGACTCCAATATCATCACAGGATCATCTTCATCGTCTTCGTCTTCCTTTAAACCTTGAGTTCTTCTTTCAGCTTGATCCCAATCTTTCTTACGAACACAAATTTGAATGCTTTCCGGAGTTAAGTGAGATCTTTTTTCATCTAACACTCTTCTACCTGCACTGAAAGCAGACTCGGAAGCAACGGATGAAGTGGGAACTACAAGTATATCTTTTGCAATTCTCACCAATATAGGAAAACTTTTTTTATGTTCTTGCCACCATTTTATAATTTGAAAGTTGTTGTTGGTCTCATGTTGATATGAAAAATAATCATTAATAGCAAATGTTAAAGGAGATGATGATGAGAATGATGTAGATGCTTTGTGTTTTATTTTTTTCATAATTTTATCAAGAAAACAAAATCTAGAATCGGAAGTGCTAGTAGTAGTTGGTGCTGCTAAACCAAAACCATAAATAAATGCATAATGATCATAAAGGTCTCCCAAAACAGATTTGCATTTGTTAATATATTCACTAACATCATAATCGATACTTAAACTTGTATAATAAAGTTCTAAAAGATTTTCCAAACCTTCAGCTTTGACACCGGGGTCAAGAATAGCAACAATTCCAAAAATAATTGGAAATTCACTAAAATAAGTATGCCACTTACGTTTCATGCTATCAAGAACGGGACGAAGTCCATCAATCATCATATGCTCTTCGATGGTGTGAACAACTTTAACACACTCAATTATGACTAAATGAATGTTAGGCTCATAAATATAAGAGAAAATATGAGTTGCATTATCAAAAGCACTTAAAACATCGCAAACAAAGAAGCATTAGTCCAATGAATTTCGGTTATTAACTTAGTAGGATCAACACGAGTCTCATTGTAAAGTTGGGTCAAAATGTCACGATACTTTATAGCATCACTCAACAACTTGAAAGTAGAATTCCATCCAATGGGTAGGGGAATCAATAGACCATTGTCTTTTCTTAAGACCTCTCTCTTTACACATAGCTATGTACTTTCTTCTAACTGACTAAGTAATCCTAATCCATTTTATTACTGTTCTAATTGGGTTTAGCAATGGTTGCAACTCAGCGAGACCCTCTTGAACAGACAAATTCAAAGTATGAGCACAATATCTAACATGCAAGAGACTACCACCCAACAACAAATGCAACTCGGAATCATTTTTCAAATAGTCAATACACTTTGTGTTTGCAGTTGCATTATCAAGAGACAAAGAAAAAACTTTATTATTCAAGTGAAATTCTTTTAAACAATCCAAAATACGAACTTTGATGTTAAAACTGGTATGCCTTTCTTCCATGGCTTGAAAACATAGTATATGTTTTTAAATAAACCAATCATCATCCACCCAATGAGCAGTAATGCAAAGAAAAGGTTCGCCAACACTAGAAGTCCATGTATCACTTGTAAAACTAAGACGACCATCAAAAGTACGAAATAATTCAATCTAACCACTCTTATACTTATAATAAGAAGTTTTTTCATAACATCTTAGGGATTTCGGGGTACACGAGTAAATGCAGGTTGTAATGCAACTTTATTAAAATGCTCAACGTTTGCATTTTCACCGTAACTAAAAGGGTATTCATTAGCAATAACTAAAATACTCATTTCATGAATCATTCTACCTTTATTATAAATGAAAGGCGTATCCACCCAATTGTGTTTGGACGGGCAACCCACCCCCCAAAAAACGGGGGCCATTTTCGAACAAGTCGTTTTTATTTTGCAAATGTCGACTCAAGGTTTTGGTTCCATCTCCCGTTTTCTAACTATATGACTTGACATTTGCACCTAGCGCCTTCCAAACTAGGCATGTACACATGAACCTCTTTGGTTGACCGGGTTCCCATCCCGGGGGTGTGACCTCAACTCGTTCAAAATGTTTCCACACCCAAGAAAATTTTGCTCAACTTCTACTTTCACCGCCACCACCTTTCATAAATCAAATTATTGAAATTAAATTTTAAACGTTATTCATGAAAATAAGCTTTTAAATTTTAAATATTTTAATTAATTATAATTATTTAAACACATTTTTCATGGTAATTATAAATCATAGAAAATTAGAAACTAAACTAACTATATAATCATTAATAATAGTTTTTTTTTCAAAATATTTATAACAATAACAATCAAAATAGAAATTACCTTTAGATGAAGGTTGAGATGTTGGTTGTGATGTTGGTTGCGATAGAGGTGGCATAGTTTAACTCGATAATTGGTGGGAGAAATGTTGTGGTGGAGACATTTGAATATTTTTCCCATCTCCTAAACCATAATCTACATATTCATTGACAAATTGGTTTAAATTTTCCATATTAATTTCATACGAAAAATTTGCACCACTACTCCTTTGGCCACCACTTCGACCACCACTTTTATTCCTCCACTTGAGGCCATTTTCTTTTATGATTACTAATTATAATATGGAGAAGAACTTTTTTTTTTTTTTAGAATCTTAAGAATACTAATATAATATGAAGGAGATTATTTTTAACAAAGATAAAACCTATATAATACTTGAGAATTTGAGAACAATTAAGAATTTTTGAGTAAGAGAGAAAGAAAGCTTGAGTTGTGTGGAAATTTGAGTGAAATGGAATTGGTATTTATAGGAAAAATTAGGGGATGATCATACACTCAAAAAACTAGACGGTACAATACAAAAAATTCTAGCCGTTAGTGTTGAAAATGGTTGTTAGGCTAGGCGGGTCGTGCTGGTTGGGCGTGTTGGGTCGTGCGGGTTGGGTGGGTGGCCCATGCGGGTTAGGTGGATCCTGTGTGCGGGTGGGCTGAGTCGTGGGTCATCCGGGTTGGGCGTGCAGGGTGGGCTGGGTTGTGCGAGGTGGGTCGGGTTAGGTGGGTTCACGGGCTAGGTGTGTCGAATTAAATGGGTCAAAACGGGTTGTGTGAGTTGGGTCAAATCAAACGGGTTAAAACGAGTTTGGTTGAATTGGGTTGTGTCGAAAATTTTGGACCCACGACATAACCCGGGTTAAATCCGGGCTGTGCCGGGTTGGTACCGGGTTGAAACTAGGTTGGACCCACGTGACCCACCAGCTGTGCGAGTTAGGGTGGGTTAGGACCAACCCGGCCCATTGGCCACCTCTAGCTTATGGCCTATGCAACCCATATAAATATATATTACTTGAAGTATACACTCCAATTGAATGTGTTTCTAAATGTCTAACGTATATATACTTCGTAAAATCTGAACTTAAAAGTCAACATCAAAAGGTGATTGAAGTAGAAAGTGTTTGTTAATGCCCCAAAATTAGTGGCATATTCTATAAGTGTTATTTCCAGGTTTATGCATAATCCAACTATGCATCATCTCGAAGCAGCAAAAAGGAATTTGGTACTCAAAAGTATCAAATTGTAGGTCGATTAATTGGATTCACATATAGTGACTGGGGCAGGTGACCTTGATGACAGAAAAAGCATATCAGGTAGTGTTTTTAGTTTGGGGTCTGGTGCTATCACATGGAGTTCGAAGAAGTAGGAAACAGTGGCTTTGTCTTTGTCAGAGGCCGAGTATAGTGCAGCAACTACAGCATCATGTCAGGTTATATGGTTAAGGAAGTTACTTGCAGATTTTCAGCAAGAGCAACTTGGTTCAACAAAGATTTATTGTGATAACAAAGCTACAACTGCTATGGAAAAAAATCCGGCATTTCATAGTAGAACAAAGCAATTTGATATAAGTTGTCACTTCATACGAGATTTAGTTGCAAAAGGATCAATTGTGCTGAAGCATTGTGGTACTAAGGAACTAGTGGTTGATGTTCTGACAAAGTCTCTGTTAGTTGGCAAGCATGAGCACTTCAGGTCTAAGATGGGAGTAACTAACACTACTAGAATTAGGTTGATTTCCGACGGAAAGGTTCCGACGGACACGTAAATATGTCGAAAAAACGAAAATTTCCGACGGATTTAAATTCCGTCGGATGTTTCCGACGAAAAATAATTCCATCGGAAAACATGTACTTTATTCCGTCGGAAATTTAAATTTCCAATGGAATTAAAATCCGTCGGAATAAAAAAAACCCTAACCTCTAATTCGCCAGCCCCTTTCCCAATTTTAAGGCCATTCATTTCAGATTTTCTCTTTCTCTCATTCCATTTTCTCCTTTCTCTCTCCTCTTCTCTGGTTTCTCTCCCCTCTTCTCTAGTTTCTCCCTCCTCTTCTCCTTCTGCTTCCTTTCTCCGTTTTTTCTCTCCTCTCTTCTTCTCCATTTTCTCTCTCCTCTCTTCTTCTCCGTTTTCTCTCTCCCCTTATCTTGCTCTCTATCTCATATTCTCGCCGCCGCTCAAACAACCATGAACGCTCGTCGCTGCTCAACAAAACCAACTTCAATTTGAGGGTTTGTAATTTTTTAAACAAACTAATGGTTTTTTATGGCCAAATTCGATCATGGAAACTCTAAATCTAGAGTTTTTATATAGTTTTCATGGTCGAATGTGGCCATAAAAACTCAAATTCGAGGCCAATTTCAGGTTTTTTAGTGGAATTAAAGGTATGTCTTTGTTTTCTTTCTATTAATTTGGTTTAATTTTTTTTTTGGTGGTGGTTGAATTGTGGTCGTGGTGGTGGGGATGTGGGTTTTGTGGTGATTTTTTTTTCGGATGGATTTCAGGTGGTTTGGGCGGTTTCGGTGGTGGTTTGTGAGGGTGGGAATCGGAATGGCGAGGTGGGTGGGTTTTGGTGGGTGGGTTTGGTCGGTTTTAGTTAGGTTTTAGGTGTTTGTGGTGGGTGTGTCTAGTCGGTTATAAGTGGGTGGGTCAGGGTCGTTTAAGGTGTAGGTGGGTTTTGGGGGTGGATCTAGTCAGTTTTAGGTTTAGGTGGGTTGTGGTGGGTCGGTTAGGGTGGTGGGTGGTGGTTGTGGGGAATATTTGAGGAGTTTTTGTAAATAAATTTGTTACGGTGGAGGCTAGTGGCCGCGCTAGGGGTGGAGGTGGTGGTTTAGCGATGGGGGCCGGTGAAGATGTGGGGTGGTGCGGCCTTTTTTTTTTTTACAGGATTTTCTGACGGAAATTTCGTCGGAATTTTCTGGCGGAACAGTATCCTAGGAATAAGAAGTTATTAGAAGCGGTAGTATTGAGTCAATGTTTAGTGGAGTAAAATGTGGGCCATGATTATTACCCACTAAGTATTATCTTTTCCCATTTTATTTGTAGTTGAAGTTTGTTATTATAAGCCTATTAAATGGCTAGTTTTTTAATTGAAAATTATGAAGAAAAGCAGAACACAATCTCTGCAAATTCACTTGAGTAAAATTGCTTAATACACAACAAAAAGTACTGAAATCTATTTCCCCATATAATAACCGCATGCAATATTGACTGTGCCGCTGCCAGCGGAACATTTCCATTCTGATTAATCCTATTAAGTATAGCTTCTATCAGATCCTCGGATCCACTCTATCTACACTCCAAGGTATAATAGAGTTTCACCCGCATTACTTGTAGAATTGATAATGCATGCAGACTCTGGTAGAGTACACAGGTGGCTCACCACGCTAGTGTGCTTGTTATGCGCCGACATATGCAAGGGCGTATTTCCATTGACATTTACTAAATGAAACAGATTAGGATCTCTAACCATGAATAATCTTACCGCTTCTAGCTGTCCGAAACTAGCAGCAAAATGAAGCAGAGTCTCATTCCTATCATTCCTCGAGTCTAGAAAGAGATCATTTGGACCAAGGGTATTCAAGAACCTGATATTAACAAGTCTTACATCAACTGGGACTGCCACATGGATATGGAGAATAGAAGATCCTTTGGGTGTTGTTACGTCATCCCAATAATTAATACCATCCCTTATTTCGCCTCCCAATGCAGCCTTGTATGATTCTGCTGGTAACTGCCTCATATTTGGCTCATTATTGACAACATGAGCAGGAGGAGGAGGAGTAGGAACAATAGGAGCAGCAAAATTAATAGCAATATTAACATGAGGAGGAGGAGGAGGAGGAACAACAGGAGCAGTAAAAGTAATAGCAATATTAACATGAGGAGGAGGGGTAGGGGGAGGGGGAGGAGGAGGAGGAGGAGGGGTAGGGGGAGGGGGAGGGGGAGGAGGAGGAGGAGGAGGTAGGAGGAGCAGGAGCAGGAGGAGGAGAAGAAGGGGCAGGAGGGAGGGGAAGGGGAGGAGTGGGGAGAGGAATAGCAATATTAACATGAGGAGGAGGAGAAGGAGGGGGAGGATTAGCAATATGTGAGCTTTACAACCAAAAGCAATGAAAACATATTTTTTATGCAAAGGTGACTGCGGTCTAGCAATATCAAAAGACTAATACGAGGAGTCCACCGGCCAGCTAAGTTTGGAAAAGAAGCGCGCGTTTACTACGATATTTCAAATTTAAAAATAATTAATCACACAATAATAATAATAACTAGATTAGTGACTGTGTGATGCACAATAATTATAATATTTTTCCATAATTAATTGTAACATAATACAAAATGAGGCAACTTACGTGGAATAAATAAATGCAATGCATATAGAAAAATAAAATAATAAGGTAAAAATTATTAAAACTATAATTATGAAAAACAAAACATTGTTGATTATAGTTGTGTGAAAATATTTAAAAGTAGTATACATTATATTACACTAATGATGCATATTATTTCTCAATAAAACTATACAATCTAGTGACTATGTGACTAAGTACGTATTCATAAATGCTTTTTAATAAACATGAAAATATTAATAAAACAATAGAAGAAAATCTATAGTAAAACTATTAGCACAACATACATGTAAATATATAAATTACAAATAATATATCACCTTTATATGGAATAAAATAATTTCAATGGAAAAAAAATACCACTCGGATCATTAAAGGCAATTATAATCCACAATTAGGCAGCATAACCTATATTATTAATAATACATTCTCATTTTATGAATTGATGTGTTTCGTATCCAATAATTGTAGTTTGATCATTATTTGTTTATCAGCTTAAAATTATATTTGTAAATGATAACAATTTATCGAAAAAAAAAGAATATGTGTCTATAATTCAGCAAACAATTATATTTTTTTTGTATTACTAAGATATTAATGTATCAAAAAAATTGATTGATATTTCACATTTTCCTAGATATAGACCTATGATATAGTTGTTGAACACATCATTTATTTTATAGTCATATCTAATACTCCATTAGTCTAAGAAACAACATATTAGAGGTATTTGGGGAAAAAAATTAAAGTGATGTTTTAAAGTATTTTCTTTAATATCAATTATATGCATCAATTTTATTATTAGTTTTTGAGAATAATTTAATAATACTCTGTCTAAATGGTGTCTAGACGGTAATGAAAGTACCTTGTACCTAAACCAGTGGCTTACTTTTTCTATAATTAAAAAAAAAAGTTGGAATAATATTTTTGGTAAATGTGTATGGAAAAATTAAGAACACAAATTAATAAGAAATAAATTTTATGTAAAGATAATATATAAGATTTGGAATAATTTTTATTAAGTTGTATTACACAAATATTCCAAAAATAAAATATTTTTATTATGTAAAGATAAAATATTTTCATGACAAGGGGAGGGGAGTTTTGGAGAGAAAATATGACACCAGGAAGTGACACGTGTCATTCCTGGTATTTGTTTTAATTATGTTATTGATAAGAAAAATGATAAACATAGCCCTAAGGGCTATATATGTGTAAGAAGTTAAAAATAAAAATATTATTGAAGATAAATTAACATTAATTACAGCGATCTGCGTGTGATTTTGTCATGAATTCCCAACTTAATTCCATTTTAGAAAGAATATTTAATACTTATTTATAGACCTAAGGGCTACATATATCATTATCCTAATAATAATAACATATTTGATTCAAAAAAATAATAATACTAAAATAATTAATGATAATAATAACAATCTAGGTGTTGTTTGGTTGGAGGTAAAAAACATAGGAAAATCTATTTCCTAGAAAATGGATATAGCATGTGTTGTTTGGTTGGCACAAATTTATCAAAGTGGGGGAAATGGAAATTCCAAGGAAAGTTTAAATTCCAATGAAATATGGGAATTCACTTACCAAACCTCCCCCCCCCTCCCCCTTTAAAGAAGAAGAAAAAAGAGATTTCATTAATAAAAGGATATTTTTGTTTTTAACACTAGACAAAAGGCTGAAAATGGTTTTTAACACCTCCAAAAAAAACTTATTTTAACACCACATAAAAAATTAAAAATTTGAAGTTACCACCAAAATCTTGTATCCGTTAACGGAACTGTTACTGGGGCCCACTCCAACGGATAATTGTTTTTAATCTCTCTATAAATGCCCGTTTCTCCCCAATTATCCCCTTTTGTAACCAAATCTTTGTTTGAATTTAATAGAATTAGATTGCATTGCATCTGAAAAACCAAAATTAGTGAAGCATTGCTTGATTTTTGAGAAGAGGAAGAGATTGAAGCTGCTGAAACAGGTATGTGTGTTCATACGATGACAACGAATTATGTGTAATCAAATTGGGGAAATATAGTTCGTTTGTTTGGTAATTTGGTTTAAATTCATTACGTTTCTTATTTACAATTGTTTTGTACTCGAATTGATAGTTGGATTATGTTATGTATGCATGTTACTGCCCAATTACAAAATTAGGGTTCATCACAAATTGAAATTAGGGGTTTTTGTATTAGGTAAATTAAAAATAAAAATTGTTGCTGACAATGTTAATTTGTTAGTAAACAAATCTGTAAATGTGATTGTTGATCAAAAATTACTATAGATTATGTCGTTTATTAGCTCTTCCCCTTGTAAGGAAAAAAAATGTCAGTGTGGTGTGCCAATGGCCAAGCTCACTAGCTGGGCAAGGAAGAATCCAGATAGGAAGCTAAGTTCATATCTTGTAAGTTTTATGAACCAATCACAGAAAATAGGGGCTGCAAAGCTTTCGAATGGGTTGATCAACATGATGGAACAGATTGGCAAACAGGGGTTATCAACAGCCTGCTGTTGGATAAGAAGCTGCTAAAGGGTGAAGTTAATGAATTGAAAAGGGAAGATGAAATCAGTGGCCAAAAGAGGTGCCTACTTAATGAAGTTGATAGTTTGAAGATGAAATGCAAGGCCTTGAACGCTGACAGGAAGTGAATGAACAGGGAGTGTAATGCAGGGAATATGTCTTCAATCAACTGTTTTGGTTGGGTGGGCATGGACATCTGTATTAGTTTGTCAATGGGTGTAGTTTTCCTAATGGTTAGGGGTGTTTAATAGTAAGCTATATTAAGTAGTTATAACTTCTTGTAATGACTTAAAGTGTTATGAGTTTGAGTTTGATTTTAGTATATATATATATATATATATATATATTTCAATCAACCTATTTATGACTTGTCTAAGTTGTTAAATTGAGAATGTTTTAATATTGGAAAAGGATTTAAACATGAGAAATATGTGAAACACTTGCATGTATTAAAGTTATAGGAATACATTGAAAATGGAACTAAGCACTTCAACTATAGGTTGACAAAAGAAGCTTACTTGAAACTGCTTTAATGGCAATCAAAGCCATGCAAAAGCTACAATAATGTATCCAAATGTTTAAATGGAAATCAACCGAAAGAAAAACTACTAAAATACCGTAAACAGACACAATGTTTTCTAAGCAATCATGAGTACATCACTGAGTGAGGTTTAACTTGCTGAAGTTGTGCAGCTTGGACCTTGTTACAACACCTGTCTAGAGTGGTTGTTGAACTGTGGGTGTTGCAAGCTGACTTGAGGAAGCCTTTGTCTTTGTTTTTGGTTGACTTGAGCTTGGCTGCCTTGACTGTAATTACGTTTGCTTGCTTAATGGTAGACAACCTTCTTGTTCTTGAGGGAACTTTTTGTTTGCTATGCTGTTTGGTCCTGCCTCAATTGCACTCTATGACATGGATTTAAAAATAAAAAGTTAGTGGAATAACATATATAAAGGTAAAACAAAGGGGGAGTTGGCATAATTCTTGTGTTACCTTTTTTGCAGCTCTAATCTCTTTCTTCTTCCTCTCCTCCGCCATCTAAGGAGTGTTCAAGGGGGGTCTGCCTACTAACCTTGTCACATATGTATCTGGTGCAGCAAGTAGTTTACAGGTTTTGGCATAATGCCCAAATCCCTCACAGTGATTGCATTGCTTCTTCCTCTTTGTTGTGCTTGGTTGACCACCTACAGTAGAACATTCTCCTGGCTCAAGCTTCTTTTTATTTTTGCTCTTTGGTCTCCCATGTAGCACCTTAAAAGAAAGAGGTTGTGGTTCCCTCATTTTGACTCTCTCCTAGTGCTTGGGACTAGGCATTGGTTGGAAAACTGGATCATAAGTAGCCCTGTATGTGTCCATGGTATAGTATGGGTCAACATATGCCTCTAAGTAACCCCTCATATCCAATATGCATGCATAAGCATGCACACAAGGAATGCCAGTGAGTTCCTAATGGTAACATGTGCAGGTCTCCTTCTCCAAATTAACCAACACTTGGTCATCGTTCAGCTGCACCTCAAATGTATTCCCTCTTGATCGTTGCACCACACAGGACCTAGCTACAAAGTCTATCCTTCCTAGAACATTACTCACATATGGCCATAAGTTGCTTGTAATTGTTTATGATTTCTCCCACTTTTCATTATTCCTATTCATTATGTACCTCCTTATCCATTCCATTTGGGTGAAGATAGGTTTATCTCTGGTAGGCCTAATTACTGCATTGAAAGTCTCACAAATGTTGTTCAACAACATGTTGGACTTGCAGTTTCGTGTAAATGCATGTCTACACCAATGAATGGTGGGAATGTTGAGTAAATACTCATATGCCTCTTCATCAAGGAATTTGATAGACTCCATGGCAATTTCATACTCAAACTGACAATATGCAATGACATACCAGTTCAGAACAACATGTATAAAAGCATATAAAAGATTAAGACAATTAAGCACATAAAAGCATACCAATATTAATGACAATTGAGCATATAAAAGCATAAGTTATCTCCTTGAAGCAAACCAACTTACATAAGTGGTAGCCTTGGCTGCACTCCAAAATAGCTCCTTGAAGGTTGATCCACCAACTTAAAGCTTGAAGTTAGCCCAAATGTGCTTAACACAAAACCTTTGTTTAGCTTTGGGAACAACATCAGCCATTGCTGTAATTAAACCCTACCAAATGCACAATTAAGTAAACTCATAAGCCAATCACATACATACACACAAAAACTTAAAAATTGAAACTAAATACTTAAGAAGGAAGAAACAGAAGCATACCTTCTGCTTGTCAGACATGATGGTTGGCCTAGGTCCTTGATCATGTTTAAACATTGCCATATGTGATTTTTCTCGGTTTTCTATCTCCAGTGTAGCCTAAGCTAGAGGAAATAAGTTTTTATTCCAATCCTTAGCCACTGCAACCAGAATTTACCCAGGATATGCACCTTTGAGGTGACAACCATCCAACCCTATTAGTGGCCTACAACCTTTTGCAAAGCCATCTCTGAGTGGACTTAAACAAATGAACATTCTCATGAACAAGGGTGGCTCTGGCCTATTAATACCATCAACAACAACATTGCACCCGGAACCAGGGTTATACATCATCACAACTTTCCGATAATCCTACACCCTTGCATATTGCTCCCTAGCTGAACCAAATATGATCAATTTTGGCCTACACCTAGATACCCATGCCTTAAAATAAGTCACTTCAATTCCTAATCATTTAAAATCCTAGCCCTAATCTCCTTAATTCTCCAACCAGGGTTACTCCATACTCTTCTAAATATCTCTCTACTATATATTCAGTAGTAATCATCTTGTTCTTCTTCACTCTGAAGCAGGTATGTTTTAATTTCAAGCTTTTTAATTTGCCAAGTTTGTTGCTTAACAAGTTTTAATGCAAACACCTTGAAATAACACTTTACTCCCCGGCCCCCACACATTTACAAGTAGGCATTCTACAAGTGTAACTATTGAACTCACATTCACATCTATACCTACACTGGATTGTAATCCTTATACTGTTATTATGCAAGAAGTAGAACTCATACCTATTTTGAATGGCATGAAGTCTTAAGACCCTCTTTAAGACTAAAGCATTACTGAATTTTTGACTTAACTTCAACTGGATTGGGTTGTCAAAGTCCACAGCAGCATTAAACCAAAGAGCAAAGACCTCTTCCTCATCATATCCACACAAACTCCTTGAATCATCTGAATCACCATTAGTCTCTAGCTCCACCTTCAGTTTTCCAACATCCAAGTCATCTCTCAACTTTGACCTTTTATCATTAACAACCCCCTCATCTATTTCACTCCCCAAACCTTTTCTAAGGCTTTTGTTCATCTTGTCCAAGATCTCCTTTGACCCTTCAATATACAATTCCTCATCCCCTTCATCATATTCTTCTTCACCAGGTTCCCAATCTTGGTCCTCATCATACAAATCTTAACTTGAATACCCAGATCCTTCACCTCCATCATCCTCCTCATCATCAAACCTCAATACTTTAGCCTTTGCTAAGGCTTTCCCTTTCAACTTAGCCTTTTCATTTGCAAAACTAGAAGCTCCTACTTCTGCAACCTTTTCTTTCCCTTTCTTTGTGACAAATATCTCCCTAGGTGGACTCTCCTCCCTTTGTTCAGTTTCTGTCTCCTTAAACCTGCTAGGGCTCCTCCTAACACTCACAGTAGTTGAACTTCCTACCTTCTTGCCCTTTTTATTTGTCTTTGGTGGATTGAGTTGGGCCTCCTTTATGAGCTGACTAGGAGCTTGTGCTGTTACAAAGACTTCAACATACTCCTCTACATTTACTGTCTCTAAAAGGCCCTTAACTTCTTCACTGTTAACTAGTTCCTTTTTCCCAGTGCTAAAGGTTTTCCCCTTCTTCCTATACCAACTGTTGTAATGCATAGGCATAGCCATATCACCATTAACAAATCCATGAATTGCAACTGTTCTAATTAAATGCACATCCAACTTAGAAACCTGAACTTTCTTGTACCAGTAACACCAACCACCAAACCAACACAACAGCTGCCTGTCTTTGCAAACTCTTTTGCGGACAAAAGCACCTCCAATTCTAAGTAAGATGTCAACCATACCATTATTGTCACCCATTATCTACCCACTAAAAGAGATATAACACATATTAAAAGCCATTTAATATTTCAATAATGTATCAATACATGCACAATATGAATAAACAAATCCATCCCAATTTTCAAACTTACACTACAAAGCACCAATTCCAACATTTATGCATAAACAATTGAAACTGAACAATTGAAACCCAATTCAGGTACTCACTAACATAAATTAATAAACAAATCACACATGCATAGTTAATAGTAGTTTAATTAACAATAAACCACTTTAATTAATCTATGATTTCAATGAAGGGCTCTAATTAACCTATGTCGCATAGTCAATTGTAGATAATTAATTTTATAAGGGTTTCTTACTCTGTTGCCAAAAATGGCCCTAATTTAGCCAAAAATTGCAATTTTGACACCAGTAATAGACGAAATTGCTATCAAAATATAAAAAAAATACCTTCTTTGATGTCAGATTTCCAGCAACTTTCGCCCTTTTCTAATTGATGAACATGGGTGATGCAACCTTGCTGAGCTATTCTTATCCCTTCTACACTCCACTCCTGAGCCACACAATTTAGGTTAAAATGTGAAAATTCATTGTAAAAATGTAAAATGTGAAAATTCAACGTGAAAATCTTGAATATTTAGAAAGAATTCAATGAAGATGGTTGGTGAGAATTCAATGAAGGAAGAAGGTACGTGTTTTGCTTGGTGAAAATTGGAGGTAAAACCAACTCCTAGGACCAACGTCAATTTTCCGTCACCGAAAACGTTAACAGGTGGTAAATTCAAATTTAGAATTTTTTATGTGGTGTTAAAATAATTTTATTTTGAAGGTGTTAAAAACCATTTTAAGCCTTTTGTCTGGTGTTAAAACTAAAATATCCTTAATAAAATATAGTCAAACAACACTTACATATATATTTCCTAAGAAATCAAGAATTCTAACACAAGTACACACCTTTAAACTAAGTACATCGTAGATTTGACAATTATAAATGGATATCCGTTAACCCGATCCACCCGACATAAATAATTGGACGAAAATCCATGTTAAATGGATGAAGAGCGAGTTACGGATGAAGCGGGTGACGGACCAGGTGGCTTCGGGTGGGCTCCGTTAAATCCGTCACTCGATCCATCATCCGTTTATCACCCGATCCGTCATCCATTTTATCACCCGATCCGTAATCCATCCGATATATATTTATATTTTCTTCAATTTTTTTTTTTTTTTTTTTTTTACCTTATATACTATAGTACTAATTAAATTATTTCTAAAAAAGTTTATTTAGATGTAATGTACTTATTAAATTATACTTCTTATACTGTACTATTGTAGTACTAATTGAATTTTTTTCCAAAATTTTTTGTGACCTTATATTTATAGTATTGTATATGTACTACTTAATAATGTTTCTAAAATAAATTATTTCTAAAAATTATTAAATTTGATGTTGTTATTATTTTTACAAGGATAACATCGATAATTTTGATGTATTAGTAGACATTATAGCTATTAACGCATATATAAAAAAAGTAATTATAATCATCATCCACTAAGCATCTGATCCATCCATTTCACCCACGGATGACGGATGGATCAGATGCGGGTAATAGGTTTTGCGGGTGGGTTAGGTTGAGCGGATGGTCACGGGTGAAGCTCCATCTGATCCGAATTGAATCCAATCTGTTACCATTCATAGTTGCCAGTAACTTGAATGACGTGAAAAGATCATTGCGATCGATCTAAATGAAATAATGAATTATTTCAAGAAATTCGAAGAGATAAAGTTAGTTAATCTAACAAAGACTAAATTGGCAGTTGTCTCAGCAAATATCATTCGCATTCTATTAACCTATACTAAAAGTGAATCATTCCATGACACTTGTCATTACCTTGTGAAAATTATTTCTGCCTTTTTTGCTTCTCTATTTTCTTTTTTTTTTTAATTTTTTTTTTTTGCAAAATCTATAAGTAAACTGTTTATACACTAGGTGAAAAATACAAATGGGCATCGGTTCAAAACCCCATTTAGCACCGCTTTTGAACAAGTCCTTATTTGAGGGATGCTAAAAACCAAAAGATTTCGCACCGGTTCTTGCTGTGAACCGATGCAAAAAGTGGCTCAAAATAATTAAAAAAAAAAACTTTAGCACTAGTTCTAACTGTGAACCAGTGCGAAAAATGGCAAAAAAAATATTAAAAAACAACTTTTATCACTGGTTCTGTTTCAAAACTGGTGCCAAAAGTGCCCCAAAAATAAAAATAAATTTTTTTTTTCATTTTTTTCAATTAAATTGTACCAAATACTTATATATAATCATAATATACATAAAGCACATATATTTTCTTCAATAACTTGTAATATTACACTTTTAAAAACTGAAAAAAAAAACATTATAGTTTATTTGAGGCAAGGTTGTTAGGATCGGGATCCTACCTTGGATCGACGAAGGGGGTGGGATCGAATCGATATAATCGGATCGTAGGATTGTAAGATCCTACTTAATAACAAATAATATTATATATTATGCTATAAATTGACTTAAAAACATTTCTTCTAAGGAGTTTCAATGCTAAAAGAAATTGATTTGCTTAAAAAAAGTCGATCTTCATTTAGCTTTGTCTATATGATAGTTAGAAGAGTAATAACACAAGTTTAAATTGATAAATAATTTGCAAATTTGTCAAGAATAAGGCCTTAACTATGACAATTGCAAGTTGTCAATTGATAAAATCATATTAATGTCTCATATTCGCTAATTTATTAACGATAATTATTAAATACATTAAATTTAGATGCATATAACCTAATAAGTAATAACAAATGTCAAAACAAATTAAAGTCTCATATTATAGTGAAATGTTGAATAGTATTGTAGGATCGTAATAAAATCATAAGATCGTAATAAAATCGTAGGATCGTGTTGAGGTCCTACCACTCATAATTAATATCGGAGTAGGATCGTAAGATCCTACAAACTTTAAAATCCTACCAAAGATCTGGATCGATCACGCAATTTTGGATCTTAGAATCGTAGGACGTAAGATCTGGATCGGAATTTTAACAACTATGATTTGAGGGTTAAAAAATTAGTTTCTTATAATTATTATTTTTAATATAAAAATTCAATTTAAAATTTTGAGCAATTCTAAATACTTATATATACAAACTTAAGTACTTCCGTTAATAAAAACTTGTATAATTATTACAGATTCATAAATTTTTTTTTACAAAAATCAAAAGTACATCAACAATCATTTCACCAGCTTAATATAACAGAATAAGAACAGAATAGCAGTGGTAGCTACATCAACAGCAGCAGCACGAACAGAAGTAGCATGAACAGTAACAACACAAGCAGAATGAACAACAGAAGAACAACATCTAAAAGACAACAACATTAACTAGCAGCACGAAGAACAGCAGCACGCGCAGAAGTAGCAGGAACTAAATAGTTATATATCATGTCCATAAAACAATGGCTCCTTAAGAAACACATTTCAGGTCTAGAACACCTGATTTGGCTATATTCCACCCTACTATCGTTCTCCCTTTTCAAAGGTTAAGTCTGGGAAAAAAACCAAGAAATCAAATGTAGGCAAAGTAAGTGCATCACAACCAAGACCACATTATAAGATACTTTTGAGATTATTTGGCAGAGCAAGCAACACCGTACCATTCTGAAGTTAATATCAAAGTAAAGATTTGGAAGATACATCACACTTGCCAAAACAACATGCTTATTCACCAAGTCGACTTCATATGGCAAAATCATTAGGTTCCGGCTGATTCAGCGTGTGATATCGTCCTAAACATGGGATACTAATATCGACCGTCGTCATCAATTCAGGTCCATCGAAATCAAATGAAGTAACAAGTGCTCTGTGACCTTCCAATTCAGTTCTGTGAGAAAAATGACAAAATCATCGAACAAGAGGGACGTACAAAATCAAACTTCACATACCCAAAAAAAAAAAAAAAAAAAAAAAAATTCCAATTGGCCTACTACATGAAACTTATATCAACTAGACCTATGTTCTGCAAGTTTGAAGATTACTTGTTTAAGCACGAGGGAACAATTAAGTTATAGTATATTAAATGACATATGACTGAGCAAAACATAGCTACCTCTTGTTTAACTTGTTGAATAGAACCATTGACAATCTGAAGCCAAAAGTAAGTCTTCATCATCTGAGCATATATTAGAGCAAGTAAACTGTCAAGATTTCCATGAAATTCATCTTGATGAAAAACAGGAATGTTAGTAGAAGACTAGCAAAAAAGAAGAAACGATTCTATGTTTTAGTGGGGCAAAAAATTCAACTAAGCACATTCCATTTTAAACAAATATAACCAGTATCACACAGCCTAGGCTTTTTAAACAAAGTCCTCACATTGGTTGGGATCAATAGTAACACATACAAGACCTAAACATCAAACAAAATATTTTAAGGAATGAGATTTTATACAGGCTCATAATGCATAAATATTCTAGAAATAGATTCTCGAAAAGAAGTCTTAACAATTTGATAAATCAAAGAAATATATTCAAAGCCAATTGTATCATGGCAGAACCAGTCACTGATTTTCCCCCATAAAAATAATTAAAATGGGAACTTGAGCTTGAAAACACTAATTATAAAAACCAGGATATGCCAGAAGAAGGAGAAATGCCATTCTGAATTGCAGATTGGCAGCGGAACACAGTCAGAGAAAGGGCCGATTAATTTTCTGAAGCTAAGGCCAATCAGAAGCTTGCAAGCTGCTGCAAAACTTACATTCCAATGTTACACGTATCATATACTTTATATTTAACAAAGCAGCAGGAAAAGGATCCGATGATTGGAAAAAAATGTATTGCCATAGCTCATTCTTTGTAGAGACAAAAGTTTGTAGTCTTTTACTTACATCTTTTGAGGGAAATCCTTCAATACCAGGGCTAGTTTTCGTATTGATAGCTTCTAATTTCATCGAGAGAAACTGCAACGAGCATTCAGGGTTAGCGTTACAGCTCAATAAGAAGGCAACAGAAAGAACATACAACCAGCAGCTTCAGCAATTACACACCTTAACTTGATGCTGTAATGATTGGATATAATTTATGATCTCATCGAGTACCAATGCTTTGCCAATGACCTGAAACCCAGAAGTTTGGTCAGGAATCAGGATATTGATCATGAACCTCTTCAAACATATTCGAAAAACTCAAAACACCGCCAAATACCAAAAATCTTAGTAGGATTTACAGTGTAACTAGATAAGTTGATAAGATGCAACAAGAGAAAAGTGGACCGAGAATTTAGTCCAATTAATACTCATGCCAATGGCCAAAATAAATGACAGTTTATCAGCCCTTCAGATGATAACAATAATGACGACAATAATACATGGAAAAATTGAAGCAGTAGTGGTCGAACCTTATTACACCCAGGGACAAGATCTTGTAGTATTCTCATCCTCTCACTAATCTTTTCTCTTCTAGCCTGCCAGCAAAAGAAAAAAAAAATCTGACATTTTATTAACTATATCATATTCCTACATCTCTGACATCAAATGGTTTACCGGAAAACGATAAATACCAAAAAAAAAAAAAATCTAATCCCTTAAAATAATCATATAATATACAATTGTATTGTGAGGTTATAATTTTTGGAAATTAAAAACAACTGTATAGACTTGCAAAAAAAGATGAAGGCATAAAATAGTGAAAACAAGTTAGCAAGGAAAAATCAAATACCCTTTCAGCAAGGCTATGGCTATCAGTTGCTTGACCTCTCCTTGCTCAAACATGAACATAATCCTTTCATGGATCAGACACAGGCTTACTCTTTTGTTCACCTCCTTTTCCAGAAGTTGTTTCATTATTAGCTTTCTGATTATGATTTTAATCTCCTCATCCTGTTGATTTGAGCCTTTTACCATCAGAATCACTCTGTCAAAAAAAAAAATTGAGTGTAAAGTCTTCTCTGTTGCATATTTACGTTCATAGATGATAGCTACAATAATGATGAAACAGTTGATTTCGAGTATTCATCTTGTAAATGCCTATTCAATCAAACTACAATTTGGTCGATTGTTCCATCAAAAAATTTCACTATGGCTCCTATAACAATCTAATTTCATATAATAAGAAGAACCAAAATTAATGAAATCTCAACGCTGTCTAACTAATACCTGAATAGTTATAAATCAAGAGTTGAACTAGTTCTAATTATCTATGTGAACAATATTGACTAGACACAAATAAAACTGACAACCCAGCAACCATGAAACCACCACCGCAACCACCACACCCACCACCGCACCCATGAAACCACCACCGCAACCACTACACCCACCACCGCACCCACGAAACCACCACCACAACCCCTATCCATCTTCAATTCCCCCAAAATTCCACAAACAACCTCAAGAAATCAGGAAACCCTTAATTTCTTCCAATTAACCTCAATTGGCAAAAATCACTCAAACATAGAACAAATTCACGAGTAAATCCATAAAAAATCAATCCAACAACACATGAATAACACAACCAGATTCGACAACCCTAAAACAACAACAACAAAATCAACCAACAATTCATCAATCGCAAAGAAGATCCAAATTGAGAACAGTAAAAAAAAAAAAAAAACAAAATCAAAACCAAAAGGAAGCGAAATCGAAGCAAACCATGAGTAGCAGGTCGTTCAAGGCCGATTTCTTCAGTAGAAACCATAGTTAGACGAGCGCCAACTTCTTCATGAACATCATCACCGAATTTAGGCCAAGAACCACGTTCAATCTAGGTCTTCATCTTCGTCTACTTCCCGATTCCTTTGTTGATTAGGGTTTGTTTGAGGAGAGAGAGGTAGATGAGAGAGGAGGAGAGATCGAGGAAAGAGAAATTAAGAATGAAGACAGAAAGAGAAATTAAAGACCGTTTTTTTTTTACAATAGCTTTCGCACCAGTTCTAACTGAGTCGGTGCGAAAAACTCATTTTTCGCACAGGTTTGGTTGGATCCGGTGTGAAAAAAGTCTTTTTCTCAATTTCGCCCATTTCTTTTAACATCAGTTTTCAAAAATCGGTGCGAAAAGTACGGTGCCTATTTCATTTTTTTACTAGTGATACCTTATGATATTTTCTTTCCAATTTAATTAACAATCATATTCCATATATACCCAAATAAAATATTTCTAAATATCTTTTATATACTTTATGTAGTATTTTGTAATATTATTGTCAAAAATATTTAACAATCGTGTATTGTACGGGATTTTAACCTAGTTCTCTAACTGAACAATTCATACAAATTGATCAAATATAACTCAAAATTTCTCTACCTTCGTTAATGAAAATAAATATTATTTATAGGAAAACATTTTATGCTTGTAGGATAACTAAAAGATTAAATAAAATATATAATATATAAATGCTAAATAACTAATACTAAATAACAAAATATATCTTCTAATAATATTAGAAAATAATATCTTTTCAATCTACTAATTTTATTACAATTATGATTCAATTAATCACGCGTAACTTTTAGATTAACGCCACTCAACCTCATGATTAATAGATTACTCAACAAAAATAAATAGAATTAGTAAATTGATAATATTGATGCCTTGGAATTGCATCACTCAAGACTTCTCAAGTAGTTTGTAATGGTAAAGGATTACAAAAACCACAACAATAATAAATAAAACTATGAATGCACAGATTAACCATTTGCAAATTGTAGACGATGTAGGTAATATTTAGGGGATCAGATATTGGTTTTCGGATCGGATATCCGTATCTGGAAATTCCTATATTTGATATCCGTGTACGATCATAAAATTTTTGAATATCCGATATACGGATATCCGAAAATTTCGGATCGGATAGCTCGGATATCCAATCCGGTCGTATTGTATATTTTTTTATAATATTGTTTAAATACTAATTTAATGGGGAAAAAAATTAAAGGCAAATTGATATATACGCTAAATTGAACCTGAACAAACAATTTTTTTATTTTTAATAAAACAATCAAATTAATTCTACAACAATTCTTAAAAAAAAAATTAATTCTTGAACAAGAAGAAGATCATAGACTAGAATTATAAAAAATCCAACAAATAATTTTCACAAATTACAAAACATATAAATTTTACACAACCCAATTACAAAACAAAGATAAATCAATTAGAGAAGCTTTCGTTGCTTGTTGGTGTTGCGGTTTGGAAGTTCAAGGTTGTTGACCCGTATGGGTACGGTTGTTGTCGTCGTTGTCGCGGTTGCTGATGACGGTGGTTGGAGGAGGGTGGTGTGTGGGCTTTGAGAATTAAATTGAAGGAGTGAAGCCAGTGAACTATGAAAGGAATAAAAGATAAAAGAGAAGAGATAGAGAAGGGTGGTGGGTTGCAGAGATCGAAGAAGATTAGAAGAATGAGGAGAGAGAAGATAGAAAAAAGAGAGGAGAGAGAATCAGAGAACATAGAGAGAGAGGCGGTGAGATAAGGGTTGGAATTTGTGGGAATCATTATTTAGGGTTTGTTTGGTTTGGGTAGTTGGGTCTTTGGGGATATTTCCGTACGTATTTGAGCCTTTGGACAGAGGTATTAGCCTATTAGGGTCTGCTTCTTTGGGTTATATTTTTGGATATTGGATATTTGAAATCCGATATTTCGATATCCGATCCGATATTCAATTTTTCAAACTGGTTATCCATAATTTTCGAAACCGAGTTTTGAATTCGATGGCACTTGCGGCAGTAACCTGAATGAAGTGAAAAAAACATTGTGATTAGTCTGAATGAAATAGTGAATATATAATAAACAAGAAAGAAAGTGGAATAAAACATACATGTCCATGCAAAACTCGCCATTTTAATTTGTTATTCTGCAATCCTGGTTGATTTTCAGTAATTGAGCCGACAAATAGGCTGGAAAACATGATGCAAATAACAATAATCATTGGACAGAACAAAACGATGATAACCATATATTCTTTCTGGGAAGGCCGGAAAAAAGAAATTGTGCCTGCTAAAAATGCAATCATCAGCATGAAAATAGAAGTGTAAGTAGCGAAGGCGGCACAAATAAAGAGGGTCTGTCTAAATCTATTCCCAATGGGAAAAAAAACAAACCAAAAGTAGCAAAGAATGGCCGAAAGAGAAGAGACTAAAGCGAAACAGTCTGTGAAGAGAAACACTTGAAATTCATCGCTGTGGCTTAAGATGGCAGTGCCGCCTATTACCCCATCTTTACTCTCTGGATTAAATCCACCAGGTACCGAGCAGAGACCTGCTGTAAATGATACTGTTGCTATTAGAGCGGCAACCACCAAATGACTTCCCGCTGCTTTACCCAAATCATTCGGGACAAATTCCTTTGGCTGAGCCTCAATATCTTTCCTGTACTCCTGTAGAGTTGGTATCCATTGCTTTACACGCCCACCTTTTGGGGCCATCATTCTGATTTCTCTCAAGGCATCCTGCGATATAATATTTATTTTCATTAATATAAAACATATTCATGAGTTCAATCATCAACTTAAGTTTTGCATTACTATGTAATCCATAAAAAGCAGAATGATGTGATGTTCTTTTTACGCTAAATCCCCTGTGAGTAACATAACCTGTTACTCACTGTGAGTAATGGGGGCACACTCTTCTTTTTATCTTATTTTTTCAATTTATACTAGTTTTGGCCGACCAAAAACAGATTATTATCGATTAACACTACTCGGTAACTTTGACCAGTTATTTGCGTTGCTTAACACTAATAATACTGGTTGTATGCATTTTTTGAAGTTCCATAGAGTAATTAGATCGAGTAGGTAGTATAAGGGGAGACACGTATAGTACCTTGCGTTTAATCTCTAATTTGGAGAATTCGATTGAACTGGCTATATCACCTGGTGTTTTGTCTTCATCATTATAACTCATCACTTGCAGTTTAGATAACTTAGGAATCAGGCTCCTTAAGCGTTCTAAAGAGCTAAAAGGAATAGGAAGCTTCTCGAGTGATTTGACGAGCAGGTGAAGAGGCGTATCCTTCCCATTGTCTTTTTTATTGACAAGGTCAGAAAATTGAATCTCACTCAGAAAATAGTCGAGTGCTTCAAAATGGCCTAAGGAGGCCGAATAGTGGACAATGTTCCGGCCTTGATAATCTGTTATTTCGCAAATGTCTGGAAAGTGTTTCATTAGAAGCTTCAAACCATCAACATTGTTCTGTTGCGCTGCTATATGAGCTGCCGTCCGCCCCTCGTTGTCTTTCACGTATACTGCAGTACCAGATTCTTCAGATTTTAAAAAAGCCTTCAATACTTTATTGTCAACGCCTGCTGCATAATGAATTGGAGTTTGTCCATGTCCATCTCTTGACTGTAGGAGCTCCCTATAATTGAGCTTTGTTACCATGTCTAACCCGTCGAAATTTTGTCCCACAAATCAGACACCAACAAAGTTAGTTAATAATACTACAAATTCTATCTTAAACTCGTAAGTAGTACGGAGAATTACTTTGTGTATAGTATGTTAAGAGCAAATTTTGTTCTATTTATTTTGACTTATTTCTAACAAAATAATTGGAAACATGGCAAACAAATCACACCTTTTATAAGACATTTTTTTGCAAGAAACCACCTTATAATTGTTTTTTTTTGCAATGACACACCTTTGGCCGGAAAAGAGGGTTTGACCCTATTTTCTGGCGTTGACCCGACCACGTGCGAGGCACGTGACCTCTTAAAACCGAACCGGTGCGAACTTGAGATACTGAGGTTTTTAATTGATTGCTCTTTGTTCTTGGTGTGTTAATTGAGGTTCTGTGTATTAGGATGAATTTTTAGAGTTGCTCTTTGTTTCCTTTGCTTTAATTCCTATTTTAGTCTTCTTGTTTAGTTTCTTGAATTATATAGATTTGGTTTTATTGTGAATTTGATTATTGTTTATGCTATTTATATGATTAGAATGTACTGTGAATGATTAGGAGGGGCAATGGGTAATTAATCACTTCCTAAATTCTCCCATTAGAATGTGAATGATTAAAAGGGGCAATGGGTAATTATTCACTTCCAATTTTAATCTTCACAAACCTGTCAATCTCAGAATGAAATGGTTGAAACTTTGGTACAATTGTCTGTACCTTTATCCTTATCAATTAGGCATACTTTTATGTGTTGTTTTAGTTTGTTTGATACTTTAGGGGTGGAATGATTTTAAAAAATAAATAAACAGCACAAGCATGTCTAGCTTTGGGGTTTTTGGCTCAACTAATTCTTGATCCTTATTGTCATTGTTTCATTTCAGAATATACTTATTATTGTCTTTGGGTTTTTAGGCTTAGTAAATTGTGAAAGTTGTGTGGATTTCATATCAGCAAGAATCTAGTTTCGTCAAGGAAAGTACTGACTTGTTAGTGTTGGAATAAAGTGTGGGGATTTCTATAATAATCTTCACAATATTTCAAAGATTTTCTTGATTTTGATTGCTTTTCTTTGGAACTAAATTGTGGTTTGCTTTTCTATATATTCACCAACAATTTATCATTTTGTGGTTAAAAAAATACATAATGCTACTATAAATAAAAAAAAGCTCAACAAATTTCCATTTCTCAACTCTGCAACGGAAAGCACAGTCTGTTTCTAAAGTAAGAAACAAAAATAATACATTCGTTGCTACATTCAGCTATAGAAAATAAAATCCGCTGCTTATACCAGCTACGGAAAATAAAATTCGTTCCTAATACTAGTGACAGAAAAAAAAAATAAAAAAAAAAAATTGTTGCTAATACCAGCAACAAAAAAAAAAATCGTTGCTAAAACCAGCGACCGGAATAAAAAATCGTTGCTAAGTTCAGCAACGGAAAACAAATACAGCATTGCTAGTCTCATTTAGCGACAATAGTTTTTCCAACAGAATAATTCCGTTTCAAAATCTCTCGCTACCTATACTTAACGACAAAAAGTACAACCCAGCAACGAATTTGATTTGTTGCTAAATGGCTATTTTTTTGTAGTGACATTAATGCTCTTTACATAAGGGCTTTAGCAGAGATCAAGCTAGCTTAATCAATTGGCAGAGGCTTGTAAGGACCTTAACAAGGCAGCTAGGTTATTAGAGCCTAAAAATCAAGACATTATTTGTGAACCAAAAAAAGTGAAAGGTTTAGGTTGTGAGGCAAGCAAGCTCGTAGGTAAGAGGGGTGCTGATGAAAGTGTTGTCGCATGACTCACTGTAACTATAGTAGTGAGTCATGTGTTAACCTAGCGCAAGACCTAGAAAAATCCATTTCTTTTCCAATGGAAGGAAAAGAATTGAAACCAATCCACTAAGATTTCCTCGTTTTCTTATTCGAATCTAAAGCAAGGGAGGACTTTGTGTTTCTTCAACCAATCTGCTGGTTCTTGGATGACTATACGCATGAATGAAGAGTCTACTCAGGGTAGGAATTATGAAATTTACATGGATACGGACTCTAACTAAGATCCAAAAGCCTTGTCCATGCCTACTAGGAAGATGAATTCGGGTGGAAGAAGCAGCAAAAATTTCAAAAAGAAAAAGGTCACGCCCTCTCTTGGTTCATAAGTGGTCAACCATGTTGTTGGGTTATGAGAAACCCCACACTACTATTGTTGAGAAGTTAGATGAGCCTATGCCTACAAGTCTAACTGGTAACATCGATGAAGGTTCAAGCATCATAAACGAGAGTGAAGGTCCATCAGCAAGAGACCATCCTACCACTAACCTTGTTGGTATTGAATCAGTTTAATTGGATCCAATAAAGAAGACCTCATGATTTTTGAACCCGAACAGGTGCAGTTCATTCCCACACCCACTACCCTCGAGTTCTTTGCCATGACAAGGAAGCATAGATGGTCGCACATGTTAAGGGAAAAGAACAAGAAAGGTAAACTATATTCTAGGTATTGTTTTTGTAGGTCCAAGAAGCATAAAGGAACAAACTCTTAGCATTTTATGACTAGCATCTATGATGAAATCTGTGAACTCCCACATTTGTATTACATAGCAAGTAATGAAAGTTTAACCCTTATTCCCCGGTATAATTCATGTGTTAGTATGTTAAGAGGGCTAAAAGTCAGTTGGAAGGTAGCCACTTTTTTTACCCGTTGTAAAAATAAAATAAGATAAGAATAAAAAAGAGAAGTTATAAAGAGAATCATCGGCCAAGTAAGCACTATTGCAATAATCTACAACATTTAAAAAGGATACGTTGCTAATAAGTAGAAGCAGTAATCATACTATGTTTTTGTAAAGCGAGCCTCAGGTCGAAGGTCGGTAGAAGATAGGTTGGGGCTATGGGATACTTATCCCTCACCACTAATATCCCTTAAATATCTACTTTTGGGGGATTTTAACCAAATAGAGCACCTGTCATATAAAATAGTACACAGAAGTTTTTCGCAGATTTACAATAAGTCTAATGTATATCCGGTTATTGTACACCAAAACATACCCATATTATCACAAAAGTTATCCTTATTATCTAGTTAGTTTTTTTTTTATTATTATTTTTTTTTTGTTTTTTTTTGAAAGATATTATTTAGTTACTTTTATTTTCACAAAACTACCTTTAAACTATAAAAAATTACCCATATTACTCAATCGCCTTTATTCACACAAAATTACTATTAAACTATCAAAAATTACCCATATTTCTTTATTTTTTTCTTCCTGTCATACAATTAACTATTATACACCCGGGTTTTTTGGAAACATTTGTCAATAGGAGTACTTTTATCAAGACTATATTTTACTTGTCAAACAAGTGAGGTGTCAAAAACAACCCGATTTGAAAAAAGTCATTCGTTTCAAACTCTTACCAACCTAGTTTAACTTGAAAAATTCAGGATCCAAACTTGACGTAATCTGAATTTGATTTGACTCTATCTAAACTTAACCTGACACCGATTGATCCAACTCGACACCGATTGACATAAAGATAAGATCGACCTTCTATTATGGAAGTAAGTATAATGTTTATATTATATAATATTTAATGAATTAAGTTTGTTAAGTATTATTATCGCCTTGTTAATCTTGTAAGGGTGTTACGACAGTGACGTCTCGATCGAATCAGGTTAACTATGCTGTTATGATTCATTTAATACTTCAATTAAATGCCGGCGTATTACAGTATTTTAGGTAGTTAAGTGAATAAAAACAAAAAATTGAAGGCAACTTGGTCTTAATGGAAATTTGTTGAGACACCTAGAAAATGAGAACAATATAAATATATATATATATATATATATATATATATATATATATATATATATATATATAAAGCAGCAAAAAGGATTGTCCACTATGTGGCAGGAGTCTTGATTATGGAATTTGGTACTCAAAAGTATCAAACTGTAGGCTTCACAGATAGTGACTGGCAAGGTGACCTTGATAACAAAAAAAAAGCACATCAGGTAGTGTTTTTAGTTTGGGGTCTGGTGATATCACATGGAGTTTGAAGATGCAGGAAACAGTGGCTTTGTCTTTGTCAGAGGCCGAGTATAGTAGAACAAAGCATTTTGGTGTAAGTTGTCACTTCATACGATATCTAGTTGCAGATTTTCAGCAAGAGCAAATTGGTTCAACAAAGATTTATTGTGATAACAAAGCAACAATTGCAATGGCAAAAAATCCGGCATCCCATAGTAGAACAAAACATTTTGATATAAGTTGTCACTTCATACGAGATCTAGTTGCAAAAGGATCAATTGTGCTGAAGCATTGTGGAACCAAGGAACTAGTGGTTGATGTTCTGACAAAGTCTCTGTTAGTTGGCAAGCATGAGCACTGCAGGTCTAAGATGGGAGTAACTAATTTGAGGGCAAGTGGGTGTGTTTGTTAATGCCCCAAAATTAGTGGATTAAGTTGTTAGTTGTTACTTATACTTGTATTAGTTAGTGCCTTAGTAGAAGATTACTTTCCTAAATAAAAGTAGTATCCTAGGACTAAGAAGTTATTAGAAGCGATAGTATTGAGTCAATGTTTAGTGGAGTAAAATATGGGTCATGATTACCCACTAAGTATTATCTTTTCCTATTTTAGTTGTAGTTGAAGTTTGTTATTGTAAGCCTATTAAATGGCTAGTTTTTTAATTGAAAATTATGAAGAAAAGCATAACACAATCTCTGCAAATTCACTCGAGTAAAATTGCTTAATTTACAACAATAAAAGTACTGACCTCTATTTCCCCATATAATAGCCGCATGCAATATTGACTCTGTCGCCGGCGGAATACTTCCATTCTGCTTATAAAACCCATTACGTATAGCTTCTACCAGATCCTCGGATCCACTCTGCACTCCAAGGTATAATGGAGTTTCACCCGCTTTATTTGCAGAATTAATAATGCCCAAAGACTCTTGTTTAGTACACATGTATCTCACCACGCTAGTGTGCTTGTTCTGCGCCGCCATATGCAAGGCCGTGTCTCCATCCACATTTTCTAAAGGCAACAGATTAGGATCTTGAGCTATGAATAATCTGACCGCTTCTAGCTGTCCGAAACTAGCCGCAAGATGAAGCGGAGTCTCATCCCTATCATTCTTCAAGTTCAGAAGGCCAACTATTCTATTATCATCAAGGAAATGTTCCAAGAACCTGGAATTAACAGGTCTTACATCAACTGGGACTGCCACATGGATATGGAGAATAGAATTTCCTTTGGGTGTTCTTACGTTTGTGCTCAAGCTTGAGTAGTCCACCAGCTTCTTTATTTCTATATATTCAATAGCACGCTCTAATACTCCTCCCAATGCAGCCTTGTATAATTCTGCTGGGAAGTGCCTCCTATTTGGGTCATTATTGCCATTGGACGATGATCCTGAAGCCGGATCATGTCCAGGCAAGTTAAGAGCATCAATGACCACAATTTCCTCTTCTATTTCTTGAGTCGCCGGTTCTTCACTGGACAATGTTTCGTCTTGCAGCTTTTCTTCCGGTGCTCCTGCTGGGGCCCTTGTTTGGTTGATTTCACCTTGAATCGAACTATCCGGATCATCTCCAGGCAAGTTATTAGTAACAGCATCGTTGACCCCATTTTCACCTTGAATCGAACTATCCGGATCATCTCCAGGCAAGTTATTAGTAACAGCATAATGGACCCCATTTTCACCTCGAATCGAACTATCCGGATCATCTCCAGGCAAGTTATTAATAACAGCATAATGGACCCCATTTTCACCTTGAATCGAACTATCCGGATCATCTCCAGGCAAGTTATTAGTAACAGCATCATTGACCCCATTTTCACCTTGAATCGAACTATCCGGATCATCTCCAGGCAAGTTATTAGCAGGATCAGGAACAACGGGAAGAGGAAAAACAGGAACACGAGGATGAATAATATTAGAATTAGGAGCAAGGGCATGAGCATCAGGAGTAACAACAGGAGCAGCAAAAGTAATAGCAAGACGGGCAGGATTAACAATATTAACGTAATCAGGATTAGCATCTGCATCTGCATGATTATTAGCATGATTAGGAGCAGGATAAGTAATATCAACACGGGCAGGATTAACAACATTAACATGGCGAGGATTAGGATTAGCCATTTACTTTGGGTTGCCTGATTCCAGTAGCTTAGCCTGCCTTTTTATGATTTAATTAATACGATGTATAGGAATTTGAGAAAGGGAATAGAATGAATGTAATTGAGAGATTGAACCAATCCAATAAATACTACGGAGTAGTGGGCCTTTTTGTAGTAGCCTAAGCTAGTTGGTCTTAAAAAATTAAGTCAATGTGAGCTTTACAACCAAAAGCAATGAAAACATAACTTTTTATGCAAACTAGTTGTGGTTCCGCGCGCCCAATTGCGGTGATTATTGTTGGTTAATACTGTCTCCGGTGTTTTTATTACACGGTAATTAGGTTTGCGTATAGTGTTTCATTAAAAATTTAAATCATTAATTAGGTTTGCGTATAGTGTGTTTCATAAGAAATTTAAATCATTAATTATGTTATTTGAAAGTAGTTGTTTAAAATCTTATTTAAGTAAATAACATGAAGGTAAAGTTTCAACGCGGTACTTCTTATGGCATTTGTTTAAAATTAGAAAGTAATGTATACAGTGATTGTGTTTTATGTTAATTCAACTTCTTAGTGAAATAATCTAAGAAAGTAATGTATACGGCGATTGTGTTACAATTACTACCTTTGTTTGATTTTGTATTAGAATTATTTTTGAAACAATCTAAGAAAGTAATATATATGGTGATTGTGTTGCAATTTGCAATATTGTAAATATTATGTTGTTGAGTACCGCCGAAGCTTCAAGCTGTATGGTATGGCCGGAGCTTCAAGCTCGAAAGTATTTCAACAATTGCTGGGACTCAGCAAAAGAAACTTTGAGCCGCCGAAACCAAAATGTTACCGAGACTAAGGGTTTTAAGTTTTATGTAATGGCTGAAGCTTCAAATTACAGTTCTGAGGTTTGCTGAGGTTTTCTGCAATGGGTGAAGATTTGATCTCCGTTGTCGAGGTTTACCGAATATGTTTCAGTTTACTACATTCAAATGCCGAGGCCTAGAGAAAGCTATTTCGAGTCGCCGAAACCGAGGTGTTTCAGAGGCCGATGGTATTAGCCGAGGTCAAACTCGAAACAATTCATGGTTGAAAGGCTGGAGTAAAGTTTTTTTCGTAGATATGTTTAATTATTTGTAAATGGTAATATTGTAGTTATGTCACTTTAAAAATGAACAATTATAATTTACTATAATTATCAAATTTTATACATACAAAATAAACATCACAGTAGTATTTTTTTTTTTTGTGATTAACATCCGGCTTATCTGCAGTGTTTTCTAAGAACATTTACTATTGTATGTGTTCTTTGAAAACTCATTAAAAATTTTGATTCTCCAACATTGCAATGCTGGAGCAAAACATTTTTAAAACCACTGTTTGTTTAAGAGACATAAATCTAAACAGCTAAAAGGAAAGGCAACTCCTAAAGGAAAGGAAATCTATGGCAGAAGACTGGATTCCCAAGCACTTTGATTTGTCTTACACCCCAGATTCTGGTTATATCACTGCTGTGGATCCTTCTTGGCAGCTTCATCACCTTCATTTTCACTCTGCTCTGGTGTTGTGAAACGGAGTTTTTTTGCAGCTTTACTTTGATCACAATCCAAGTTGCTCTTTGTGTCTCCAATAGGTCCCGGAGTTACTGGAGAATGCTTGGTTCCACTCATGCGAGTACGACAGAGTTCTGTCCATTCAGCAGTTGAACTCTTTGGAGTGTTGACAGTTTCAGGTGTATGTGTAGTTGAATGTTGGAGAGGCTTATTTGTCAAGTTGCTGACAGCAACTCCACGACCTTCATCAGCTATAACAATACCTGTGAATAGGGATATATGTATATAAATTGTCATGAATGAATTCTTAATATTTTAGAGGGATTATTTATTTTAATACAGAATATGTGGTAAAATAGTTACCTTTTGATGGCAATGGGATCTTTCGGAATTGTATTTCTGAAATTTTCTCTTTCCCTTTGTCTTTTGCTTGTGAATCTGGTGTTTCATTGTCTGTAGTTCCAACATTTTCTCCTACTATCCTAACTACGGCATTCCCTTGATGTTTTGTTGGTGTAAATTCCTCACTCTTATTCAAGTCTGAATATTCAATATCATCACTTCTTGCAACAGTCAATTTTGTTTGATCCTTTTTAGATACATCTTTAGCGGTTTCAATAGTTTTGAGTGACCATTGCAACACGCTACTTGAACCAAGGGAATTAGATGGACCGAGCTTGAAGAAAGTGGTTTTTTTGCGGAGCTTTTCTTCAATTGCTTGAAAGGCAAACACATCATCCTAGATAACGCAATTGAAATCAGTATATGTGTATCTTATTGACAAAGAACATTATAAGTAGATGTTTAAAAGTGGTTTACATTTAAATTTAATAAAAGTATTATGTAAAAGAGCCATACAAGATCTTTCATAGTTTTGATTTCAGCTGCGGTTTTACCAAACAATTTCTCTGTGTCATTATGGAATGATGTCAATGTTATTGAACCTGTTACATCAACTGCTTCAAATTTGAAAGCAACCCTGTACAACCCAAAAATGGTAAAGTCATTGGTAGGGTTTCTATTGTATAATGTGAATTTAATAATTGTATTATTAAATTTAGTTATAAAACATAGAGCTGTACATAGTGTTTAACTTGTTTAGAGATTTTTGGTAATTAATATTACCAATAAATGATACCTGATAACATTATATATAGTACTTTAACATAAATCATATATCAAGGTATTGTTAAATTGTATCACTGTTTTATTTTAGAATGTGGGTTTTTGAAACACAATTTATGTTGTCACAGACAATGCATGTGAACTGCCTCCCTTCAGGAACACTGCATTTTTTTCCACAGCAAGAACAACCCATGTAGACAAATACATTGTCCAAAGCAGCATTTGGAATGATTGCCTGAATCCAATGTCTTTCTTCCATTAATGCATTTGCAACCTGCATGAATGTATAGAAATAATATTAATATTGTATGTTGTTATTCTATGTAATCACTTAACAAATTTGTATACCTTTTTTTCTTTAAGTTCTTCAATCGTTTTCATGGATTGTTCTTGGGTAGAATCACTTATTTGTAAAACTTTCGCTTATCTATCTTGTAGTAGTTGTTTCTGTGCGACTACCCTGTAAATGTATAAAGAATTAGTATCAAAATAGAACAAATAGTTCCTATACATTAGTGTTTGTAGTTATTATAATTACCTTTCACGTAACATATTCGCCCTATCTCCTTTAGGGTTGTGAATAATTCTTGTAGACATGGTAGTTGACAAGGCAAATGCTGAAAAGTAAATGACATGTTAACCTTAAATCCAGATGAACAGTAAGTAACTTGATTTGTTTTTTAAAAATTTTTTTAGGGGTTTAACCTCTGCGAGGATTATGTTTCAGTGCTGTGAAGCCAACTATGGTAAATCTTTCAGCCCAAAAATTAAGCGCATCACTTGCAGTCCCTGAGAGGTCATTCCATGCAGAGATTGTCAATGGCTGGTTATGTCTGTAGCAAAGAAAGAGCTAGTTAGTTAAGTGTTTGTATAGACTGCATAATAATGTTAGAAAGTTTTATTTTTGGTTGTTTTCTTTACGTTTGGTCTGTAATGACAATTTCTCGGACATAGCTTTGAGTATTGTATTTGGAGTTGATCTGTCGTGCTGCTTCTTCTACAAATAATATCACACCCAATATATCTATACAATTACCAAGGAAAAATAACAAAAGAATAATTATAGACAATTGTATCATTTAGTTGGAAGTCTGTACAATTACCAAGGAAATACAGATTAAGTAGTTATCTTTAATTCCAGAAAATTGTATAATTTAATTGGAAGTTTGTGTTATCAACAAGGTTTTAAATGATTCAAATATACATGTGTGGTAGAATATAAGCAATAGATTAAGTGTAGGATAATACCATATCTTTCATCAGCAATTTGCAGTTTTGGGATTGAAGCTATTAACTGATATTGTGGAACTACATAGCCAGTTTCAGACAGGCTGAACAGCTGTCCGATGATTGAAATTTAGCTGATATGGTAATTGATCTGGACAGTACGATATTGATCTTCTGATGGCTTGACAGTTGCATTAGAGATTTCATACTCTCCATTGTATGCAATGGCTTCGTCATATGCTTTAATTTGATCTCCAAAAAGAGTGACACGCATCTTGTTATTCTAAAATAAATATGAATATGGATTATTGTTCAATATTCTACTTATATCTATATAACATTTATTATATAGCCATCTAGAGACAACATGTATCATTTCATCATTTTATTTACAGGCACTATTAGGAAAACTAAAATTTGTACAGCAAAAACAATAATAGCAGCAATACCAGTAATAACTGTATTTTTAGCCGAAACATTCATAGTAGTTGCAGCAGCAACAACAACTGATGCATCATTCGCAAAAGCAGCGAATGCAGCAGCTACAGCTGCATCGGTAGCATTTATAGCAGTAGCAACAACATGTGGCAGTTCATTTGCAGAAAAAATTACAACAACTAAAAAATTGCAAAGCAATAATAGCAGCAATAGCAGCATCATTAATATCCGCAAATGTAGTCGCAGCAGTTGCAGTAGTATCAGCAGCAGCTGCGTCAGCCGAAAAAACAGCGGCTGTAGCAGCTACAGCATCAGCAGCAACAAAAATAACCGAAACAATAACAACCGAAGTAATCATAGCTACATCAGCGTAAGTAGTAGAAGCAACAACCGCCGAAACATAAACAGACGAAGCAGCAACAACAGTCACAACTTATTTTGAAAGACTTTGGTAAACATTCTAAGAAATGGATGAATACAAATATGCATTATGATTTCAATGTACTTATTACCTTTACATAGTATAAATTCGGTTCATGTGTGATCCTATTCATGCATTAAATATATGGAGAAGTAGAATGGTTATAATTAAATTTCATCAAAGAATCCTTTTAAAGATTTTGGTACAGCAAATTGCCAATAAATTCAAATTAACTATTTCAGTTAACATAACGACTATATATTTATAGCGAATTCATTTGCATATCAGTATAAAGCAATATCACAATAATTGAGTATCTTGTATTTTTATGAAACATATATTTCACATATTAGTATTAGTATAACTCAAAATTGGACAAAGAGACAACATGAAGCAGAAGCAGCAACATCAGCAGCAGCCGCTTCTGCAACCGCAGCCGAAATAGCATCTACACCAGCAGCAGCCGAAGTTGTAAACTCATCAGCAGCTGCCGTAGTAATAACGACAATAATTGTCGAAACAGTCACAGATGCAATATAGCAGTAACAGCCGAAGCAGTAAAAGCCGAAGTAGTAATAGTAGCAGCAGATTATTTTGAAAGAATTTGACATATAACGAATTAATTTGCATATCAGTATAGAACAATATCACAATAATTGAGTATTTTGTATATTTATGAAACAAATATGTCACACATTAGTATAAAGCAAAATTGGACTAAGAGACAACATGCAGCAGAAGCAGTAACACCAGCGTCAGTTGCAAATGCGACTACAGCCAAAATAGAAACATTTCTAGCTGCCGAAGTAACGGTCACAGTAGTAGCGCCAACCGCAATTGCTACTACAACCGCAAATGCTGCAACAGCAGCCGTAGTAGCAGCGCTGTAACTGCCGAAACAATCGCCGACACTAATACAGCAGCAACCGAAGCAGAAAAAGACGAAGTAATAATAGTAGCAGCAGTTTATTTCGAAAAATTAAAAATTTTAATAAAAAAAAATGAATGCAAACATGCATTATGATTTCAATGTACAATTTCATTGCATTACAGACATTTTATGTGTGGAATTTTTCTACTCATGCATTGTATGTATGAAGAGCTAGAATGGTTATAATTAAATCCTATTAAGTAATTCTTTAAACGATTTTGGTAGACCAAAATGCTAAATAATTGAAAGAAACTATTACATTTATCATAACAATTACCTATTTTTTAAACATATAGCGAATCAGCTTGCACATCAGTATAAAACACAACAATTGAGTGTTTTGTATATTAATGAAACAAATACCTTACGCAGCTGAGCAATTTGTATATTACTACGTTTAAAAAGCAATATCACAACAAATAAGTAAAACGGAAAAAAAAACTAAAATACTTTATGAAATAAGATTTTTTGTAAGAAAATTGTAAAATAATGCTGGAAAAGATGAGGGAACATGCATGGTCATTTGTTGACTACTTTGATAGGTAAATTTTAATTTGGTAAGATTAGCATAAGAATTTGGTAAGATCAATATTGGTAAGTGTTTGGCAAACTTTTCGATAAAGCGCAAGATATAAGCAGCTGTATTACAATGTTTTCCCTATGTTAAAAGCTTCATTAGAACAATAGTACTACTCCGTACAATATAGTAAGGTATTTTTAAATTGATTTCATGTTTAACGATGCATGTAGAATTTTGTTGTCCGAATTTATAAATTAGTCTGGTTTGATAGGATATTGTCATTGTTTAATTAGTGTATGTTTTTTTCCCCTTATTGTTAAGACATCTAATTAGGTGAATGTTCTAATTAAGTGATTGCATGTTTTGTTAATTAAGTGGTTTATACTAAATGAGCTATATTTTTTTAAGTTTTTTTTTTTTTATTAAACTTAAACCTGATCTTATAGAATACATGCAATTAATAATATTCATAAGTAGTATATTGACATTATTTTTAAAAAACATAATATAACTTCTCATCAAGTAGATATAATGTCTGAAATATAGTTGCTCTGGAGTTGGAGGACATTCTTTGTCTAGCTTTTTCGATAACTTTCACCTTTACAGTGAAATTAATTGAGTTAGGATTTAGTTCATCAAGATATACCCGTTCTGTTTTCATCTTGATCATAAAAAAACGAAACAAATGTTAGATATATAATATATTTGTACAAAATATGAATATTCTAGCATTTTTTAGGTACTACTACTAATAGAAATGATGCATTTCTTCTAAAATCAAATACAGTAAACATGTTTATTTTTCATGAGATGTATGAAATTCATATAAATAGGAATTGTATAAATTGTACATATATCAAATAGATCAAGAAGAATAGCCGGTGTTTTTTTTTTCTTTTCTATTTTACCTTGTAATCCAATCTTCTATGAACACAATGAGCTTGGTTGTATATATGATGGAGTTTTTTGTAAGTGTTTTTAGGAGAAATGAAGTAGGTTTCTATAGAGGTGAAGAGTGTAGTTGATAATGGAGTGATGTCTTTATATATATATATATATATATATATATATATATATATATATATACATACATACAGTGTAAAAAGTAGTGGCATGCAAATGAATAAAACATAGTTCATTTTTTTTTTTTTTTAAAAAAAAAGAAAATTGTTGGCAAATATTTTGTAGAATACTAAAAATACTAAATTATTAAATAGGAGTAGTACAAAGTGGTTATGATTACATTTAAAAGAAGGTTCTTTTTTAAAATAACAATTTTTACGTTTCTAAATTTATTTATTTTTTTTAAAAAGTAAATTAACTTTATTTTACTATAGTTGGTTTTACTCCCAAATAGCAAATTTATATTGAAAGTATATAATACACTTGTTATATTTTATTTGGATGAATAAGTAAATCTTAACTTCTAATTTAGTTTTTACAGAGGAGAAATTATACTGTTTAAAATCAAAAGGAAAGAGGTAAGTGAGAAGTGTCAAACATGTAAAGATTATGTGTTATGCAAAGTACCTTTAACTATACTATATTTTGATCATCATTTTAAAATATGATTACTCTTATTCATAATTCTTATCTTTTTAGACAACACATAGTAGCATTGGACATCATTTTTTGAGTATGATTTTTTTTTTTTTAATTTATATATCTTTTCAAGAGACATTGTTGTTATAATAATAGAAGCCAACATAGAGAAAGCCATGCACCAAATATATTGGGTTTTTTTATGTTTTGCTCCAGCATTGCAACGTTGGAGAATCAAAATTTTTAATGAGTTTTCAAAGAACACATACAATAGTAAATGTTCTTAGAAAACACTGCAGATAAGCCGGATGTTAATCAAAAAAAAATTACTACTGTGATGTTTATTTTGTATGTATAAAATTTGATAATTATAGTAAATTATAATTGTTCATTTTTAAAGTGACATAACTACAATATTTTCATTTACAAATAATTAAACATATCTACGAAAAAAACTTTACTCCAGCCTTTCAACCATGAATTGTTTCGAGTTTGACCTCGGCTAATACCATCGGCCTCTGAAACACCTCGGTTTCGGCGACTCGAAATAGCTTTCTCTAGGCCTCGGCATTTGAATGTAGTAAATTGAAACATATTCGGTAAACCTCGACAACGGAGATCAAATCTTCACCCATTGCAGAAAACCTCAGCAAACCTCAGAACTGTAATTTGAAGCTTCAGCCATTACATAAAACTTAAAACCCTTAGTCTCGGTAACATTTTGGTTTCGGCGGCTCAAAGTTGCTTTTGCTGAGTCCCAGCAATTGTTGAAATACTTTCGAGCTTGAAGCTCCGGCCATACCATACAGCTTGAAGCTTCGGCGGTACTCAACAACATAATATTTACAATATTGCAAATTGCAACACAATCACCATATATATTAATTTCTTAGATTGTTTCAAAAATAATTCTAATACAAAATCAAACAAAGGTAGTAGTTGTAACACAATCGTCGTATACATTACGTTCTTAGATTATTTCACTAAGAAGTTGAATTAACATAAAACACAATCACTGTATACATTACTTTCTAATTTTAAACAAACGCCATAAGAAGTACCGCGTTGAAACTTTACCTTAATGTTATTTACTTAAATAAGATTTTAAACAACTACTTTCAGATAACATAATTAATGATTTAAATTTCTTATGAAACACACTATACGCAAACCTAATTACCGTGTAACAAAAACACCGGAGACAGTATTAACCAACAATAATCACCGCCATTGGGGTGTCGCGCGCGAACCACAACTAGTCTATAGTAAAGGTATAGTGATATTAAGATAATTTATGTGTCCCATCTAATATTAATAATTCACCAAATAAGAAAAAAATCTAATAGTAATAATTCACCAAATAAGAAAAACATCTAATAGTAATGATTATGTATACACAATGTATATTAAAGAATCAAATTATTATAATAAATTTATTATAAAGAATCAATTTATTATAATTTTGAATCAAATATAATCACTGTTATATAATTTTTCCTATTGTCATAATGTTTATGTGTGTAAAATATTTTAATTAAAATATATTCAAATTATATACTTGATATATATAATTAAAAAAAAAATTGTAGTGTTCTTTCAAAAAAAATAAAATTGTAGTGAAATATTTTATATAAGAAATGAGATAGTTTAATTAAAAAAAAAGAAAAAAAAAAAGAGAAAAAGGGGTTTTGGAGGGAAAATGACAGCACCGGGAAGTAACACGTGTCATTCCTGGTGTCTGTTTTAGTATTATGTTATTGATTACAAATATACTATAACTATCTAATATATACTTCGTATATGTTATTTGAATTTCTACTCATAGATAATAATCACTTGACAATCATAATTGTCCGTTTATGAGTATGTTATGGATTAATAATCACTTGACAATCTAAAAAAAGTAGAAGTAAAAATGTACAACAAAAAAGAACGGTTGTCTATAGTTGTGATCTCTTTTCATTTTCTCTGAACAACTAAGGAAAGGCTGGTTGCATTTTAAGACTTAAGAGAACGATAATATATAATATCAGGTCTCTTTGATTTTTTATTTATAACTTTTTTATCCTACTAAATCATCCAAATTTTATTGAAAATAAAATACTAAAATAAATTTTTTTATCCTACAGAATCTATCTAACTTTTTTATCCTATCCTATAAAAAATATATTAAACACCTATGTGGCACGACACTTGGCGAAAAGTTGGAATGGCAAGTGTCGCTGTCTCGTGACCTGGCTAAAAGTTTAGCCTTATATATTAGTTACTAGTTTTGTACCCATGCCATGCATGCCCAGATTGTATATTGAATTTTAAAATATAACTTTTTATCTAAAATATATACTTGTATGTTATTTGAATTTTCTACTCATGGATTAATAATCACTTGACAACCATACTTGTTTGTTTATGGGTATTTTATTGACTAATAATCACTTGACAATCTAAAAATATTAGAAGTAATAATGCACAACCAAAAAGAACATTTGTTTAAAGCTGTGATCTCTTTTCATTTTCTCTGAACGTTTAGGAAAAGGCTGGTTGCATGTTAAGACTTAAGAGAAATGTACATATAATAACAGGTTTCTTTGATTTTTTATTTTTTCCTTTTGTACCCCTTCATTTGTATAGAAATATTGGTATTTTATTGAAATTAAAATTTTAAACCAAAAGTTTTATTGAAAACAAAACTCTAAAATAACTTTTTATCCTACTAAATCAATCCAAATTTTATTGAAAATAAAACTCTAAAATAACTTTTTTATCCTACTGAATCTATCCAACTTTTTTATCCTATTCTACAAAAAAAACACAATATATTCAAATAAATCCTACGTGTCATATTAATTATTAATTATCGGCTATGTGGCGCGACACTTGGCGAAAAGTTGGAATGCCAAGTGTCGCTGTCTATTGGCCTAGCTAAAAGTTTTAGTTATATGATATGATAACGATATAAAGAAGAGAGTTCTTAAGAATAGCAAAAGAAATAAATAGCAATATACTATAATATTGATATAAAGATACTGAAACTACTCAAAGAAATCAATAATCAATAACTATATAAAAAAAATATTTATATGGCATTGACATATCCTTAACACAAATATTTATATAGCTACTTGGTAATTTTCTACATCATTTTATATTTAACATATCTTTTGTAATCCTTTATTTTGATCAAAATTTGTCAAAGATATTCTTAGATTTTATTTTGTTTATAAAAAACTTTTTTTTTTGAAATAATTTTGTTTATAAAAAATTAATTATAATGATAGTTTTTTTTTTTTTTGACACAAATTATAATAGTATTTTAATAATGATTATTGAAAATTACCGTCCATACTCAATAATAATCAAGCACAAGGAATTAATTAAAGACATAGCCATATATGACACTTATGTCGTTAATTGTTTGCTAATTAGAAAATCCTCTACTTTGATTTTAGATCATATCAATGATTTTAGTGAATCAATCAATAAAATTGTAATTAATTTTGGCAATAATATTTCAAGAATTTGGTAAATAAAATAATGTGAACTATGAATAAGGTGAATAATTACTTTACTTTTAGTTTGCTTGTATATTTCTACTTGCATAGTTTATATGATCGAATAAAAAAAAGAAAATATAATAGGACAATATGTACAACTAGGAAAAAACAAATCCGTATATAATGCAGGTTGATAAAATAATGAATTTTCAACGCCACCATATTTTTGGAAGCTAGCTAGGGCATTAATTGGAACAACATGTTATCCCACCATGTTAGAAATGCCAATCATTGTTACAAATACCGCACCACAATAATATTGTAGCACGATTCATGAAATAAGAATTAAATAGATCAATTATATAATACATAAACATGCATGATATTTGAGGAATTAAATAAGAACAAATTTTGTTTTGTTTGATATGAACTCAATCTATCAAGAACAACTAACATGGTACTATATTTAACTCAAGAACGTCAAGTAAATAAACCAAGCGAATTTGAAAATCTAAATAAAAAATTATTATGATTCCTTTTTATATTTTAAAAAAATTAAATTATATTTGCACTAAATCATCTTTCGATCGCCATCAACGCCATGTATTCCGTATCTTACAACATGCCTCAATGATTTGAACAACTAATGAACCAATTACTTTGAGTAAGTAGAGAATAAGTAATTAATAAAAATTAAAAAATTAAAAAAAACAATCTTAACTTTATTTGTTTAACTATAGAGCAAGTCATCCACTATCGTTAACAAATGGTGATGGTGTATTAGTTGTAGGCTTGTAGCATTGGAAACTCATATACAACCTGTAAGAAATATGCCTTGAATCGGCGATCGAGTAGGTACACGATTATGTAGTCCATTATACACGATCGTGTAGTCAGTTTTATTATGCTTCAACATATACGGCCATGTGGTTCATGGTACATGGTCGTGTAGTTCCGCTACTACAAGACATGTCACATGTGGTTCAAGGTACATGGTCGTGTGGTTTTATTCCGTGTGGTTATTAATTGGGCTTTGGCCCAAATCAGTTTCTGTTTTGAAGAGTTCTATATATATCCCTTAGGGTTACTCCTAGCCGAATAAGTTGAGTGGTTATTCAGAAATATGAGAATCTTGTGTGTATTTCTCATCTGTGAGATCTAAGAGAGATAACATTAGAAATCTGAGAGACAATCAATCTGTTTGCTCAAATCTGTTCTGAATTTGTAATCTGTTTTCCCCAAAATCAATAAAACTATTACTGTCACCTGCACGTGGACGTAGCTAACGCATTGTTGGTGAATCACGTAAATGTGTGTCTGTTTTATTGTGAATTTTACATTCAATATTTGTTCTTTCTTGCATCTCTTATAACAAATTGGTATCAGAGCCAGGTTCGAAACCTAGGGTTTAATTCTAGTGAGAAAGATGGCTGCTTTGAATGTGAAAATCGACAAATTCACAGGGAGGAATAGTTTTAGTCTGTGGCAGATCAAGATGCGGGCTTTGTTGAGGCAACAAGGGCTATGGGCATCGTTGAAGAAGAAGTCATCGGATTCGGTAACCGCTGAGATGGCAATCTTTGGAGGAGAAGGCACACTCAACAATCATGTAGTGTCTGGCAGACGATGTTATCACCGAGGTCGTGGAGGAGGAAACCGCTTCGGGTCTGTAGTTAACGTTGGAAAGTCTATAAATGACAAAGTCTTTAACCAACAAGTTGCTATTGAAGCAACGTCTGTTCGGTCTGCGAATGTCTGAAGGTACATCCCTTAGAGAACACTTAGATCAATTGAACTATTCTGTTAGAATTGCGTAATATTGATGTTAAGGTTGAGGATGAGGATGTTGCCTTAATTCTGTTAGTGTCTTTGCCAGTGTCATACGAGAACTTTGTGCAGTTTTGTATTATTGGTAAAGAGACAGTGTCTCTAGAGGATGTTAGATCTACTCTCCATACTAGAGAGTAACGCCAAAAGGCGTCTGATACAGGTACAGATGATCAGGCTGTCGGATTAGTAGCCAGTGAAGGTAATGGACAGGGGAATTTGGGGAGAAAATCTAGGAAACCGTCTTCTAGGGGTCCAAAAAATTAAACCAATATACACTAAATCCCAACATGCAAAACTGTATTTATCTCCGTCGCCACTTGACCTGGTTCTTCGTCTCGGCATTGCCTTTTCGGCGACGAAGGTGTCTCCCCTAAGGGAAATTTACCCGGGTTGACAACAGCTCTGGAATTTCTTTTCCTGACCATTTGTACGTCGTTTCGTCCAAAGAAGATTGACCAGATTAAGAATTTTCGTGATTTATCTGTAATTATGCTTCATCACCATTGCGGCAAAAAAAAATAGAGTGAAGAAGTATGTATCAGCATGATCCAAGCAAAAATAAAAAACAATTATAAACCTAAATAAAAGCTACTTAAATTACGCATAGCAAGCAAATCATAAGAGAAAGGCTTCAAAAGAGCTACAATTGTTTAAGTTCTCACAGGCTGAGCAGACAAAACTATTTTACTGGAAATAATTCGAAATGAATCTAATTATTTTTAAATGAACACGTAATTTACCTACAAAATTACAATATATTAAATTTAATTAGAAACACCCTACAACAAAGTGTTGTAATATTATTTTAAAATAATTCTGGAAAAGAGGAGACTAAACCAAAACACTATAACAAAGAAAAGCAAAATATCTATTCATAACAAACTACAAAACTGTCAAAACAAAAGTATTTAATTAATATCATACTTATCATTCAACAATCATTTAAAATTTTGGGATAAAACACCTAATTAGATATTGAATTCCATAGTTTTTTACAAAACTTGTACTGTAAGTAACTTCATCCTTAAATCTAACTAACATTTTTAAAATCTACAAAAACCATTACACAAACACAATTGCAGAACATCGATGTCAAAAATAACATTCAATATAACTACATACTACTTATCCAAAACAATTATCTACAGCTACATTCTATGTGTCCGAAACAATTCACTATCACCTATAAACTGGCTTCTTGTTATATTTCATCAACACCAATTCAAATTTCTCCCTCTCTTTCTTCTTATCTTCTCTTAATCTTCTAAATTGTGAACAACCTTCGATTGTGACCCGGTCCAACCAATTTAATAATTTAACAAAGTTCTCCACCATAATAGGTGCTTCATCAATTGCATCCTGCACACCTTTTTCTGCATTCTTCAACACCAAATCAACCTCAGCCTTTTTCTGTAAAATATCTTTCTCCATCGCCAAAACACCTAATTTAAGCACCTCCGTGATACGTTTATGCACTCGACAAAAGCTTTTATATTCCGCAATTGCTATCTCAAGTTCATCTGCTTTCTCCATCTCTATATATTATAAACAGCTAAATACACAAAGGTTCCTACAATGTACAACAAAATAAAAGTTAAATCATTATCAAAACCTAACTTCTAATTTTAAAACGAAAACTCATCCACATACTAAAACAGTAAAAGGTTTTTGTTGGAAATTCAGAAATACCCGTACAGCCTGTTTAAATATATGTACAGATTTATACACATGTACATTTCACATTAAAGCATAACTTTTCCCTTTAAAACATTTAGCATAACCCACTAAATCTTCTTTTAAACATAAATAAAACCAAATCATATTAAAACAACAACAACAACCTCCTTTTAAACCTTTTGAAGTACACACTCAATTTAAAAATCAATAAACCAATTAGTAATACAACTTTAATTATAAATTTACTATCACCTTTCCCTCTTTATGAATATGTTATTTTTAGAAACATTCACCTAAAAAGACCAATAATCCGTGCACCTCTAATTTTAACAGAACTGGCCAGCCTACAATGCAAGCACAATCTGTAATGTTATTACCTAATCAAAAACCAAAGAAATCTAAACATCTAAAACCCAATACATAGTAATGGTACCTCAATCTTATTTATCCTTTCATCTGCTACCAGAACATCAATCTACCCAATACCTTGATACAATTAATTACCTATATTCCAGTCAGTAGTACACATGTACTCAGAACACCAACAACAATATTATATATATACCAAAATATCCATACAATAATAACATAATTTCAATCAAATTAATAGGTTCATCAATAAACAAAGGAATATGAACATCTAAAACCCAAAGCATAATGTCACCCATATTATATAGAATTGTATTACAATCTTTCTTTATATTAATCACTCAAAGAACATTTGACCAACTTATTATCTGATCTGACAAAGACAAAACCTTCAACAGGCAATTACCTGATTTAACAACCCACAAATAGAAAATCACTACCACCTCCAACAAAGCATCAACGTCCAACTGCATGCAACAAAGAACATGATTATCAGAACCAATTTTAAACAGTACAACATAAACAAAACAAATATTTATTTTAAAAACCCTCTTCACGAAGTTCACAAATACCCAATCAGTAACGCCTCCACCAAATGGACTTTGTATAACTGCATGCAACAGAGAACATCATTATCAGAACCGATTTACACCAGAACAAAATGATTGAAACCTCCAATTCCACAAAATCAAATTAATTTAAAACCAAATTCCGCACAGAAACAAAGACAAAGTGAAATACATAAATTGAAATTAAACAAAGAGAAAACTCATAAAAAAAAAAATCACAACACTTAACCCAAAATTCAACAAAACCCAAAAAAATAAACAAATCTAACTCCAATGGCGAACAAACAAACATAATGGAAACGCAAAGATACTAATTATCAGAACCAACTGCATGCAACAAAGAACATCATTATCAAAACCAACTTACAGCAGACCAAAATCATTGAAACCTCCAATTCCACAAAATCAGATTAAATTGAAACCCGAAAGTCAACAAAAGATTCAACAAAAGATAATAAAGAAAAATCACAACACTCAACCCGAAATTCAACAAAACCCAACAAAATAAACAAATCTAACTCAAATGGCGAACAAACAAACATAATGGAAACGCAAAGATTAGAAATAGAAAGAAGAGGGAAAATTCGTTCAACAGCATGCAATAAAGAACATCATAATCAGAACCGATTTACAACAGAACGGAATCATTGAAACCTCCAATTCCAAAAAAACAGATTAAATTGAAACCAAAATGAAATTCTAAAAGAAACCGAACAAAGAGGAAACTCAAAACCCAAAATTCAGCAAAACCCACCATAGTAAACAAATCTAACTGTAACGGCAAACAGAGGGGAAAAACGAAAACACAAAAATGTAATAGAGAGAGAGAGAATGGAAAGAACCTAAGAAAATGTAGATCAAAAATGGAATGGAAATCTACTTAAATTAAGTGACTAAGAAAGAGGAAAAAGTATTTAAGTTCGGCAAAGCGCCGAAGAACAAATGAAAAGGTAAAACCGAAAATAACTCAAAACACCGAGGGTATAGCCGTCACTACACTGTCCTACTGTTCATAATGAGAGGAGCGGTGAATTTCTCTCTTTTAAAGAGTTGTAGATTGAGCTGGAAAAAGGTGACTGCGGTCTAGCAATATCAAAAGACTAATACGAGGAGTCCACCAGCCAGCTAAGTTTGGAAAAGAAGCGTGCGTTTACTACGGTCTTTCAAATTTAAAAATAATTAATCACACTATAATAATAATAACTAGATTAGTGTATGTGCGATGTACGGTAGTAATAATCTTTTTCAATAATTAATTGTGACATAATACAAAAATAAGGCAACTTATGTGGAATAAACAAATGCAATGAATATAGAAAAAATAAAATAAAAAGGCAAAAATTATTAAAACTACAATTAAGAAAAAAAAAACATTTTTTTATTATAGTTGTGTTGAAAATATTTAAAAGTAGTATACATTATATTACACTAATGATGTATATTATTTCTTAATAAAACTATACAATCTAGTGACTACATGACCAAATACGTATTCATAAATGCTTTTTAATAAACATGAAAATATTAATCAAACAATAGAAGAAAATCTATAGTAAAATTATTAGCACAACATAAGTGTAAATATATAAATTACAAATAATACATCACCTTTATATCCAATAAGATAATTTCAATGAAAATAAATACTACTCGGATCATTAAAGCCAATTATAATCCACAATTAGGCAGCACTAACCTATATCATTAATAGTACATTTTCATTTTATGAATTGATCTGTTTGGTATCCAATTGTAGTTTGATCATTATTTGTTTATTAGCTTAAAATTTTATTTGTAGATGATAACTATTTATCAAAAAAAAAGATACGTGTCTATTATTTAGCAAACGATTATAATTTTTTTGTATTTACTAAGATATTAATGTAACAAAAAATTGATTGATATTTCACATTTTTTTAGATATAGACCTATTATATAGTTGTTTAACACAACATTTATTTTATAGTCATATCTAATACTCCCATTAGTCTAAGAAACAACATAATAGAGGTATTTGGAAAAAATAAATAAATAAAGTGATGTTTAAAGTATTTTCTTTAACATCAATTATATGAATCAATTATATTATTACTTTTTGAGAAAAATTTAATAATACTCCATCTAAAACATGTCTAGGCGGTAATGATAGTTATCTTGTACCTAAACCAGTGGCTTACTTTTTCTATAATTAAAAAAAAAGTTTGAATAATAGTTTTGGTAAATGTGTATGGAAAAATTAAGAACACAAAATAAAAAGAAATAAATTTCATGTAAAGATAATATATAAGATTTGGAATAATTTTTATTATAGTTGTATTATACAAATATTCCAAAAATAAAATATTTTTATTATGTAAAGATAAAATATTTTTTTCGCTAAAAGGGGGGGGGTTTGGAGGGAAAACATGACACCAGGAAGTGACACGTGTCGTTCCTAGTATCTATTTTTATATTATGTTATTGATAAGAAAAATGATAAACATAGCCCTAAGGGCGATGTATAAGAAGTTAAAAACAGAAATATTGAGGATAAATTAACATTAATTACATCGATCTGCGTGTGATTTTGTCATGAATTCCCAACTTAATTCCATTTTAGAAAGAATATTCAATACTTATATATAGCCCTAATGACTACATACATCATTATCTTAATAATAATAACATAATTGTTTCAAAAAAATAATAATACCAAAATAATTAATGATAATAATAATAACAATCTAGGTGTTGTTTGGTTGGAGGTAAAAAACATAGGAAATTCTATTTCCAAGGAAATGGATATAGCATGTGTTGTTTGGTTGGAACAAATTTCTCAAACTGGGGGAAATGGAAATTCCAAGGGAAAAATTTAAATTCCCATGAACATGGGAATTCACTTACCAAACCCCCCCCCCCTTTTTAATAGAAGAAAAGAGATTTCATTAATAAAATATGGTCAAATAGCACTTACATATAATTCCTAAGAAATCAAGAATTTCAACACAAGTACACACCTTAAAACTAAATACATCGTAGATTTGATTAACAATCGCCGTAATAAAAAACTTCAGCTGAAGCAATACAATTTGTGAGTTCGCACTGATTCGGCTTGAAATCCACTAATACGTAGTCGTTTGAGTGAAAATAATCATGTGGTCCTCCGGATTTTGTATAGATTAAACCCTAAATCTTCAATTCTATATCTTGACATACAAACATAAAAAGAAAAGAAACTCAAGAGAAAAATCATTGCTTTCAATAAATAGATCTCATCCTTGAGACCAACCCCCCCTTGGTAAGTCACAATCCCCATGATTATTGTGGGATCTACTTGCATTATTATCATTATAATTTAATCTCTTTCTTTCTCTCTCCAAATTTGTTACCTAAAATAAAAAATTTATCAAGTTAACTAATAAAACATAGGAAATAAATTCCTGAAAATCAAAGTTCCTACATTATCAACCAAACAAAGTTAAGTGAATTCCTAGGAAATAAACAAGGGAATTACTTCCCATGAAGTATAATTTCCTATGAGAACTTATTTCCCATGTCAACCAAACAACACCCTAACTAATAAGAAAAGTGCGGTTAAGGTAGCTTCTGAAAAGTGTGTTTCCATCTTTCCTCTCATGTTTACAAGGCTTGAAGGCTGTCATCTGTCTCTCCTTTTCCTTTTCCTTTTCCTTTTCCTTTTCCATCCTTTTGTAATAAATTTCATAAACACATTGAATAAAATAACATGAAATATCAATAACTATATACTAAAGGCTAAACCAGGAATGACACATGTCATTTCCTGGTTAAAATATATGCCTCCAAAAGGTTAGTTTTTTTTTTTTTTTTTTTGCTAAAGCTTCTTAGGGAAGTATTTATGTACAATCTTATTTCTAGCTCTACCTATTTGGTACAAATATTACATTTATACACATTCTTTTTTTTTTTTTTTTTGACAATAGCAAAAGAAAGCAAAACACCCCTACACCAAATTAACGAGGTTGACCCGACATATTCTGGCGATGTCGTTCGCCTTTTGAACCTGATCTCTGTGAACTTTTAAAATCGTGCATCTGTGAAAAGAAGCTCCTACCTCCCTTAGCTCCTTTAGCAGCCAAATTATTGAGATCTCCTCTCCCTGATTATCCTGTAAATTGTTCAGAAGTGAGATTGAGTCAGTCAACAGAAGGATACCCTGCCTGCCTCTATCCCGAGCCCATTTCATTGCTTCAAGGCATGCCCATGCTTCACATTGGATGACTGAAGCGGTAGCCCCGTGCTTTCTACCCTCCTCAAGTGCATAGCCATGGGGGTTAGTCTTTACTGCCCATCCAATCCCTGCTCTCATCGTTTTCTTATCCCAGGAGCCATCTGCTTCCACCATGAAGTCATCAAAACCAATCGTCTCCTTTCCTAGGTGAACATGATTGAACCCTGGAGGGATGATATGAGTATCTCCATTTGCCACCTCCCACTCGTTTGTAGAGTCTACATGTAGGTTGAAAATCTCGTGATCTTTCATTGCAAGATTAGTGAATTCCCTCACTAGACTTGTAGTTCCCATGGTTCCTCTGAAGCATTTCTCATTCCTCATTTTCCATAGTCCCCAAAGAGTTGCAATAAACATAGCACAGCGGTTACTATTCTTACCATCCTCGCTATTAAAAAGCAGGATAAAGTGCTGAATCCATCCCTTCAAAGAGATGGATTTAGGAGAGTCAGGGCTAATAGTTAGGGAGCCATTCTCCCAAACCTCCTTAGCCAGATTGCAGAATCTAAACAGGTGTTGGCTATCTTCCAAGCCCACCCCACAGTTTTCACATACCGTATCAAGTCTTATCCTCCGTCTAGCCAAATTACTCTTGACTGCAATGCCATCATGTTAAAGCTTCCACAAGAACACCTTCCACTTTGGTTGAATTTTCAACCTCCAAACCAGCTTAACAAACTCCTGATCCTTTGCTAGGAAAGTAGATCGCTCAATCCCCCCTTCCTTTGAAAGATAGTAATACCCTGTTTTAACTGTGTACCTTCCCGAGGGGTGATATTTCCAGTAAAGAAAATCATCCTCAGCTGACTGTGGCAGTTCCATTGACAGAATTGATCTAGCACTAACCCAGTCGAAACATTCTCGAATTTTCCCTGCATTCCAAGAATTAGTACCACTGTCAATAAAGTCGCTCACTTTCCAACTTAGGGCGGCTCTCAACGTTTGACTTGGGTTAACAAGGGGAATCTCCCCTTTCACCCAAAGCATGCTTATGGCCTTGATATTACTACCATTTCCCACTTTCCAATCAAAACCTTCCTTAAACGAGTGATGGATTTTTCGTATACTTGACCTCCCCAGTGAAGGATTCCCTTGTCTTACATAGGGCCTAGCTATGTTGCATATACTACAAGATTGTAAACCTTTATGCACCCGTGATAGAAGAAGTTGTGGGTTAAGATGCATCCTTGTTGCCTGTTTGAAAAGGAGAGCATCATTAAGACTAGAGCATCCTCTAATTCCTAGTCCTCCCATGCTCTTTGGAAGTTGAACCACACTTCTACTTACCCAATGTAACCCTTTATTCCCATTCTTTGCCCACCAAAAACTAGTAATCAGTGAATCAATCTTGTTTGCTATACTTTGTGGGATTTTCAGGCATTTCATAACATGAGCAGACATGCTTACCAGCACAGTGTTGATAAGAACTAGCTTTGCCGCTTGGGAAAGATGTAAAGGGGCCCAAGAGATGATCCTTTCTGATAACTTATCGACTAGGAATTGGAAAGATGAGCTTTTCTTCCCTTGATATTTATACACATTCATCAAAGATATTATTCTTTTATACAATACTATGTAATAATATTATCCTACATATAACTTTGTTATGTAATCCATTGTTATTTTTATCATGTCGTGCATATGTACTTCTCCCTTTGTTTTCTTTAGTGTAATGTAATTTAATTTTTTTTTTTTTTGTAATTACAGAAGTTTTATCCAATTTTGCAATTAGATATAAATTTTTATAGTTAAATAATAGTGTTTAACAAAACTAATGATAAATATTGACAATTACCGTGCATGGCATAGGACCTAACCTAGTTTACCTACAATAGGTGGATAGCAATTTTAAAAAAAAAATAACATGAAATATTTTTTTTCACACTTAAAAGCTCCCTTAACAACATTCTTGTCCAATTATGCTTCATGAATGAGGATGAAACGGCTTTGGAATTTTTTAAGGGTATCAAATTATATTTATTGATCTTCTTCGATCAGTCTTCCTCTTACTGCCCACCGTACCAACCCAATTTTTGCTCTGTCCTATCAATCACCATTCACCATTCACCAATATAATATGTGAAATCTCTCTCGTCAAAAAAAAAATGTGAAATCTCTTATTTTGGTCACGTTAAATATGAATCTGATAAATAACAAATGTAGGTGCTCTTGTAACAAAACATTATAAAGATATTCTTTCCCTAAAATAGTATTCTAAAACTATAAGGAGAATATACTTAAATGCCACATAACTTGATCAAATACTGATAGGCGTGTCGCGTGCCTAACAAAAATAAACCAAACAAGACCACTACTATGTAGACGGGCAAGTAAGGATCGAATCCCAAGAGACTAAGGTTCACCTAATTAATTAGACTCAAGCAATCACTAAGCAAGTAACCAATCAATAGTAAAGAACACTAATAACTAAAATATCTAAATGGCACAATTAATCTAAATAAAATGATAAATCAATGAACTAAAACATCCAAGATCAAGCGTTACCACGAATATAATCGATACATTAATAAATCTACCCCCAATAACAAATCAATTGACAAGAGGAAAATCATTCCCTAAACAATAACAAAGGTCTCTTCCGAGTTATCAATGGCTTCCCATATCAACTTTCAAGCCTATTTCCATGGAATCAAGCAATAAGGGACATTAAACACAATACTTAAATTCCTAATTCTCCAATCACCTACTTCCGTGGTGATCTTCAAACCATTAATTGAACCCAAATCCCGTTAATACCCAACTTCCGTTGCAATAAGAACAAGGGGATGATAACAATACTAATTATTCCTAATCTAGCATTGGCATAAACACAATCAATTAAGCATGTCAATTGGGATTATTATTGGAGAAATTAAGGATTCAATACATATATCAATCATATTCGGGCTTTGCAAGATCCCGGATTAAGGATTTACTCACACATACTAACAAAACCAATAACAAGATTCAATAGACAAGACATAATCAATAAGAAATAAGAAATAAAAGAGAAGTGAGATAGATGAATACCAATTGCTTTAATTGAAAGAACTCGAATTGTTGATGAACAATAAACCAAACTAAGAGTAGAAATTAATTGCTTAGAGAGAGTAAACTAGGGTTTTTAGGTAAAACTAATACTAGAGGATATAATAATCTGTCTTCTAAATGTGATTACATGGGGTATTTATACCCTTAAAAAGATAGAAATTCAAAATTAACTAAAATGAGTTCCGCGCAACGGTGCCCGGTCTGACCGGGCAAGGGCTGCCCGATCGGACGGCCAGAGTACGACATCTGCTTCTGCAACCCTCTTCTTCTGCCCGGTCTGCCCAAGCAAGCTATGCCAGGTCGGGCACGCGTAGCAGCTTCAAGAGTTGAATTGTGGAAATCAAACCTCTCAGTGCCCGGTCTGCCCGAGCATGCTATGCCCGATCGGGCATGTAGAAGCTGTGACAGTTCTTCGTAGTTAGCTCTTCTTTCTTCGCCTTCGTCATTCTCAACGTGCACGTGCAATGTATTATGACACATTACTAAAAGTCTAGAGTCAAAACTAAGATCAACATAATACTAGTAACTAAACACACATGAATGAATAATTAAGGCTCAAGCCTCACGGTTAACACAGTCAAGCTCCAAACTCACTTTCAACTACCTTTTCATTTGCGCCTACCCCTTCAACAACCTCCCTTGATGGCTCCAATTTCTTTCCACTCCTCAAAGTCACGGCATTCATATGCCCCTTTTGTGATTGCTCTGTTTGACCCGAAAAGGTACCCGGTGTCTTTGAAGATTGGCCAACTTGATGAGCAAGTTGACTTATCTAATTTTCCATGAGCTTGCTCTGAGCTTATAACTGTTGGATGGAATTGTTTGTTGTGGTAACGAAGTTTTCCATCATTAGTTCAAGGTTGGATTTTTGAGGAGGTGGTTGCATAGGTTGTTGGACTGGAGGTGGCCTTGGTTGGAAACCAGGTGGTACATTGTAATTGTTGTTTCGAGTTGGTGGTGGAGGTGGATTTTGTTGGGCTTGGGTATTCTTGTAGGAAAAATTTGGGTGATTCTTCCAACCTTCATTATATGTGTTAGAGTGGGGGTCATATGGCCTTTTGGGGTTAGAAGTGTAGAATGCATTAGCTTCCTCGATTGATATCTCATTTGAATTTTGTGGGCAATTAGGTGCGATGTGACCTTGCACATTACACATTTGATAAGTCTCAAGTAAGCTAGCGGATGATCTAGCTTGGATTCTGTCAAACTTGCTTGACAATGCCGGCACAGAGCTAGTCAAAAGAGTTAGAGCATCAACATCTAATTTACCTCCCTTCTTCACACTATTTCGTCCTCCTGGGAGATAGTTATCATTGGCCGCCATCTTCTCAACTAGTTCCTTCGCCTCAGTTGGGTTCTTAGTCAAGAGAGAACCCCCAGATGCAGCGTCAATATAGATTCTGAACTCATGAGTTAAACCATTATAGAAGGTTTGGATCAACATCCATTCAGGAATACCATGGTGAGGACATTGTCTCTGCAATCGCTTGAATCTCCTCCATGCGTCATATAGGGACTCATCATCTAACTGCCTGAAAGTAGATAACTCGTTTCTCAACCTTGCAGTCTTTTCTTGTCCCAAGAACTTGACTAGGAAAGCCTTCACCAGTTTATCCCATGTGTCAAATGAGCTAGAACCTTCATCTCTCAGCCATTCCTTCGCCCTATCCCGTAATGAGAAAGGAAAAAGGCGAAGTCTAAGAGCATCATCTGTAACACCATTTAATTTCATAGTATCACATTTCTCCAAGAAACTATCAATGTGACTCACTGGGAAATCATGAGATGTGCTTGCAAACGAATCATTGGAGATGAATTGAATGAATTGTGGTTTCAATTCGAAGTTCTGAGCAGTGACAGGTGGTCTGACAATGCTTGAGAGGAGTCCGGTTGTTGTATCAGGAATACCGTACTCCAAAACAGATTTCGTGCCGTCTTCCATGTTTCTATTGTTTCGATTATTTCTCCCTCTTCTTCTACCTCTTCATCTCCTTACAGTTGCTTCGATTTCAGAATCAAAAGGTGCTAAATTGTCTGACCCTGAACGTCTTGTTTGCATGCAACAAAGAACTAAAATAAGAGTATCAAAAACACAAGAAACAATAGCCGAAGCAACGAAAAAAGCTTAGTAAAAACGAATCACAAATAATCAGAAAGAAACCGTTAGTCCCCGGCAACGGCGCCAAAATTTGATAGGCGTGTCGCGTGCCTAACAAAAATAAACCAAACAAGACCACTACTATGTAGACGGGCAAGTAAGGATCGAATCCCAAGAGACTAAGGTTCGCCTAATTAATTAGACTCAAGCAATCACTAAGCAAGTAACCAATCAATAGTGAAGAACACTGATAACTAAAATATCTAAATGGCACAATTAATCTAAATAAAATGATAAATTAATGAACTAAAACATCCAAGATCAAGCGTTACCACGAATATAATCGATACATTAATAAATCTACCCCCAATAACAAATCAATTGACAAGAGGAAAAGCATTCCCTAAACAATAACAAAGGTCTCTTCCGAGTTATCAATGGCTTCCCATATCAACTTTCAAGCCTATTTCCATGGAATTAAGCAATAAGGGCATTAAACACAATACTTAACTTCCTAATTCTTCAATCACCTACTTCCGTGATGATCTTCAAACCATTAATTGAAATACCCAAATCCCGTTAATACCCAACTTCCGTTGCAATAAGAACAAGGGGATGATAACAATACTAATTATTCCTAATCTAACATTGGCATAAACACAATCAATTAAGCATGTCAATTGGGATTATTATTGGAGAAATTAAGGATTCAATTCATATATCAATCATATTCGGGCTTTGCAAGATCCCGGATTAAGGATCTACTCACACATACTAACAAAACCAATAACAAGATTCAATATACAAGACATAATCAATAAGAAATAAGAAATAAAAGAGAAGTGAGATAGATGAATACCAATTGCTTCAATCGAAAGAACTCGAATTGTTGACTAACTATAAATCAAACTAAGAGTAGAAATTAATTGCTTAGAGTTAGTAAACTAGGATTTTTAGGTAAAACTAATACTAGAGGATATAATAATCTGTCTTCTAAATGTGATTACTAGGGGTATTTATACCCTTAAAAAGATAGAAATTAACTAAAACGAGTTCCGCGCAACGGTGCCTGGTCTGACCGAGCAAGGGCTGCCCGATCGGGCGGCCAGAGTACGGCATCTGCTTCTGCAACCCTCTTCTTCTGCCTGGGCAAGCTATGTCCGGTCGGGCGCACGTAGCAGCTTCAAGAGTTGAATTGTGGAAATCAAACCTCTCAGTGCCCGGTCTGCTCGGGCATGCTATGCCCGATCAGGCATGTAGAAGTTGTGACAGTTCTTCGTAGTTAGCTCTTCTTTCTTCGCCCTGGCAGCCAGGGCATGGAGTGCCTGACAGGGCATGGGGGAAATCTTCATCTTTCACTCAACAACTTCTTCTATAACCATCTAAAACACGTCCGATTCATCCAAGAAACTCCGTATTCCTGTGAAAATTAATAGAATAGATCGAACACACTAGAGAAGAGATTGTTAGCAAGAAATGGCTCCGTAGAACCCAAAACCATGCAAATATACGCTATAGAACCGGGGTAAAACATGGTATAAAATACATACATCAAATACTCGATGTTCAAGCTGAAAATCATATTATATTACAAAAAATGTGTTGCACTTTGAGTAATGCATGTAAAATTTGTATCTTAACCAAGCAAGTTTAATAGTGTTAGTGGGATGGAGAGCTCGCCTATTAACTTTGAATTTACAATGCAAGTTCGAACAATAATATCAACTACATTTATTGCTATGGAGTAGACGGATTTCTTTACCCTTCACCTTCTCCTCTTAAGCGTTGACCAGCATTGTTGGGCTGGCTTGACATATCATGTCATTAATTTTATCTTAAGGAAACTTGGGCACATTGTCCAATTTGATCCACTGATTAGATGATTTAGATCTCCACTTGGACTTTATCTTGGCTCACAAATTGATTTCGATTTTTGATTTAGGGTTGTAAATCATTTGCGATAATTTTGTATCAAATATGACCTTAAAGCGGGACTTAAAAGGCCAAAATAAGCACAAAACCATTAAAGAGCATGTTTTTAACACGAAAATCGAAAAAAGTAATTAATTCTGTTAGATTTAATGGTTATTTTGACGGCATGCGGTGATAGAATACTATTTGGTGGTAAAATAACAAAATTTAGAATTAGTGGTCAAAAATCAAAAGATTCTATTTCATGTTGATAATAAAATAATAATTAATCAACGTTGGACAAATGGGGAAAATTAATGTGTGAAAAACTAAAAATTAATGTATTAGAGAAGGATGAGACATATACAGATTCCCCATCATCACCCCCATCGCGCGCAACAACATGCGGACAAAAATCTAGAATTTTTTTTTAATGAATAATTATATCCGATTTACTTCAGTAGTTTTGTAATTAAGTTTTCTTCTATGTTAAAAATTTAAATACTCCGTTGTTAGTTGAGACGAACCTATACAAGAGAGGGGTGAATTGTATGTAGTTCCTAATGGAACTTTTTCACAGAATTATAGAAAGGAGTATTAAAGGAACTTGCAATGCACACAGGATTTTACGATGAAACCTTCCACGGTCCAACTGAAAGTAAAACCTCGACCCTTCAAGGGATTTTCAACTCAAACACTTCGCTATAATAGGCCAAACACTCCTAGTTACAACCTATTACAATCAGACCTTTCTCACAAGTTTCAGACTGAACTTGCTACATAGTAGAACCCTATTCTACCCCACCTAAGTCCTAGACTTAGATTCACTCAGCACTCCCGAAGCCCTAGACACTTAGCTTCAACCTTGAAGCCTACCTCACTATATGCAAAGAGTAATCACTCACCCAATACCAAAAACAATACAAACTCTTGACTCTAATATGTGATTAGAAAGCTACACTTGAAATCCGAAACTAATATGACAAAGCTTTGAACTTGGCAAAATTACACTTAAGCACTCTTCAGATTTTTTCACTTATAAACTCACAAGTTGTTTCAATTAAGATCTCTCCTTTATATACAAGAATTACTTTTATGTAAAGTAGGGTTTTCAAAAGATAGAAATTGTAAGCCTGTCGTTTATTAAAACCCTTCGTGAAATAAATCTTTTGAAGAAAATCTCTTGGAAAACTTAATAAAGATATAATTTAGAAAAGATTATTATTTTGCAAAATCAGATTTTATAAGATAAAATCTCTCAAAGATCTTTTCTTAAATTAAAACTTATCTTTTATAAAACTTTCCATATTTAAATTCTTGCCAAGCTTTGCCATGCTTCTAATAAATTTCATGCATAAACTATCGTAACATATTTACAACAATCCTAGTAAAAATAAACTAAACAAAAACTTAATAAAAAGACTTTTATTTTATTGCTGGATTGTCTCACCAATTGTTGTATTGTAAGGATACTTGGGCTCTACACAGACCAGGACTGAGTTCCTGCTGTCTTCAACTCTCCAACTCTTTGCTGGAACTCGCATACCAAGTACTTATGGAACTTACTGTCTTCAACGCAGTCCAAGCTAATCTTCTCATCTTGATGTCAAGCTCCTGTTAGGAAACTTCTCTTCGTGTTCTTGTTAAGGATCACAACTAGTTCCAATGAGGAACTCTTCTTCTATTTACTTTAACTTTCCTTTAGATCTCCTTGAGTCTTCATAGACAGGTTAATTTTCCACTTCCAAAGTCAACTTCACCTATTCTAGTCAAACACTTAGAGAAATCGCATTAGTTGAAGTTTGCTTTTATTCATCATCATCAAAACTCTTAAGCTTCAACAATTTCCCCCTTTTTGATAATGACAAATGATCGGCGGATAATAGGTCGTGGTCCACTATCCTAGATCAAATTTACAATTTATATTCCTAATCTTACTCTACCAAGTTCACACTATATAGTGGCAAGCTAGGGTCGAACCACAAGGACTAATTGTATTAAAGCTAATTAAACTAGTAGGAAGGTTGTGAGATAGAGGGAGAAACAACTAAAACACTACTTAAAGCGATTAATACTAGGGAAAAGGGAATCCAATTACTTTAATGAATTCAATAACAAGTCGCAATTAGATGATCATGATCTCAATTAGGAACGATTAACACACTCAACTCACTCGCGCGCAATTAAGCATGCTAATTATCCTACTAAGCTAATTCACTGCCACGCAACTAGCCTAGCAAAGGTATGGAAGAATCTAGACTCTCAATCAACTCACTTCCACACAATTGATTAAAAGCACAATTAAGAACCTAGAATCAATTAGCTAAAAAGATTCTAATCAATATAAGCATCATCCAAACACAATAACTAAGAATCAATTGCATATTAATCACAATCAATCACTCAATTCATCAACATAACCTTCATCCATTTCCCTAGAACAAAATCTAAGCAAACATAATGAATAAAAACATGGAAAACAAGGTTTAACAAGAATTAAAGCAAGAATCAATCAAGTAAACTAATTATCTACTCTAATAAAAAAAGAATTAAGCAAAAACAAGAATTAAACAAAGTAATAAAGGTGAGAGAAAGTTAGAAAATCTCATTGAATAGATGAGAAGAGAATCCACAAAATTGCTTCTTCAAGCTCTCAAATCTCTATTGAAATCCCAAGCTTTCTCTTTAAAACTACTCCTAAACTAGAGAGAGAAACTCCTAATCTAAACCTAATCCTAATTAGAGGAGAGAGAAAATGTAAAAACCTTCTTTTTTAAAGTCTAAGAAATCAATCTATTTATATTACAAGAAGAGAAAGATGGAAATCCGTAAATTAAGATAAAAAAACACCCAGAAACCCGCGCCCGCGGCGACAGCTTCTCCGAGGCATCTCCAGAAAATTGCAAAGCAGGGAAAAGCATAAGGTCGCGCCCACGTCAACATCAGCTGCACCCGCGCCCGCGGTGGCTGTAGCTGCGTCGGCGGCGGCTTGGGCTGCCGAGCTGCTTGTTGTGCTGCTGCGGTGCTGCTGCTTGGCTGCCATTTTCAGCTTCTTAAGGTGATGCTCGGGGTGCTCAGAGGGTTCTAGCTTTAAGTGCTACAATTGTTCAACTTCTTAGCTTTTTTCTTAGCTTCAAGCTTCTTCTATTGAACTTTCTTGCCTTCTCTCGGGTCATAAGCATCGAAGAACGTTCCAAGCACCTACACAAATAGACCAAGAGAGAAAACAGTGAAAGAACACATAGGAAAACACGCAAATCAAGCTAGAAACCGAGCAAAAAGCATATTATTCACAACTAAGGCCTAAAACCATAAAACAAGACAATGATAACTAAAACCAGACTAAACGGAATAGAAATAACAAAGAAACACCGAAATAGACCTAAAACTAAAGGAGAAAAATGCCCTAAATTGTGTCATAAATGACACTTATCAACAAACTTAGCAATCTTCGAGTAGGAAAGTTAAATAAAATTGAAGGACGTATTTTTGTATTTTTGATTTTTTAACAAGAAGATAAATTACACACAGAAACTAAAGCAGAAAACAAAAAAAAAAAAAAAAAAAAAAAAAAAAAAAAAAAAACAAAACAAAACTTAGCAAAATTAAACAAAAAGCAAACAAAACAGAACAAGACAAAACTAAGGGCTTGTTTGGCATTGTTTTTTGTTTTCTGTTTTCTAAAAAAACAAAAAACCAAGAACAGGAAACAAGAAAAGGTGTTTCCACTTTTCTGTTGTCAGTTTTCAAAATTATCAAAAGTTTAATAAATTGACTAATTTTTTATTCATTATATGATATATATCATATGATTTCGAAAAACAGAAAACCAAAAAAACAGAAAACCACAGTGATGTCAAATGAACCCTAAGCTATTATATACACAATATAAAAGAAATCTTTGATACTTTATCAACTGGAACCCAGAACAACTTCACTTTTCAAGTTTGCTTCTTCTTTTCCCACTTTTGGCATTATCAAAAAGTCCTGCAAGCTAAGTTATTAGACATCTAAACACAGCCCCACAAGTAATTCATCGAGTGTGGGAAACTGAAGGCAGCGCTGACTAGCTCCCTTTAGCTAGTCCTTTCACACAATCCTGCATATACTTTCATATCACGCAAAGCGCACATGTATAGGAAAAGTTCCAAATTAACATTAAAAACCAAAAGATCACCCTGTTTTAATAATTACAGACTAAATTTGTTCAAAATACCAAAATACAATTAAAATTGCTCATGACATAAACAGTGAAAGAAGAAAATAGTTAGGGCCAGGCTAGGGTAGGCTGCAAGAGGTAAACTGGTTCATGCTTCAAGGATTTTAAGAATATTCTTGTTGTCCTTCTTATATGCTTCAATGATAGTATCCAGCTTTGCTTCTAGACTCTTGATAGTCTTCTAGAACTCAACCTATTGTCCCTTAAGACTTTTCTCAAGATTCTGCACACTCTTTTCCAGCTTCTAAACCTTCCATGTTGCTTCTTTAAGCTGATTCTCTACAAGCTCACCCCGTTCAATAAGTTCAGCAACCTGCCCTTCCAAAACCTTGTCATCCCCATCAAGTTCCAAAGGCTTCTCCATGCTGGTTTGAGGAAAGGAACTACTTGTCAGCCTTTTGCTCTTCCTGAAAGGATCACCAGATGCTGCCCCCTCTCTCTTCTTCCCACTAACTGTAGCTTTCTTTTTTATTTTTCACCTTCTTAATCTTCCCATTTACTACAGTGAGACTTATCCCCAACAGAGTCTCCTCATTAATCACATTTTATGCCTTTTCTTTCAATCCACCATAAACTCCTTTGAGTTTCACTCCAAGACTCTCAAAGACAATAGATAGCAAAGCCCCATAGCCTACTTTGTTCTTGTTAGGAACACAGTGGGCTAGATGTTGATACATCAATGAAGGAAAATTAATGTTGATCTTCTTAGCCAGACAGAAAATCACAACCATATCCAACAAGCATGCCTCATTTATTTTTGAGTACGGGGTAGGATTGTTTTCTTCACAAAATTAAACAACAATTTATTCATGGGGCTCAAATTGTTATGATTCATGGTATTAACTCCCCTTTTTCCTCCCAGATACTCAAAAATATCACCACCTAGAAAACTACCCACTTTCACACTAGACTTCCCTTTGACATACATCTCATACCCCTCAGTAGGAACTTTCAGAATAGTTCCCAAACGTTCCACATCAAACTCAATTGCAATTTTATTAATTTCACTAGAAATAACTCCATGTTTCACCTTAAAATTTTCACAAAATTCATTCATTGCAAGCGAATACATGCAATTATTTGAAGATTTAGACAACATATGCTCCTAACCTTGAAACCGCAATAGATTAAGAAATTCCAAAAATCTAGATTTTCTACACCAAGTTAAATCAATTCTATGACCAACAACATACCTTCCAGCACAGTTCTCCAAGGCATCCTGATCACCATCTTCCTCCATAGGATCGTTCTCTTCACCAAATTCAAGTTCCCCTCAGCAAAATCCTCCACTTCTTTGATATGCTCTTGTAGAGATTTCTCTTTTGATTTCTCATCTTTCCACTCTTGCAGCCTTTTCAATACATTTGAAGACAATGCTTCAACCCCTGATGAACTTTTCTCCTTTTCAATTGGGTTTTTCTTTGTGGTTGAGGTAGTGGGTGTGGTTACATCAGGAACTTCTTCTGGAATTTCTTCGTCCTTTTAAGGTGATTCATAAACCACCATAGCAAGAGTGATGTTTCTTTTGGTTCGGAATGTTGTGGGGTTGGAATTTTCTCGATGGATTTCTTGCTGGTTTCAATTGCCATGGTTGAAGGTTTAAGGGTTTTAGAAGAGTTTGATGGTTTTTACTGAGAGTAGTTTTTGTGATTTGACAGTGGAAAGATAAGGTGGGTGAAAGATGCTTTTTATATTTAATGAAGCAGTGCAAGGGATATGAATGACACTGTTGTTCAGTCATTAATTATAAATTCAAATTTATTTTTCAAATTAATCAGGATGAAATTTGTAACATAATATTTTCTTTCCAAATTCGTTTAATTTCCAAAATAAGATTTTCCAAAATTCAGATGCATTTGAAACGCGCTTTATACACACATACAATGTACAATACTAATTATACACGCATCTAAGTATTAGTGAACTAACCTCTAGGAATTCACAAACGGTGACACTTCAGCTATGTTTAACACACCAAGGTTGTGCTAGATGTCCTTTTTCCTTGTTTTGCATTATTTCCAATTTTGCCATATCTTGGAACTTTAGAAGCAATCAAGTCAGCTTGATCATCCCAAGTTCCAATCTCAATTTTTCAAATCTTTCTCTATTCAAGGGCTTGGTTAGAATATCTGCAATTTGACTCTCTGTTTGACAAAATTCTACTTAATTTTCCCTTGTTCCACATTATCCTATAGGAAGTGATGCCTAATGTGGATTTGCTTAACCTTTGAGTGTTGAACTGGATCTTTAGAAATACATAACACTTGTATTATCACAGTAAATAGGAACACGTGTTCAAATATAATCCAAAATCACTAACCTGTTGCTTTATCCATAAGATTTGAGAACAACATGCTGCTGCCGCTACATATTCAGCTTCAGCTGTAGATAATGCAACTGTGTTTTGTTTCTCGGAACCCCAAGATACCAAACACGGTCCTAAAAACTGTGCCATACCTGAAGTGCTTTTTCTATTAACCAAATCACCTGCATAGTCAGCGTCAGTATAACCAATAAAATCAAATGAGTCACTTCTGGGATAGAATAGACCCAAGTCAGCAGTTCCTTTCAAGTAACGAAGGATTCCTTTCACTACTATCAAGTGTGACTCCTTTAGGTTTGCTTGGAACCTGGCACACAAACCTACACTAAAAGATATGCCAGGTCTACTAACAGTTAAGTATAGTAGAGAGCCAATCATACCTTGATACATATATAGTCTGGTCTATACAAATTCCAGATAGGTCTTCATCAAGTCTAGTTGCAACCCACATAGGAGTTCTAGCTATTGGTTTTGGAACTATCAAGCTTATGTTTCTTAATAAATTCCTTAGTGTATTTCTATTGATGAATTATAATTCCTTCTTCAATTTGTTTAATCTGCAAACCAAGAAAGAAATTTAAATCACCCATCATGCTCATTTCAAATTCTCCACTCATGAGGTCAGCAAAATACTTGCACAAAGATTCGTTAGTTGCACCAAATAATATATCATCAACATAAATCTGTACAACTAAGATGTCTGTTCCATTTGATTTTAAAAACAAAGGTTTATCAATTTTAACACATTTAAATCCATTTTTGAAAAGGAACTTAGATAAACTTTCATACCATGCTTTAGGAGCTTGCTTTAGTCCGTAAAGGGCCTTGGCAAGCTTGTAGACATAGTTTAATTTGGGAACTCAGGATTTTCACATCCAGGAGGTTGTTCCACATAGACGTTTTCCTTAAGATATTCATTTAAGAATGCACACTCGAAGTCCATCCGGTACAACCTAAATCCCATATAAGCAGCAAAAGCTATAAGTAAACAAATGGCTTCTAATCTTGTAACTGGGGCAAATGTCTCATCATAATCTATCCCTTGTTGCTGGTTGAAACCTTGAACCACTAGCCTTGCTTTGTTTCTGACTATAATTCCATGTTCATCTAGTTTGTTTCTGAACATCCATTTGAGACCTATTGTCTTTTGTTGGCTTGGTCTAGGTTCCAGATGCCAAACTATTTCTTTCAAATTTATTCAACTCAGCTTGCATAGCATTAATCCAGTCACCATCAGTCAATGCTTCTATATGATTCTTAGGTTCCACAGAGGATAGGAATGCATAGAATGCACAGAATTCCCTAAGCTAAGCTCTTGTTTGAGTTTCTTGGCTATATCACTTATGATTGCATTCACTGGATGTGAACTCTAATGCTTCCAAGACTTGGGTTGAAAAGCTCTGATGGGATATAACCTTCCTTGTGTAGCATTGTTGACTTGCATTTCTGTTGGAACCACTCCTTGCTGCATCTGGAACTTCGTCGGGAACTTCTCTTTGAACTTGTTCTTGAGTCTGCTGTGAAGTTCCTTGTGCTTCCCTAATTACTTGCTCATGTCGATGAGCATCATTCGCAGCTGCTTCTTGATTTGTTTCACCTTCCTTTTCATGATGCTGCTTCTATAATGATGTTAATTTTCATCTGGATCATACTTTCGTACAAGTCCAATTTCAAAATCATCATCACCTTCATGTACATCAATCAACTGGTCAGTTTCATCAAAGATTACATGTACAGACTCTTCCTTACACATTGTCCTTTTATTGTAAACTCTGTATGCTATAATGTTTGAGGCATATCCTAATAATACAGCCTCATCACTTCGCTCATCAAAATTTCCCAAGTTTCTTTTACCATTATTGTGAACAAAACACCTGAAACCAAAAGATCTAAAGTAAGAAATATTAGGCTTTCTCCCTTTGATAAGCACATATGGTGTCTTGTTGGTGATGGATCTAACAGTGGCTCTATTTAGAATGTAGCAAGCTGTGTTGACTGCTTCTGTCTAGAAGTTCCTAGACAAACCACTAGCAATTAGCATTGTTCTGGCCATATCCTCAAGGCTTCTGTTCTTGCGTTCAACCACTCCGTTTTATTGTGGAGTCTAAGGTGCAGAGAAGTTGTGATCCATTCCATGTTCTTTACAGAATTCATCAAACTTATAGTTTTCAAATTTTGTTCCATGATCTGATCTGAGATGCACTAGTTGGTTACTTGTTCTTCTCTGTTCTTTCATTACAAAGGCAACAAATTCATCAAACGGTAAATCTTTGCTAACAAGAAAGAATACTCATGTAAAACTTGAAAAATCATCAACAATAACCATAACATACCTCTTACCACTTCTGCTTTGGATCCTCATTGGACCACAGAGATCCATATATGGATGAGTTCCAAAGGTCTTTTGGTGCCTACTATGTTTTTAGATTTAAAAGAAACACGAGTTTGTTTTCCTCTAACACAAGCATGACAAACTTTATCATTTATGAGCTTAATGAATGGAAGACCTTCCACAAGTTCCTTCGATCTAAGCTTGTCAAGTAAAGAAAAACTTGCATGGCCAAATCTTTTATGCCATAGCAGTGGATCATCCTCAACAACACTGAGACAAGTCAAACTGCTATTAGGAACTTCATTAAGATCCACTATATAAGTGTTCCCTTTACGAGTTCATTCTAATATAATGTTCCCAGTGTCATTGCTTATTGATGATTCTGCATGATTTGGAAGTAAAGCTGACAGAGTTACCTTTGTCACAGAATTGCGAAATACTTAACAAGTTGTGCTTCAAACCCTCGACCAAAAATACATTATCAATAGCATGGGAACTTGACCTTCCTACTTTTCCAATGGCAATGATTTCACCTTTCATGTATCAACAAAGGTCATGGTCCCACCATAGTATGCATCTAGTGAGAGAAATCTTGTTTTTTCTTCAGTCGTGTGCTTAGAACAACCGCTGTTGAGGTACCACGTGTTGTTCCCTCTCACTGGAACCTGCATGAAAAATCAAACATTAATGTCAGGAACCCAGATCTCCTTGGGTTCCTGTGTAATAGATGTAGAATCGGATTTCACTACTAGAAATAGGTCGATTTCTGACGGACTGTTTCCGACGGACACGTATTTCCGTTGGAAAAGTCAGAAATTCCGACGGATTTTTATTCCGTCGGAATATATGGGATTTCCGACGGAATATTCCGTCAGAAATTAAATTTTCTGACGGAATTAAAATCCGTTGGTAATTTCCGACGGAATATTCCGTCGGAATTTAATTATATAAAAAAAAAAAAAACCAACCCTCCCCCTTATTCTCTGATATTTTCTCTCTCTCCTCTCCTCTTTCCTCTTCTCTTCCCTCTTCTCTCTCCTCCCTCTTTCTCTCTCCTCCGCCCTCTCTTTCTCTCTCTTCTTCTTCTTCTAAGTTCTCCTCTCTCCTCCGCCCTCTCTTTCTCTCTCTTCTCCTTCTCCTTCCTTCATTTCTCTTCTCCTTCTCAGTTCTCCTCTCTTCTCCTTCTCAGTTCTCCTCTCTTCTCCTTCTTCTTCACACACCAACACCGTCGCTGCGCAACCAACACCACCACCGCCGCTGCGCAATCAACACCACCACCATGAGTTTTGTTTTGATTATTTTGAAGGTTTTTTAGGCCAAATTCGACCATTAAAAGCCTAGATCTAGACTTTTCATGGCCAAATTTGTCCTTGTCAAACCGTTTTCGTGGTGAAATTCGAAGCCCATTTCAATTCAAGGTATGTTTTATGTTTTAATTTTTCGTTTTTCTGAGTTTTTTTTTCTTTGGTTTTTTAAAAAAATTTGGGTTTTGAGTTGTTGTATGTGCGTGTGTGATGTGTGGGCTGGTGGTGGGTGGCGATTTGTGAATTTTTGGGTGGTTTCGTGGTTTCGTGGGTTTTGGTGGTTTCGTGGGTTTGGTGGCATGGGTCTGGGTGGTGGTTGTGGGTGACCATTTGTTCTAGATCTGGGTGATTTCGGGTTTTTTCGGGTTTCTGGGTGGTCTGGTTGGGGGCGTGGGTTAGTTAGTTAGGGTTTTGGTGGTTTTGTGGGTTTGGTAGCGTGGCTCTGGGTGGTGGTTGTGGGTGGCCATTTGTTCTAGATCTGGGTGGTTTCGAGTGGTTTCTGGGAAGGTTAAGATGGTGGGTTCAGGTTAGGTGGGTCTAGTGGATGGGTTCTGGTTAAGCTGGTGGTGTGGGCTGGTGGTGGGGGTGGTGGGAGGCTTTTTTTTTAAAGCAATTTCCGTCGGAAATTTCCGGCGGATTTGTATTCCGTCGGAAACTTTCCGGTGCCGGAATTCCTCTTCCGACGAAAAAATTCCGTCAAAAAAACTGTTCTGACTGAAATTCCGTCGGAAAAGGTCGTTTTTCCTACAAAGAGTTTTCCGACAACTAGTTCCGACGAAAATTCCGTCGGAAACGGGTTTTCCGACGGAATTCAGGGTGATTCCGACGGAATTTTTCCGTCGGAAATGACCTATTTTCTAGTAGTGTTACTTAACCCATATCTGTTTAACATGATTCTCGTTTTTAAGAGTGCTCTTGTCTTTCTTGGGGTACTTGTTTTGCTTATGCCCTGACATACCACATAAATAACAGACAATACTACTTGGTAGGTCAACATACTTCTTTTCTTTCTAGAACTTCTTCTTATACCCTAGTCCTTCAGTTCTTTTGGTTTGAGCATTGGTAATCCAGTCAGGTATAGTATGCTCAACTGGTTGCTTGCCCTTCCTAGCTCTTTCAAGTTCCCCCTCATGTCTAGCCTTATCCAATTTTAGTTCTTCTAAATGAGATTTTAATTTTTCAAAATCCAGAAATTGATCTAGAAGCGGAACTTCAGAGTTAGGAGTGGCACCACTGAGTTTTAACAAAGAAATTTCCACATTCATCAGTATGTTATCATGTTTCAATCTTTGACTAGGTTGCACCGATACAGACACGGACTCGGACACGGGTACGATACGGACACGGGAAAACGACAATCGTAAAATAGGGGACACGGGTACGGCAAATAACAAGACATATAATATATCAAAAAAACGAGAATTTGACAACTTATTCAACAAAACACTAAATAATTAACCTCAAAACAAGCAATTTTGTTTAAAACAAGTAAATAAACAAAGTGTTACGAGCATAGTCGTATACATATCAAGAAAACAAATAAAATTTTAAATAATAATAACTCTAACCACTTGAGATATTCCTTATTTTTCCATATTAATTTATTAAATCGAATAATTGATGTATGTATTAATGTGTCATGCCCGGAGTACAAATTGAAATTGCATTTTTCAAAATATAAAATAATTTTTTTTTAATCCAGATGTCTAGCTTTGTATATTGTAATAATGTATACCAATGAAAGACAAAAAGCTAGAAGACCGTGCTTCACACTTAAACTCTTGATAAAAATTACCCTCTTTCATTAAGAAATTGGCCACCTCTTTTGAACCTTACAAAACATTCAGCTACCCAATTTTTTCTCGCTCTTCTGAATTTTCTATTCTCCCACCTCCCTCTCCATTCCCTACTATTTATTACTACTCTCTTCTCCTTTTCTACTTCATCCACCCTTCGGCCTTCTCCCTTCATTTCTCTCTCCTAATTTATCACTCTTTCTCTCTAACTTCAAACAAATTTTTTACCCAAAAATCATATTTAATTGAAAAATTAAAATGAGTATGGCAGTTGTTCAATACAAACCCCTTGAATCATAAATCCCATCCCTAAAATCACCACCTCCAAAAACAGGATCTGAAGCACAACTTGAATAAGATCTGAAGCCCGAAACAAGATCTGACTTGCAACGGTGAGAGCACGAGCAGCAGGTGACGGAAAACGGTGACGAGTGACCGACGACAGTGAAGCGACGGCTGACGGGCTGAGTGGCTGAGTCACTGTCGCTGGGTATTTCTTAGGAAGTCAGGGTTTCAATTTTTGTGAGATTGTGAGAGAGAATGAAAGGAGTTCCTTATGTGAAGCCTTATGTGCGTGTCCATTACAAAATGGACCGTGTCTGGGGGTGACACGTTCCGTGTCCAAGAAGCATAAATTAAAAAAAAAAAAAAAACGGACACGATTTCCTGCGTGTCGGACACGTGTCGCCCCGTGTCCCACGTATGTCCATGTCCAACACGCGTGTCGACTCGGACACGCCTGCCAAATGGTGTGTCCGTGCAACCTAGATCTTTGAACAGTATCTTTTAATTTCAAATTGTCATCAAACAAATTAAAGAACCTCTGTTGAATATATATCAAGTCTCATATTATCTATCCATTCACTGTGTTCCATGTGAGTCTTTGTCACTTTGAGCTTTAGCCACATGCAAATCAATTAGCTCATTTTGAGATTCCAAGACAGTATCAATTAAGTTTTCTTTAGAGAAATGTTTTAATTGATTATAATCATATCATAACTCAGCCTCTATAGCCTTCAATTTTGCTTTTTCCTCTGTTTGGCCATTAGACACAAGTGTGCGGTTTCTTCAGGAGGTTGTTCTTCTTCTTCTTTTGATTCAAAGTCACCCTAGGCAGCTATCATAATTTTTCTTACATCCGTCTTATAGAAAGAAGGTTTTGTAAGCTTTTGTTTCCTTGCCTCGATCCTTGCCTTTAAATCTTGCTCTATCACTTTCCTTCAATGGACAGTCTCTAATAAAGTGTTCTTTCGAGCCACACTTGAAACAGGAAGTCTCTTTGGAACTTGAGAATTCCTTGTTCCTATCGAACTTTCTATTTCCAAGCATTTTCTTGAATCTTCTTACCAGCATAGCCATCTCATCTTCATCAACTTCAGAGTCATCAGTTTCCTAAGCCTTCAAAGCCAGACTTTTGTTTTTAAAACTTTTAGCATTACTTCCTAAGTGAAGTTCATGAGTCATCAAGGATCCAGCCAGCTGCTCCATGTTGACCTTGGTGAAGTCCTTGGTTTCTTGCAATGCAGTCACCTTTGTTCTCCAGCGTTCATCTTGGGGAAGACTTCTCAACACCTTTCTAGCCTGTTCATCATTATATCTAGTAAACATCTCTTCTAGGGTTTCCTTAGGTAGCATTTCAAATCATTCATATTTAGACATCAATAAATCAACTTTAGAACGTTTTACCTCGTTTGTACCTTCATGAGTAACTTCTATTAGATCCCATATTTGCTTAGCAGACTTCCATCCCATGATTCTATTATGTTCATGGGGTCCAAGTCCACAATGCAACAGTTTAATAGCTAAAGCATTTTATTCATACTTTTGAAAATCATCCTTATCAAAATCAGATAAAGGTTTAGGAACTACCTCGTTTTTCGTATTAGTTTTGGTTACCTCAAAATCACCGGATTCAATAACACGCCAAAGCTGATAATTTTCAACCTTGATGAAGATCTCTATCCTGTTTTTCCAGTAAGAATAGAACTTACGATTGAACATGGGTGGACGTTAGGTAAAGTACCCTTCTTCAAACTTCTCTCGATAATTCGTCTCTCCTCAGGAACTTACTCAACAAAGTTATTTGTTAATACGTGAACCTGCTCTAATACCAATTGTTAGTTGAGATGAACTTATACAAGAGGGGGTGAATTGTATGGAGTTTCTAATGGTACTTTTTCATGGAATATAGTTATATAACAGAATATTAAAGGAACTTGCAATGCACACAGCATTTTACGAAGAAACCTTCCAGGGCCCAACTGGAAGTAAAACCTCGACCATCCAAGGTATTTTCAACTCAAACACTTCACTATAATAGGTCAAACACTCCTAGTTACAACCTATTACAATCAGACCTTTCTCACAAGTTCCAGACTGAACTTGCTACACAGTAGAACCTTATTCTACCCAACCTAAGTCCAGGACTTAGATTCACTAAGCACTCCCGGAGCACTAAACACTCAGCTTCAACTAACCTTGAAGCCTACCTCATTGTATGCAAAGAGTAATCACTCACCCAATACCAAAAAACAATACAAACTCTTGACTCTAATATGTGATTGGAAAGCTACACATGAAATCCGAAACTAAAATGACAAACCTTTGAACTTGACAAACTTACACTTAAGCACTCTTCAGATTTTTTTCAGCATAAACTCACAAGTTGTTTCAATTAAGATCTCTCCTTTATATACAAGATGTACTTGTATGTAAAGTGAGTTTTCAAAAGATATAAATTGTAAAACTGTCGTTTATTATAACCCTTCGTGAAATAAATCTTTTGAAGAAAATCTTTTTGGAAAACTTAGCAAAGATATAATTTAGAAAAGATTATTATTTTGTAAAACCAGATTTTATAAGATAAAATTTCTCAAAGATCATTTCTTAAATTAAAATTTATCTTTTATAAAACTTTCCATATTTAAATGCTTTCCAAGTTTTTCCACGCTTCTAATAAATTTCATGCTTAAACTATCCTAACATATTTACAACAATCCTAGTAAAAATAAAATTAACAAAACCTTAATAAAAAAGACTTTTATTCTATTGCTAGATTGTCTCACCAATCGCTATATTCTAAGGATACTTGGGTTCTACATAGACCATAATTGATTTGAGCTCCTGTTGTCTTCAACTCTCCAGCTCCTTGTTGGAACTCGTAGACCAAGTTCTTATGGAACTTGTGGTGCTCAACGCAGTCCAAGCTAATCTTCTCAGCTTGCTGTCAAGCTCCTGTTAGGGAACTTCTCTTCGTGTTCCTGTTAAGGATCACAACTAGTTCCAATGAGGAACTCTTCTTCTATTTACTTTAAGCAATAAATACCATCAAATTCAGCAGAATATCAACAAAACTTCAATCGAACAAGCAAGTAAAGAATTCAAACCAAAAAGCGAAATTGATTAACCCTAGAAATAGAACAAGTGAAAGTAAAGAATTTACTGTACTTGAGATTGTAGATGTCTGTAGATTTTAGGTAGAAAATTGGAACTTTTGGAGCGAAATAAGGAGAATTGCAGTTTTCTTAAGAGAAATCTCAGAATAAATGTTGAACAAAGTTGGGAATTCACAAGAAAACGGTCGAACGAGAGGAGAGAGAAGGTTTTTTTTTTTGGCATTAGAGGCAGGAAAGGTTATTTGTTTCCCCATATTTTACCCTGGAAACAAAATGATGGAAATGGTTACCACTAGGAAACGAATTTTGTTTCTTTATACATTAACCAAACACATTATAAGGGAAACGATAACGGATTCCGTTTCCAACTCTACCAAAAACCCATACCAAACACCCCCTGTGTTTAATAAGATAACGTTTCATGTAGCTGTTAGTGGTAGAGGTAGCGTTTAATTAACTTTTGTCAAATGTTAAAAATATTAGCATTAAAAATGCAGCGAGTAGCGTTTGACAACTTTTGTTTACTTTTTTAAATACTCCGTATTATGCATGTATTTTTATTGTATAAAACATTCCAACTATTATTTTAGCCAAACACTCATACTATTAACCGTTACATTGGCTGTCAACCTCTACCTACTACTAATAACTAATTGACAGTTACCCGCTACTCTAACAGCTACCCGCTACTCGACTGCTAAAAAATACCCGCTACCGCTAGTTTTGCCAAATAGAGCCTAAGTGTTTCGGGGTTTTCTGATGTCCTGCGGGAGAGTTACAACACCGAGACTGGAACCGGACGCCTGTACCTGCAAAACAACGAAGACTCCTTGTGGTAGGAGCTCCGCCTCCAACGGTTAAGTTAGTAACTGTTTAAGGAGTAATTAATGCGGAAATTAGGTAGTTTGGTCTCTCTAGGTGAGAGTGTTTAATGTGTAATCTGTGTTACCTTTTTGTTCATCCCCCCTCTTAATGAGAATTAAGAGAGGTATTTATAACCTCGGGAAGCGTGCCAATTAGGTTTAGGTTAACCTTGGGCTGACTGGGCTTCTAATCAGGATTGGGCCTTGTTGGCCGGTTTTCCCATTTGGCATGGGGGGACACGTGGCGTGTCTCAATTGGTCCGCAGTGGACGAATCTGAGACTGACACGTGGCAGGCTCCTATTGGCCTACGTGAAGGACACGTGGCAGAACCTGGTTGGTCCACTTGTCAGACGGTGATTGGTGGATAAAAATCCCCTAATCATTTGCCCCTCACAGGCGGCACGTGACTGGTCACGTGTCGCCTGTGACAGGTATCGCATGGTGACAGGCGACGGCCTACGACAGGTGTCGCCCTGCAATTGGCCGAGAGATATTTCCCGCCCAAATTTTGAATTTGGAAGCGATCCTTCGCCTTCTCACTTTGCCTATATAAGGAAATGCTGACTTCGGTCATTTTCGCATTTGAGAACCTTTGCGAGAGAACATTCGGACCCCTGAACTTGCTCTGACATTTTGGACTTTTGTTGCCTACCGCTTGCTCTGACAAACCATTTGCAGAGGACTTCAGAACTCATCAATCGTCACTCGTTCAGGTAACCGTCGGTTCTCTTACTCTTAACTTTTTCCTTTATTTTTATTTTCTTTTGAAATGGCCCCATGGAAGCAAACGACACGGCCTAAGTTAGTGATCAGCCGGTCACCGGGGACGGCTGAATCTAGGACTAGGAGTGCCGCCTGCCCTTTTCTGGACCCATCTTTGCCCTTTATACAAAGTCCGACTGTATCTGTGTCTATGCAGAACGTGATGGCCAGAACAAAAAAGACAGCTAGGATCTCAAACTCGGACGGCTCCTCTCAAAGGGTGCCAATAAGTGAAACATCTGACCAGGCGCCAGATGTAGAAGTGAGACAAGGCGGCTGCCAAGCCGACAGTTCTGAGGGAGGGATCAAGGTGGTCCCTTCCCATTTCACAGTAGATATGTCAAACTATTCTCCTACTCCTTCTAAGGGGGAGGAGGCGGGCCCCTCTGGGAGAGGGAAGGAGTCGTCCTCTTCTGACTCGTCTGAGGACGAGTCCGAGTCTAGCTCTTCTGGCCAATCTTCTCCAGGCTCTGAAGAAAGAAACAGCCGCCTACAAGAGGCGAGGAGTTCTCATGCAGTTGAGAAGGGGGATAATTGGGCGGAGCCGTCCGCTTCTTATCGAGAGGAGAACACCCCTTACTACTGCATGGTACCCCGGGGCCGGATCGCAGCCATGCAAGACAAGGTGGAGAGCTTTATAGCTAACCACAGAATGGGCCCCGGATATTTATTGTTCGTGCCGGATCCAGAAGACACAGTCGTCTGGCCGGCTGGTACCAGCTATGATGACGGCTGCTTTGGCTGCTATGTGGCGGCCATCAAAGCTGGACTGCGCTTCCCACTACATCCGGCTGTTCAGCGGATTTTAGATGGGTATGATCTGGGGTTATGGCAGTTAGCCCCCAATTCTTGGGTAAACGTACTCGGCTATGTGGCCGGGTGCGAAATGTACGGGGTGGAGCCAAGCTTTGAGGCTTTCGCCCACATGAACTATCTCAGCCGGACCCCTAAGTCAGGTGGTACCGGCTGGTATCAATTAACAAGCCATAGGGGCTACCTCATGACGAGAGGTAAGGCAAACAAATGGAAGGATTGGCGGAACACCTTCCTCATCATCGAGGGTTCAGACAAGGAGCTGAACAAAAGATTTAACAGGTGGAACAGGGATCCGCCTTTTCTTGCAGGCGGCCGTAGCTTGCCGCCTGTCCCCCCAAAGGCTAAGAAAGAGATCCTAGACAAAGGACTCTTCAAAGTAGAGATTAGGGTGAACTCTACTTCAGGGGTACGAGAGCAAGTGCCCCTAAACTGCATTCCGATCTTCAAGTGGCTCTATGATGAGTACTTTTTGGCCGCCTGTGGCCTCGGCAGTCGGTGCTCTAGAGGTAGCCGACCTGACAAATACTCTTTTTTCACGCCTTGTTTACTTGGGATTTTTACTGACTTTACTGTTTGTTCTTTTTTGCAGCTGACGCCATGAGCAAAATAACTGCCTCCAAGACTGCGGCGGCCATGCTGCGGGCCTCTCTGATGCAGCAGTCTGGTACCGACTCCCCCAACAAGGGGGCACCCTTGGTGAGCTTTGAAACTTCTTCTTTTTGAAGTAGTCTTATACATATGCTAACTCTTCCTCTTTTTTTAGTCGGGTAATCCAAGGGCTTCTTCCTCGCAACAGCCGGACCCCAAGGCCCGGAGGACGACTGTTGCAAGCTCTCCTGGCTCTTCCAGGAAAACGGTGGCGGCTGAGAAGCAGCCGGCCACTTCTTCTAAAGCTCCGGCGGGGCCGCCTAGAAGTATGAACAATTACTTGTAAAAACTTCTGCACTTGCTTCCTTCTTGACTAGGTCTAACTTGCTTTTTTACGCTTGATGCAGCCGGCCCTCAGGAGCCTGACTTGGTGGAGGTAGCCAAGTCAATGATAAAAGCTGTGCCTCCATCTGAAAGGGAGGCGGTCAGGGGTGTCGGCACCCTTGACCTTGATGGGATTGCAGGGGTCCTTGCTGAGGTATACTTAGCATATTTTGAGTATTTTTATTCCAGGACGCCTGTTACCTTTTTGATTAGAAGCTGACGCATGTTTTCTTTTTACTTAGGCCCTGCTCCGAGTGAACGGCCTTCGCAAGCCGCTTGATCGGAAAAACAAAGAGGTAAAGGCTGCGAAAGCTATGGCCGCCTCTAACTGTGATAAGGCAATGTTTCAAATTGCCCAAAATGAAGTTCTGACCATTGATATTCTTTATTATCAGGCGCAGGCTGCCGCCGCTATCCAGGCCCAGTTAGAGGCGGCCCAGAAGAAGAACAGCGAGCTGGAGAAGACCGTCTCCGACCTCAGGGCCGAGCTTAAACCTCTCCGCCTAAAAATGCTCTCATACGAAGTCATGGAGAAATCCTTGGCTAGTGTGAAGGAACGCCTGGTGACCCAGGAGGAGAGTCTCACTAAAGAGCTCTCGGAGAAGGCTGAGCAAGAGAAGAGAGAGCTCGTCCGAGAGATGATGGAGGACTCTTCCCAGATCCAGCGTATGACCTGGAGCCGCCTCTTCCCCAGTGCCGACTTTGCCTCGTGGGAAAAAACGTACCGCCAGTGTTCTGAAACATATAATCAAGAGATCCTGGCGGCTGCTGAAGACGAGGCGTTCGAGGAGGGCTTGGAGATGGAGGAGCAGCCGGTAGTGGCGCTTGTGCCACTTGGGGGCAAGGCATCAAAGAAGGGTGCAGCGGAGGCCGAGTCAAGCAAGAAGAATGCTGACCAGGCGGACGCTGCTAATGTTTAGGATTTGCCCCCTTCATAAGCTTTTGTCTTCTTTCACGGCCTGCGTGCCGTTTTGATTGTATTTACCCGGCCAGGGGGCCGGGGTTCTGAATATTTTTTCCCTCCTTAATGAAATTTTACTTTTTCTTGAAATTTGGCTAAGTGTTGAATATTTGGTAACGAATTGTACACTATACCGACTGTTTTGCATGGCCGATTGTAGACAGGTACGGATGGTTAGTTACGCCGCCTATGCCCCTGGACGACTGGTTGTCTGTTTCCAAGTTAGGCGATCAGTCGGCCATTTATCCAATCGTTACTCAATTCGTTTAAAAGACTGGATCACCTTTAGGCAGGCGGTCCTCTATCTGTAAAATTAACTAAGTAAAAGAGTTTTTTTTTTTTACTTGTATTTTGTAGGTTAGACTTTAGGCAGTATATGACTGGATTACCTTTAGGCAGGCGGTCCTGTCATTTGTAAAATTTACTAAGTAAGAAAGGGTATTCTTACTTGTGTTTTTTGAGCTATAGGTAGTCTAAGACGACTGTTTCCTATTGCAAATACTTAAAAAAATTTTAGGGGGTGACCAAGTAACTATGACTGTTACCTGGTCGCCTATTGATTGAGTAGTAGAGGTATCAAGCGGTGGGTACCGGTTGTTCCCCTTTATTCGCCAATGTTTGTTGGCTATTAACTCGAAGGGAAAACTAGTAGGAATAATAGTTTGAATGCCCTTGTTTGCCAAAAAACAGGTGGTCTATTCAAACTTTTTAGGTTCCATGCCAAGTTTTGGGAGAGTGACTATGAGTTAACGTTGGTGTTACTCAGTCGTCCTCATTCTAGCTTGAGTAGTAGAGGTACCAGGCGGCGGAGGCCGGCTGGACCCCTTGATTCGCCAATGTTTGTTGACTATTAACTCAAGAGGAACCCCCTGCATTTATCCCAAGTAATACAGGCGGTAATCCGACTCAGATGTCAACTGTTATCACTAGTTTGGTTAGTAATAAAAGTTATCCTTGTCTCAAAAACGGCTACGTGGTTGTCCTTGGGGACAGTCGTATAGGTGCCGTGTGATTAGTTTATAGAACAATGTTCCACCCAAAAGGGAGCTGCTCTCTGCGACGAATTTCATCCGGATGGATGCCGTCGGACGCCTGCTATAATGTTGGGACAGGTCGAATTGAATTTTATATTTTGATCAGTTGGCTTGACGCCTGGTCTGATCATGTTTTTTGATAGTTCTTGGTGAACTATATGTTATGTGAGGGTAACCGGTCAAGCGGCGTGCCCCTCTTAAATTGAACATAGAGAGTAGCCGACTGTTTGTCAGTTGGCATGCCCCTCTTAAATAAATAAATATAAACATGGAGAGTAGCCGACTGTTGGTCAGTTGGCATGCCCCTCTTAATACAGAATCGAATAGTAAAGATGCAAGCTTTAATCAAGTAATCCTTGACTTTACATTTTTCAAAAGAAATATTTCTTAAGGTTATCTATGTTCCAGGTTCGAGGTAACGGCTGGCCGTCTGGTGTTTCCAGACGGTAGGTACCGTCTCTAACCTCTTCATATATTCGGTAGGGACCTTCCCAGTTGGGAGTTAGCTTGCCAGACTCGTTAGCCCTACCAACAGCTTCCATTTTTCTAAGTACAAAGTCCCCCATTTTGAGTGGACGCCTGTGCACTTTTCTGTTGTATGATCGAGTCATTCTCAGGCGGTAGATCTCATGGCGCAAGACAGCATTGCCCCTTTTTTCAGGAAGTGAGTCTAATGCCAGGCGCATGGCTTCCCAGTTTGCCTCTTCGTCATATAGCATTACTCGAAGAGTCGGCTCGTAGTGTTCTATTGGAAGAACAGCTTCCGCCCCATAAGTTAGGAGGAATGGAGTTTCTCCAGTCGCCCCTTTTTCAGTCGTCCTAATGGCCCAGAGAACATGTGGTAGTTCATCCGCCCATAGGCCGCCTGCTCGTTCAATCTTTTTCTTCAGACCGTCTGAGATTATTTTATTAAAGGCTTCTACTTGGCCGTTTGCTTGTGGACGGCCGACAGATGCAAAGCAATGTGCAATTCCTTGGTCACCCAACCAGCTTTTGAGAACAGGCGTCTCAAATTGGGGACCATTATCAAAAACCATAGACATGGGAACCCCGAACCGAGTGATGACATTTCTCCAAATGAATGAAATTACATCCTTCGTCTTGATTCCCTTAACAGCCTCCGCTTCTACCCATTTAGTGAAGTAGTCGACGGCAACAAGTATATACCTTCTTCCGCCTGTAGCAGGCGTATATGGACCCAGAATATCCATGCCCCATTTAGCAAACGGTAAGGGACTATGAATGGTGGTGAGATCAGTAGCCGGACGGTGAATTAGTTTGCCAAATCTTTGACACTTGTCACATTTTTTCACCATCTCCATTGCATCTGATTCTAAGGTAGGCCAGAAGTAGCCCTGCCGCCTTGCCCGTTGAGCAAGCGTCCTTCCGCCTATATGCGAAGCACAGAAACCAGAGTGAAGGTCATCTAATATCTCTCGCCCTTTTTCTGGAGTAACACACTTTAAGAAGGGTTGAAGGTACCCTCTTTTGTGAAGTTCTCCCTTTATCATTTCAAAATAGGTGGCTCGTCTTTTCAATACTGCCGCCTGTTGATGATCATCCGGCAGGGTACCGTTTGTCAGATATGCCCTAATTGGATCCATCCAGGTTGAGCTTCTGTCTAGGATTCCAATAGGGTCTCCCTCAATGCTTCTCCTTTCCACTACCTCCCAAAAAACGGTTCGAGGAGTATCACAGGAGGCGGATGATGCTAATTTTGAAAGCGCATCCGCTTGGTTATTTTCTGATCTCGGTACTTGGACCAGATGGAAATCCTCAAGGGAGCCGACTGCTTGACGGACCGCTTGTAAATACTTGATCATGGCCGGATGGGTCGCTTCGTATTCGCCATTGTACTGACTTACTATCAATTGTGAATCAGAACAGGCGTCTATTTTTCTTGCCCCTGCCGCCTTGCACATGCGGATACCGGCTAGTAAAGCTTCATATTCTGCCTCATTGTTTGAAGCCTGAAAACTGAAACGTAAAGCATACTCGTACCTGTCGCCTTCTGGCGACTGACATATGACGCCTGCTCCACAACCAGTTGAAGTGGAGCTTCCATC